>CM073769.1:42456221-42827984 GCA_037158775.1 Hetaerina titia | reverse complement strand
CAATATCACGAGCTCCCACATTCGTAAAATACTACCAAAATTCATTTGTTCACATGAAAGTTTACAAGAAAGTTTCATTTGTTTACATGACAACTGCCTTTTAACACGCGTCGGACATCATTGTATTATCGAAGAAAATCATTTCCGACTGCCCACTATTCCTGCTTTCGAATGGCGACGTAACTCGGGGAGCTACTACATCACACTTGGGTAATGGCATCAACGAGAAGATCCCTCTGGGCCCTTTTCTCTGAAGTCGTCCAGCAGTTATTAAGATAAAAAATTGGCAAGACATCCGCGTTTGCTTCAGCGCAATGCGGCATTTCTCAAACAAAAAATTACAGACATGTATTTTATTTTCAAGCTTACGAGTGTTGTGTACATACATGACCGAGTCATTTCGCTTTAGCGCTCACGTTTTTTCACCGGGCGCATTTTTGCATTAGCTTAAGGATATGAAAAATCTATAAGGAACTTTAGACAATACTAAGAACTCAATTGCGAGAAGAAAATCATGGACAAACAAAACGATTGCATTCGGACACACATCGGAATGAAAGCATTATTTTTAGTGTTCTATCACCAATGATGATTGAAAGATTGATTACTTCGTTTTACAGACGATAGAGTTTGAAAGCGATTCGAATTAAGCTTGAAATTAGGTGAGTATTTAACACCTTGGGTGGAACCCAAGAGACGGTGGAGGCAATATATGAGGAAAACATTCCCCTCTCCTACAAACCCCTCCCTTGCATGGGTACACCTCCGTCGTGATGAACCAATTGAGTGGGAAATATAATGCTCCTGGGAGAGAAAATAATACTGCTACGGTAAAGAGCAGTGGGGGAGGAAAAGAGAGAAAGAAGGGTAGAGGAGGATGGGGCGGGTGGACTGAAAATGGTGCTGCGAGTAGTGGTGGTGGTGTGTGTGGGAATAGCGGAGGAGTCGGTGGAAAAGGTCATGGGGAGGGCGAATGAGAAAAAGTGGGGGGCGGGGGAGAGGAGAGACTTTTGAAATGCCGGGCGACAACTGAGCACATAGATGGTAAGTAAACGCGGCGCCAAGAAGCCGTGGGTAACTGACAGGGAATAATTCCATGGGCGCTGCTCGAGGTAAATGAAATCGTCACCGATGGCCAAAAGTCGCCCTACATGTTGAGTGACAGCGGGGATAATGGATAGACGCCTTTACGTATTTCCCTTCCTAGGCAATTGAAGACCATTTCATCACAAAAATTATGATAGGATTGCAAAATGACTCAGTCTGACTCACACACACACACACTATAATTCCAAAAACGTAGGGTTACAGTAAAATCAATAAGTGCACATGGTAGAAAAAATAATCGAGCAATCGAGTGAAAATTAAACTTTGGAATTATATGAAATAAATATGGGCCAGAGGGTGATTCAGTATTATCTGGTATTCCGTAACATGGAGTATTATGGTGTCAATCTGCGAACAATGTGAAACTCCAGATAGATAGACAAGAAATTCTTTCAGAGGAATCTAAAATTCCTCCATATACAGTTTCATCGTCTCCCTGTAAATATATGTGAGAACCAAGATAGAAAACGAATCGACTTCCCAAAGAATATAGCAAGTGATTCAGAAATGTCACCAGCGTGTGGCGAAAATTTGATCAGTTGGCCGTAACTACTTTTTCAGAATGATTTTTTTATTACATGAATAATTTGAATTGAGCATGAATGGTTAAACTTAAGGTCACAGAATGACAACCCACCTACCGGAGCAATGCTACTGACCTAAATAGAATACCAGGGATTGGGGAGACGAACACCTCCTCCATAGTATCCTAAAGTTCTCATCCCAGCTCCCGGACGAAAATATGAAAAACATCGCGGAGCAGGTGTAACTAACAACAAAATGTCTGTTTTAATCCCATATGCACAAGGAATCCGAAAGCTGTTAACGGATGGACAGATGTACCTTCTGGTGAATTGAAATTATCCTTTCGCTCAAGTAAGACAAGTCAATGCTCTGGCACAAAATATTAACTTCAGATCTTATTTGGAGCCTAATACTTATCATGAAAAAATCTTCACAGCCAGGCAGATCAGAAGTTCATTATAAACTTGTCAGCTGTTTTTTAAAAATAGACGACCTGGAAGCTTTAGTGGGTATCTGGCTTATAAGGGTTACTGGGTTCAAATTCGGATTGTACCACTTGAAAACCGCAAGTACCCGGCTGGCACGTTAATTTCCCTCTTAATAGGGTATAATACATAAATAACAGCTCTAACTTCGCGCATCAACTCATGTTTGGGTTAGAGACTGTTGCTTGCTAGTTTTTTTAACGCGACCTTAGTAAAAATATTAAAAGATATCCAGTGGACTTCGTATGGGCTCTGGTTCGGACTTTCTCTGACGGACCACGCAAACGCTCGATCGGATCAACAAATACTTATTCCGCTTTATACATTTTTATAATAATCGTTTCCAACTCACTGCATCATTTTCAACTTTTAGATGCGTTGCATCGAAACTTAAATAATAATAAAATAAAACAGTTTCTGGCGTAACTTGGTGGAAAATCTTCATACTGACTTTTAATAATCAAACCACTTTACTTTTCCACATAAACTTTTATTTTTAGGAGTTTATGTGGAAAAGTAAAGTGGTTTGATTATTAAAAGTCAGTTAAATAATAATGTTGAAAAACCTCAAGTCTTAGGCGTAACTGAGAAGAAAATCACATCAGATCTCATATTATATTTATACCACCCGATCGTTGTAGGCTTGATTTTTCCTAAATGGTATATATCGTATTTACACTGGAAATGCTTCCAAACCACATTCGTGTAAACAGTACAAACAAAGATTAGTTCTTCGTGCGAAAGGAGCGAATTCATTCGCCTATTGGAACAAACCTTAGGGTTAAGAGACGTTGCACAATCGACAATCGATGATTTCATAACCTTAATGGTGTTGTGGGTGGGTGGCTATTCGCTCCCACGGACGGCCAAAGCGCCACTGGCGTACCGTTGACCAGGCAGGGTTTTCCCCATTGCCAGGGAATCCCTTTGGGTGAACCCAAAGGGGCGTCCCTTGAGCCGCCGGGGAGTTCCCAGGATCCCACCCCCGCAAAACAATGCACCTGTGGGGAAGGGCTGCAGGTCATCGTACTCCTCCTGCCCAAGGCCAGGACGTCAAGAGCTCCCGGGCAGTTCTGAGAAACCTTGTGACGTCGGGAGGAACCGGAAAAAAGGGGCTAGCGCCCGGACCTGGGCAGATGGTCAGGGGCAGCAGACGAGGTTGGCTGGCTGAGAGGAGACTGCGGACGCGGATCTACGGCCTGTGTCGCGAATCGCGACACCACGATCTCCTACTCCTGGCTCTGGGCTTCCCTTCCCTTCCCGTACCGATCTCCGTCGGCAGAGTAAGTGCATACACCCAATAAATTACTAATCGGCCAATTCTGTGTTCCTTCCTTCCCCTTCATGACACGACGACATTTGGTGTCAGGTGCTTGCGAGGAACGATCCCGAGGATACGATACGACGAGTGTATCGCATCGCTGATTATCGCGCTAATATCCAAAACCTTGTTGAATTGCTACAGCTCATGCGGCTTAATTAAGTGTTACTCCCTCCATTTGCACTCGTAATATATTTGCCGGGAGGACTGTACTGTTTTTCCTTATTTGTTTATTTATATAACACTTAGTGAAATATTTCAGCGCTCGCTCGTTTGTTTTGGAAACGTTATTTATTTAGCTAATTATTGTTCATCATGGCTTTTCACTCTCATTCCGCATTCCACTCTTCCGCGTCTCCCCTCTTCCCGTCGTACATGGCGCAGCCCAACATATCCTCACGGCTTATGGAGTTTACTCCGTGTGTCAACACCTTGTCCGAGGTGAACGGAGATACTCATTCTATTTCAAATCACACGAGTGTACCACCGCAGTCGCATACGCCCTCCCCGATAGCGAGCCAAGCGTACTTAATACCGACTTTCAGTGGAGAGGACGAGCCGACCGTTGACAATTTCCTTGAATCGTTGAAGATGGTGAGCCATCTGAATGCTTGGACCGAAAGTCAAACACTGTGCATCGCGCGATTACGACTAAGTGCCTCCGCCGCGGACTATGTGGCCATAAATCCACATGTTTTGGACAGCTATGATAGTTTCTCTACGAATCTTAAACGCAGGTTTTCGGTTAGAACTTCTCCGCTTGCTCTCGAGCGAATGTTTTCAACCTGTGTACAACAACCCCTCGAGTCAGTTCATGAGTTTGCGACACGCCTTCGTAAAATCGCTCGCCAACTTAGAGCAACGTTCCCTGACCCCGAAGCCGCAAAAACAATTGTCGAGCACAGGCTCCTTTCACAATTTTTGTTAGGCTTACGAGAGGAAATAGGTCGTTTTGTCCAAGTGCGTTGCCCGAAAAGTATTCTCGAGGCGGAAGAATTTGCACTAACCGAAGAAGCAAACGTGAGAGCCTATGCCAACAAATTCTTGGAGATAAATGCATTTCATTCTTTGTACTCACAGCATCCCCCTCAATTGAATTCGATCCACCCACCACCTCCTACGCAGCACATTTCTACCCAAATGCATACTTTCACAGAAAGATCACCCGTGGAAAGGAACCGAATTTCACATGCCCCGCGAACTACGAACTTTTCACAAACGGAATCAAGAAATGCCGGCACTCGCAAATGTTACCACTGTGGACGGCCAGGACACATTGCTCGATTCTGTCGATCGTCGCGTTCTTGCTTTCAATGTGGAGATGCGAGCCACCAATCGAAAGATTGTCCCCTACTCATTTGTGGGTACTGTAAGGAGTCAGGTCACCGCCCAATTCAGTGCCCTTTAAAATTCAACGCTTCAAATCCGGGAAACTTCACGACCCCGACTGCGGAGTCGGGGAGGATTTAATTTTGACAGTAACCCCAGAAAACGGTGTCGTAGTCCAAGGGACGATACAGGGGAGGAATTACAAGTTCCTAGTGGATACAGGTGCGGCCGTCACTATTGTGAATAAAAAGAAATTTCCTTGGAATAATCTGATTACTCATCCATACGATACTCCTATCAAAAGCGCTTCAGGCCACATTCTTTCTGTTCACGGCCAATGTCTAGTCCCATTGACTATATCCGGTGAGTTATATCCCCAGGATATGCTAATAGGGGATCTCGGTAATACTAATTACGACGGAATCATTGGTCTCGACTTCATGAAAAAGCACGGCTGCACTTTAGATCTTCAGCAATCGAAAATGTTGATTAACGGCTGCCACGAGATTCCACTAGAGCGGAACGTTCCCCAAAATGTAGAGATTGATTTCATTTCCCTTGAGAACCCAGCACCACAGGACGATGGGAGAAACAAAGGTGGAAATGCAGACGTCTTCACGGCAGATTTAATTTCCTTTGAAGAGCCTTCACCTACCCAACTCGTGCTCGATGTTTGGCGTGAGCCTGCACGAGTCACAATTTCGTGCGAAGAAAGAGAGAACGTTAATTGTAAGGATAACTCAGAATCCGAGATTCAAACGACAACGGAGGACAAATTTTGCGAGGATGCCACGACTGTAAAGGATAATGGGAAAAGTAAGGAAGAGACAGGCGATGATAAGGCCGGTGAATCAGGGGCCCTTGGGTCAATTGAGTTTCTGTGTGCGATTGCTCCTGATGTTATGCGGCGGACCGTAGTCTCTCCCTCGATAGTGTTTCCCGAAGTGGAAAGTGGCTGTAAAATAAAAGATGTGCTGTGTGCAGAAGAAACGTTGAGGGTTCCTCCATTCTCGATTATAATGTGTCGAGCTATTAATAAACAATTAGCGGGGAAAGAGGTCGCACTCGGGGGTGAAAGTCGAAACATCACGATCCTTCCAACGGTAGTAAGGGTAGACGAGGATGGATCGGCCCCAATCTTGTTTTGCAATTTCAATCGCAATGAGGCGAAGGTAAAAAAGGGATTGGAAATAGAAGCCGAGACGAAATTTGAAGAAAAAGGCATACCGTATGTTAACGAAATTACTTCGGACGACGTAGAACTATGGCCCGAAAAACCGCCGGAAGAAACTCTTCTCTCCCTTTTTGATTTTGGAAATGTCCCCACGGAAGCTTTAGACGAAATGAAGTTGCTCATTTCAGAATTTTCGGACATATTTATGTATGGTAAAAACTCCCTGGGCTGCACGAACATTGTTAAACATTCCATTGAGGTAGATGACGTCAGACCGATCAAAAAACCGCCATATCGCGTTCCACACTCCCAGCGGACTGCCTTAGACAACTCCATCCGAGAAATGCTTGAGCAAGACATTATATCACATTCCACTAGCCCTTGGTCCGCTCCCATCATATTAGTTAAAAAAAAGATACCTGCCGGGGAACCCGTCCAATACCGCCCATGCATTGATTTCCGTGCATTGAATAGTGTGACTAAAAAGGAGGTATTCCCATTGCCTAATATAGATGAGACATTCGATCAGCTGGGAGGCTCGTGTTATTACTCTTTAATGGATTTGTGCAGTGGCTACTGGCAGGTGGAGATGGATGAAGATAGCAAGAAATATACCGCCTTCAGCACTCCACACGGCCATTTTGAGTGCAATAGAATGAGCTTTGGATTAGCCAATGCACCCTCCACCTTCATGCGCCTCATGACTAAAGTGTTAGATGGACTTATAAATCACGGATGTGTCTGCTACCTAGACGACATTCTCAAATATGATCGCACTTGGGAAGAGCACATCACGGGGTTACGCGAAATTTTTTCTAGGCTTAGAAAAGCCAATCTAAAACTCAAACCTAGGAAATGCTCCTTTTTTCAGAAAAGTGTTAAATTTTTAGGACATGTTCTTTCATGCAATGGATTTCAACCTGACGAGGAGAAAATCGAGGTCCTTCAAAAATTCCCAAAGCCAGTTAATGTTCAAACCATTCAGTCTTTCCTCGGTCTTGTGGGTTACTACCGAAAATTTATCCCAAATTTTGCTAAGATGTCCAAACCTCTAACCAAGTTAATCCGGAAAGATGCACAGTTCGTTTGGGGAGAGGAACAGCAGCAGGCTTTCGAACAGTTAAGACGTTGCATTAGCTCTCAACCCCTCCTCAAGTTCCCTGATTTTTCCAGGCCATTTACCCTCACTACTGATGCTTCCATTTACGCTCTCGGGAGCATCTTGTCTCAAGAGTTTGAGGACGGCGAACACCCCGTCGCGTGTGCCAGTCGGCAATTGCGCAAAGCAGAGACATCTTATTCGGCTACAGAGTTAGAGTGTCTCGCTGTAGTTGAAGGCATAAGGAAATTCCGAGTGTACCTTCTAGGGCAACGGTTTACTCTTTGTACGGACCACAAACCTCTGAAATGGCTATTAACACTCAAAGAACCGAAACCAAGACTAGCGCGATGGGTTATGGAGTTGAGCGAGTATTCATTTGACATCCAATACCGACCAGGAAAAGACATCTCTCACAGTGATGCGCTCTCGAGAATACCTCTTCCGATACATTCCATTGTTACGGATGATTTGCAGCCTATCTGGGAAAAAGAAAGAATAGCAAAAGAGCAATCCCGATGCCCAGAGCTGAAAGAATTCCACAACCTCGCAAGAAAAAACGACCCGCAGTTCTTTTACGATGACCATCATGTCCTTTATCGAGTTAATTTTAGATCGATTAGCCCCCAGTTCGCAGTCTGTGCTCCTAAGTCTATGAGAAACTATATCTTAAAGCGATGCCATGACACACCCCTAGCTGGTCACTGTGGATTTGATAAAACGCTGGAAATGGTGCAAAGGCACTTCCACTGGGATCACTGCTATTCGGATACACGTGCTTATATTCAAAATTGTTTAGACTGTAAGAAACGCAAAGGGCAGGCGCCACCAATTCCAATACAGCCAGTCACCGAAGCCACATACCCCTTAGAAAAATTAGCGTTGGACATAGTGGGTCCACTCCCACCATCACGAAAGGGCAACCGATATATCCTTACTTGCCAGGATTACTTCACACGATACCCAGAGGCAGTAGCAATCCCAGATCAGAGGGCTGATACAGTCGCACGCGCTTTCGTTGAGGTCGTAATTTGCCGACATGGAGCCCCAAAATATCTCCTTACAGATAGAGGGACAAATTTCACTTCTAACTTGATGAAAGAAGTGTGCCGCAAACTGAGAATCGAGTCGATATTCACCTCGCCATATAATCCAGCCGCAAACGGAAAGCTGGAGCGGGCCCATCAGTCCTTTGCGAACGTTATCTCTCACTACGTAGCACAAGACCACAAGGACTGGGACGAACAACTTCATTTCGCATTGTTCGTTTACCGAAATACGAGGCATCGTATAACAGGTTTCAGCCCGGCTTATCTAATGCACGGCCGAGAGTTGTCATTACCTTGGGAAGATGATTTATCGCCCGTCATGGCTCCAACTGAAGCCGGAATTAACTTCGCTGAGGAGCTTCAATACCGTTTACAAATGGCCCACGCGCAAGCGAAAGAGTGGAATAGGGAATTAACAGAGAGAGAACGCAATCGATGCAACAAAGATCGAACACTACCGGCAATTGGAGTGGGACAGTTGGTTCTCCTGCGCAATATGGCTCCGAGTGCAGGTCAATCCAAAAAGCTCGCATCTCGATGGATTGGACCGTACAAAATTATTAAAGTTAGGAGTGCAGTAACAATGGACATAGAAAACATAAGAACTGGTCGTGTTTCCACTGCTCATTTGAGAAACCTTCTTCCCTTACCTCCTGATCCGGAACCTATTCCTCCACCTAAAGCTCTGACAGAGGATTGTTCGGGAGACCCTCCTCACCCGCAACAGTCCAAATCATTCCTCCCCGACGCTCCTCTCGAGGAGCCTGTTGCACCCAGTCCTACCCCCCAGAGCCACAACGAACCTTCATCATCAGTGGGCCCTTCCCCCGCCGAAGAACAATTAACTTCTCCCAGCCACCCGTACAACCTGCGACCCCTTCCCGGCCGTTTTAGCCGGCAATAATGGCCCCCATTTCCATAAAGACGGCGCCAAAAAGAACTGCAATCACACCACAGATCGACACAAGATACAACAAGGATGCTGACGGACCGAGATTGACCGGTCCCATCACTCCGAGAGCCGCCTACCGGGGACGCGGACGTCATCGCGGGAGCGGATCGGTCTACTTGTGCCGGAAGGAACGGTTACGACTGGGACTGCTCCGGGACGAAAAGGAAATCAGCCTCATTCGGAAAACAATGTCTTCGGATGAAGATTGGTGGTTGAATTGTGGTGCAGCGTGTTGCATTTGGAAAGAATTTCAAATTAAATAAAGCGACGGAACCCCTGTGCCGTGAGAAAAGTGTGGTGGAAGATTGGGAAAGTAGAAATATGTTACGGAAAGGAGATTGGTAGAAAATGATAAACTGTACCAAGACAATATGAAAGAGTATAGCTTAGCTATATGAAAAATATGTTTTTAATCATTATTTTATATTTTACAAGTGTTCACCATTTCTATTCCTTTTTTTTCATTTTACTCTTTTTAATGGCAAAAGATGCATTCGAGGGTTTCTCGAAAATTACCGAATAATTTCAACCTTCGGTGGCCGTAATGCAAAATGTAAATATTGTGTCCTATGGGGTATTAATCCTTGTTTTTTCTAAAAGTACATATACTTATGCTCTTGTTTTGTATGCTTGACATTGTATGCTTGACAGTACGGAGTCGGTATCCTCCCTCCTACCCTCCCCCCCCCATACCTAACTGCTGCCGGGGTGATGTTGTGGGTGGGTGGCTATTCGCTCCCACGGACGGCCAAAGCGCCACTGGCGTACCGTTGACCAGGCAGGGTTTTCCCCATTGCCAGGGAATCCCTTTGGGTGAACCCAAAGGGGCGTCCCTTGAGCCGCCGGGGAGTTCCCAGGATCCCACCCCCGCAAAACAATGCACCTGTGGGGAAGGGCTGCAGGTCATCGTACTCCTCCTGCCCAAGGCCAGGACGTCAAGAGCTCCCGGGCAGTTCTGAGAAACCTTGTGACGTCGGGAGGAACCGGAAAAAAGGGGCTAGCGCCCGGACCTGGGCAGATGGTCAGGGGCAGCAGACGAGGTTGGCTGGCTGAGAGGAGACTGCGGACGCGGATCTACGGCCTGTGTCGCGAATCGCGACACCACGATCTCCTACTCCTGGCTCTGGGCTTCCCTTCCCTTCCCGTACCGATCTCCGTCGGCAGAGTAAGTGCATACACCCAATAAATTACTAATCGGCCAATTCTGTGTTCCTTCCTTCCCCTTCATGACACGACGACAATGGAAAGGATAATATGGGTGTTCACACTGAATTAATATCAATGGTATGCGAACTCAACCATGTGAAATTTCATCCTGAGGAAGAAGACAAACTTTGTAAATTCAGCAAAATGCATTAACACGATACCATATTTTATTATCATTCAACAAGCATCAGTAGCGTATTTGTTAATTTTGGTGAATTTTACTAAGTTTATCTTACTCCTCAACACTGATTAATTAAACGTTATTTTTAATCATCCCATTGTGATAGTAAATTCTATGAATAATATATTACAGCCTCAATAAAGTTCAGAAAAGTTTTTTATTCCAAACAGGTTTCAGCTCGCCGAAATGTCTACCTGGAAAATGACTGGTAACAGTGGACACCTGGATGGAGAAATAAAAAAATTAGATGACTCGTATTTTTCTTATATCCTATTATTCACTGATTAAACCAATCACGTGCCACGAGAAATGAAGCTAAAGTATTCCATCTCGGGGCCTGACATCATCGACAGGCGAAGAGCAAACGGCGTTTCCTCCCCGCCCAGGATATCGCTCCCTTCAGCTGCGAGGGGAGGGCAACGGTGACTTAAGTAAGAAAGAACAAACAGGAAGGGGTGCTGCAAACCTACGAAGCGCAGTGGGGGGAGACAGGAAAGAGGAAGTGAGACCAGGAGGCGCGACTGTGAGAAGAGGGGCGATGACTTGTAGGTCATCCCGCAAAAGGCTGTGGAGAAGAACCCAAAGGAGAGGAGATTGGTTCCGCCTCCGACGAGCAGGGGCCAACCGGAGCCATAGCGTCTGCGAGCAGACTTCCCCACCAAACCATAATCCTACCACCACCTTTGGGGTCTCTGAGACCTCAGAACGAACCCACAAAAGGGAGGCCAAAAGCGACTTCACAAAAGAGGGCTAGGAAAAAAGTGTATGGAGACATCTTCTACCGGGCACCACTACGCACACAGGCTTGAATACAAACTGCTTTATGGTAAAAATGTTCCTTTTTCCAGAGTACGTATAAATTCATGATGCTCGAATAATTGTGACTAGCGAGTCTTTCTTTCTGTGGACGCCCAATAAATACTCGGTGCCCTGAAGGGAAGTAATATTATGAGGGAGAGCAGGGGCTGTATCCGAATCACATTACTGAGCTATCTGTAACAATGAACCGGTAATTAATATTATGTATTGTCATGCCTTTACCATTCAACACCCCAGTTACAACTTTACCATTAGCTTTTTCCATAGAACTGATTGTGTTCGATAAAAAAACGTGTTGGAGTGGACACAAAGTTATTTACTTCTAAGACTAATTATTTCGACAGAGTAACGGTCGCGTCGTCTCAATTTACTGTGAGGAACGACGAAACAATAGGGCATCTTTTGTTTCCAGTTAATGGAATATGGTTAAACTTATAATTTCCAAAAAAATGTCCAAACGATGTCAACAGAAAGAAAACACGCGCGAGGAACATATTAGTTCCATATGAGGAACTAATATGTTCCTCGCGCATACTGAACAATAGTGGGAGTAAACTATGCATTTGTTTTTAGACAGAGACTGCGTGTTATTAATGTTCACCTTAATGTATGCGTCTAGTGAGCAAACAGCCGCCGTGTACGATCGCGTTAATGCATTTACTAGAAAAGAGTTAAGTGGGTAATTGATATACGAATAAAGAATATATTTAAATAAAATTATTTCTTTAAAGGCACCTTAAGATGCACTTTTAATTCATATATTTTTGATAGAAATCTAATTTATGCAACTCAAATACCATTGTTTTCAACCTGACGGTTGTTTTGACAGGTGAGGGTAGAGCTCACCTAGTACTAAGACAAACGGAGTGTGAAATTTACACATAAGGGAAAGGGGGGCAGTTCTTTTCCATGTGCCGCCTATAGTTTCCCATGAAGATTTGGTCTCCGAAAAACACACAGTGTGGGTAAAGCTGAGGGTGCACAGAGGCGTCCCCGTTAGCCTCCCATAGGAAATCGAACTCGCTCCCCATGGGAAGAAGTCCCAACGCTCAACCCACTGGACTACCGAAGTCCCCCGCAATGTTCATGAGAAAACAAATTCGGTGGAAAATACGTAGGTCATATACTTATTTAGCATTAGTTGCTCAGTCAGCCAAGGGGTTGCAAGCATTGTTGAGTGAATTGGAGGTTCAGTGCGATAAATATGGGATGAGAATCAATATTAATAAAACAAAGGTTATGCGATTTTCCAGGAAGAAAAAGGCTAAGCTAAATATTAAAGTAGGCAGGGAAAGAATAGAGCAGGTAGAGCAGTTTACATATCTCGGAAGTGTTTTGGACCAACACGGTCAAAGTGGTAGGGACGTAAGGAGAAGAATTGCGCTAAGCAAGGAGGCTTTCTCAAGGAGGAGGGAGTTGATGACGGGGACGTTGAGTAGGGATGTTAAGAAGAGACTCGTAAAAACTCTGATATGGAGCGTAGCTATGTACGGCGCGGAAACGTGGTCGCTGAAGCAGGAGGATAGACGTAGATTGGAGGCTTTTGAAATGTGGGTGTGGAGAAGAATGGAGAAGGTGAAATGGACCGAAAGGAAAACAAATGAGGAAGTACTGGAAATGGTGGGTGAGGAGAGGGGTTTGTTGAGAGAAATTCTATGGAGGCAGGAAAAATGGATGAAAGGCGTATTGAGCGGTAGTGGAATGTTGAAGAGGGTAATAGAGGGGAGAATGTTGGGCAAGCGAGGTAAGGGTAGGAACAGGATAGGGATGTTGGACGGGATGAAGGGAGGAAAGAAGTACACCGAGATGAAGAGGGACCTGATATAGATTAGTTTGCTAGGTGGGGAGTCACAAAATGTTTATTTGATAGTTGTGTCCATCCAAAAACCTACCTTAACCGGTAGATTACCTAATAATAATAATATACTTATTTAAATCAGTTATGCATTAATAACTGATCACACATCCCAAAACAGAGTCATTTCTATTATTTTCAGCAGCAAAAATCACGTCCGCACTCTAAATGTGGTGTTAGGAGCGGAAGAGTTGAATTAAGACTAAACGTTGTAGAATAAAGACTAAACTTAAGTTTGAAAAATCTTTCAAACTTTCAAGGATTGCCGAATGCAGACAATAATAAGTAAAATGGTTCTTAGCAAACGATAATGATGCTGCACCAGGTCAAAGCTTCTAAAAAGTGAAACAAACGAGGAAAAATTAAGAACGAGAGAAGTACGTGTAATCTGCAACAGGCACGTAAACCTAACGTAATTGAAGTCTCAAACAGAACATATTTGCAGGAAAAAAGCAATTATTTGATAGAAAATATCGGTGAACTCAAAGGATCAGATAGAGGGGGCAACGGACTAGTAATTAGAGGGGAAGTCGATATCCGGGATCGACGAAGTTAAAAGAGGGAAACGTCGTATAACCAACTCGACCATGATGGCTGCTTTGTAGCGCCCTCACAAGAAATACACATTTTTGTGGACTGTTCCAGTGCACGACAGCATGACGACGAACGACTTCATCCTCCCCATTCCCATGAACATAAAAACTTCTCAACTACCCACTTGGGTCACGAGAGGATCGCTTACGGTTCGATGGTCTTGTCTCCGTTCTCTCGTTTTATAAGAGTTCGTGGCTATGGGAATAGTTCTGAAACAAATGAAAATCCGGAGGAAATTGGTCTTCGATGAAAATAAGCTAACTTTCCTCTCTCAATTCGACGATTTCTCCAAGAATCAAATCGCACACCATTTCCCAAGGAAAACCCAAAATGACCAACCTAGGACTAAGAGCAGGATACAGGTATACATGTAGTGTACCGAAGTGTCCAGGTATATTTACCTCCAGAAGATTGAGTGGTGAAAACATTAAGAATTGTCGAACGCGTAAGCAAAAGTTTAAACGTTTCGGTGAGATAAATGTGAAGTGACATGATGAAAAAAATAACAAAATATAGACTAAAAATATGATTTTCATCAATGATAGGTGCAAATCCCTAATAACAAGTGGAAATGATCTGAAAAATAATTGGTTGTTTTGAATGTTTCAACGTCAGATGCCGTAATCATGGTCACAGAACGGCAAGGACGCAAATTGGCATCGTAATACCAAATAATGCCGACTTAAAAATGTTTTTGCGCACCGAGAGAAAATGTGGCATGGTACTATGTCCGAATGCAGGTTCTAATTCGTTGACCAGATACCAGCAGACATCTCGACAATAGATAGGTCTGTACGCGGTCCAACCCGGCCGAGTAGTCTGAGATAAAATGTTCTAGCCTGCCACTTAAAATTCTTGCGCTTCTGATGACAGAACCAACAGGTTTCAATCATCCTTCAATAAAATCAACGGTATCATAAACAACGCCAATACTACTTTCCTACATAGGAAAAATATACTATTAGAGGTACACAAAAAACAATTAGGATTGGCCAGCATATTTTATTTCACAAAGCACAAATGAGAAAAATGTGCTCTTGGAGATCTAAATCCTAGCGGTATTGCCAATTTGAGGCTACACACAAATACGTGGATGACATGCGGTCAGCGAACGCCGTCAAAGCAATCAGTTCTGGAGTCGATTGACTTACCTCGTCTGTCGGTCGTAGGGTGGCACGGCAATCGGGCTTGGGGAAGTCATGGTGGATGTGGCTAGCAGTAGCAGCTGCTGCTGTTGCTGGGACCCACTCGCCAGTCCCTGTGCATCCAGCGGGAGAGATAGAAGGTCCTCGGTGGCGGCGTCGAAGGCGTTCGCTAACGGCTCCGGAGAGCCCACCACCACGTGCGGCTTCTCGCTCTCGAAGAATGTGACTCGGACCTTAGAGGTGGCGGCTTCGGCGGCTGTGGCTGTGGAGGCGGAGGACAGGGAAGAGGAGGCGGAGGTGACCTTCCCGATGGCCCCGGAGGAGGGTGAGCCCACGCCGTGGGGCGATGAGGACGAGTGGTCGGATCTGGAATTGAACGCGAAAAAAGGAATGTCAGTTCAAAGGAAAGACAATGGCGTGAAGCTCTACGAGTGACACCGTCACAATGCAAGTTAACGGCATTGCTCTTCAGAGCAACATAGAAGAAAACCTTGAACGGGTCAGTGTAAAAGGTTAACTGTAAGAGTTACTACAAGGGAAGCATCATTAATTAATTACCTATTTGAAATAAACGCCATAAATAACATTCTCCGCACAATATCCAGGTGGCAAGTGCGTGTGGTGTAGTCATTAACGTTGTACAGGTGTCGTTGGGTATGATTAGTATTTGGCAGCCTTAACATCTTGCATGAAATTTTCTTATTAGTCTGTGTAAATCTCTCACTTATTCACAGAGATGTTTTACCCAAGGAACCTACCCCAAGAATTGAGACCAGATCTTAAATATTTGTGTGAGAGCATTGCATTAGTATGGTTTACAGAAACGGTGCAGTATGCGCGAGCAAACTTACCGTAACAGGCTACGAATCTTAAATCTAAGAATACGAATCTTCCCGTACATGCAACCCCGGTAAGCTGCTGTATATTTCGAGGAATTCCTAGACACCAGAAAGTTATTTCTCAATTAATGATCTTCTATTGTATCTTGGTTATATCGAGAAACGATAAATCGTTAAGCCTCTGTTTCTGCCTTATGGGTAATATTTTTTATTGTATCTAAATAACCAAGCCCCATACCTTCTGGGCTTCCCTAGGAACTGTTGAAGAGCTTCTGGAATCAGTGTCATTGGGAGAACGGACAGAGAATCGGAAACATAAACATAAAAAACAGTAGCACATTATAATAGGTTGCAGACTACGTCCATTTACTGCAACCATTTATCCCAGGTGACTTCTTCGCAAGGGAACAGATGAACACAAATCGAGATGGACCGCAATCTTTGCAGAATTAGGAGGGTGTTAGTATTATTTTGTCCACTGGTCGCTGAGTTTCATCTTATTCTACAATAAAAACTTATCGCATATGCAAAAGCGAAGTTATAACTAAATTGGTAACCGTTTACATTATAACAATATTCACGGTGAGTTGGGACTTGCATTATGCATTAGCATAAGGATTTTTAATTAAAACGCCCATTTTTTTCATTACTAGCGTAATTCAGACAAATAAGCTCTTTAAGTGTTCCCTAAACTGGTGGAAGACTGGCCTTTTGTCCGGGTACGTTGCCCTTGGAAACGGGAAATTATAAATGTTTCGGTGAATTTATCATTGAATCGTAAAACAGATACAACCAGCATCACCAAAGTTTGTAGTTTGCTAAAAATAAGACGTAGCAAATGAAATTAGCTACGGAACGGTTTTTCTGGCTGGGTTCGAAGGAGGGGAGTCTGGAGACCGGCGGAAGTTGGCTCCCAGCCTCTGCGAAGTACGGATCGTTCGTTTGCGAAACCTCTATAACGTGACCTCGTTACGCTCCTTCACGAACCGGTATTTGAAATAGCGCTACGCCATCACATCTTCCTTGAAACTGGACTAAACCGGGAAAGAGACTCATGACATGCTCAAGGCAGCTTATGGTTATAACGCCATGGATAGATTGGGTGTTTTAGAGTGGCACAAGTCGTTTCGGGAGACTAGAGAAATCTTGGATACACCGAACGTTCAGGATGCCTTTCGACCTCAAAAAGTGACTAAAATCTTGCAACAATGAAGGCTTTGTTGGACAGGGATCGCAGATTAAGTGTTTGCATGGTTTCTGATGAACTTGGTACCCTAAAAAGTGATGTGCATCGACTTGTGACCGAAAACATGGGCATGAGAAAGGTGTGAGCAAAATTTGTGCCACGAGTGCTCTCGGACGAACAAAAGGAAATTTGTACGCAGATCTTCAAAGAGCTTCCCGACCATGCCTCAGCCACCCTACAGACCTGACATTGTTCCACCAGACTTCTTCATCTTCCCCCAAAAAGGACGTTACGGCTCGGCGGAAGCGTTACAACAGGCCGTGACGAAGGAGCTTGGCAGCGGCGTGCTACTTCGAAATTTTTTTGGACGAATGCATAAATGCGGGCAATACATATTTTTAAATCGACTCGGTGCTACTACGTTTGGGACAGTTCTTGTACACCTAACATATACAAATGTAGCGCTCAGCTGATTTTCATTAAAAAAATGAAGTGGTAGAACCAAAATTTTGGCATGAGGTAGTGTTTTCGCGAATTGCGCAAGAATAAACATTTTTAGCAGCGGTCACTTGGTATTTTCTACCGTGAACGCACTGGAACACTCGCATTAGTTTGACCGCCTTACGATTTCTAAAAATACTTTCTTACATTTTGTCCCATCAAATAAAAGTACACCTATGTATATTTTAAACAAATATGTTGTATATGAAATTCCCAAAAAGCAATTTGAAACCTATACGCCAAACGTATCTGAATAGATATGTATGTTAACTCTAGAGCCAATTGATTGGGTAAAGAATAAAAATTTTCAGAATGAGAAATAACAAATTCCTTACGCTGCCTGCCAGTCATTCTTTTATCCTGCTCGAAGAACATGGGAGTCTAGTGTAAAGGAATACTAGAAGCTGAATGGTGGAGGTGATTGCGGATGCCAATCTCCACGAAGAGTGAATAGTCCTTGGCCTACACACTCGCCGCACCTTCCCCTCCCCCAACCGGTATTGCCTAAAGGACGCTTGCTTTCCATTCGAATTCCGCTTGATAATACGCCACCCGCAGCGCAGCATTCGTGACCGATCCGTTGTAGATACAAGTCTAAAATTAATTATGCTTCAGCTGTCCTGTGCGTAAACCCAGATAATCCAGAATTTCGACACTCCGCAATGAACAGAATTTAAAAGCAAACCAAATTAAGGAACAAGAAACAATTTTGGTCGAAAGTGGCAAAGTAGAAGATAGGATCCTTGCAGAAGAATTTGTAAACACTGGGCTGAGGTAGAATTCTAGTATTAACCGACGAACCATTTGTAAACGCGAGTCATCCTATACCCTGTACCGCACAAACCTAACCCTGGCATAATTTTTGTAGCTTCGTGAAGATTTCAACGCAACATCATGGAATGGAACAACATATGTTATCAGTAGAGGGTGAAAAATAAAATTTGTACCGGGCCCAGAATTGTTTTTCTTGGGAGAGAAGAATTGCTGATGCTGATATGAATAAAGAAGTATTTAGAAAGCCATTTCATGCTTAACGTCCCTCACTGTACTTGACACCACCACCTAATACTCGGAAAAATGTTCTTCCCAGTTCAGCCCGGACAAAATCTATCGTAAACCAAGTGCTTCCATTAAAAAGACAGGGTTTCAAGAGTTTCACGTTCTACTTCCCCTGGTTTCTTTCAACAGGCACAAAGTTGACGATTAGAGAGATGAAATACCAAAACAACATGATCTCAATGCATCTTGTTTCCCCGCCTCTCATTTTAGCCTAAGTCAGAGTGCATCGATATCACGAAACCTTATTCAAGACGTCTACATCCAAAATTATTCGTTTAAGGAAGTATAAATTGAAAAATTCCTTTAATTTTCAATTAAATATAGCTCGAGTGTTCATAAGCACACTGTTCATTGGATGGCATCCCAGAACTTAACTGACCGTCGAGCTTATTATAAACGGAGCACATATGGTAATCATCCTTCAGTTGGAATGTGATTGATGCGACTACATCCACCAGCATAGAGTGAAAATTTTACTTAGTGCATAGAAAAAACACGCGATAATAATTTTGAATTATCACCTTTTTTCACCACACAAGGTAGAAATTTGTTCGTGCAAATTTGAAGGAAAATTTTCCTTCTATTGATATTAAAAATTACAATATGAAATCTTTTAAAAAATAATGGATTCATCAAAAGTCAAGATTTTAAAATGTTTTTCTACAATTACTAACTTAAGTAATCTGCACTTTGCCCACTAAACTTCATAACATTACTACCGGTTTCGACGCATAGGCATATCGCCCATGCGTCGACTCCGGTAGTAGTATTATAAAGTTAAGTGAGAAAAAAATACAAAGATTACTAACGTACGGTGATCATGAATATTGACAAAGTAGAGCCTGAAACCATTGTATTCATTTTTTTATTTCCATGAGAAGTTCATGAAATTTAAGCTCAAGTAACTGATAATCATTGATCCTTGGGAGTTTGAACAAGGAGCTGGAAACACTAATGCTTTCTAAATTGCATTTCGTACAGTTTCAAGCAATTTGCTATACTTTCTCTAAGAATAACTAGTTTACACCTTTGGAAAATTCTCCAAACCTTCAACATGAGGCTCAGCGAGTTGGCATAATCGATATGGTAAAGTCAAACCATGGGACGAAAAATAGACTGGAACAAGGTGATATGTGAGCAGTGACACAAATAATTAATTAAATAAACCAAATAAATGTATTCCACCGAAGAGCAGAAATTAATTCTAGCTCGTACATAAACCGAATCGAACATCGCTTTGCTAGACCTAAAAAATGTGAAAGGATCCTAGCACCACCTTGACCAATTTTTCCCACTAATATCAATAATGGCCTATTTTAATAAGGTTAGGCAATTTAGTTTCTCTAAAAATTAAAAAATAATTACAATTTTTGTTGTTACGTACTAAGACAAAAAATTACTTACGATGCAACCATGAATAGCTTCTAGGACCATATCATTCGGTGCTCAAGTACCGGAGTTACCACTATCAGCTACTCTTAACAAGATCTGTCATGTACAGATTTAGTGCTTTTTAAAAAACAAATGAACGAAAATTGCAAAAAGACAATACATTTTAGAGATAGTTATTATGAATTATAATATTTATTTTGTTGCAAAAAAGAAAATTATCATCACTTAAGCACTTGGTTTAAGGTGGCAGAGTCCATAACAAAATTCAAGTCAAAGTTCAAAAACCTGTTAGACGAGGAACATTGATTACGACTTAATAGTTACATAGTAAGTAGATATGATCACGAGATTTATCAACCACGCCCTTAACGAAACGGGTAATCCACTACTCAAGAGAGTAGCTTATCACAGGACGCAGTTTGTATTGAAAAAAGAAGCTTAGCTTAAAAATAAGTTTCAATTAGCACATGGAAATGTAGATATCTGCAGCTAGTTTGTATAAATAATGCATAGCATAAGAAATGCATTAGTTAAAATGGCAAACCAATTGACTTCCTCCGTGACGATACAGCAAACTTTATAAACGGTGTAATAAATATCACTAGGGCATCGAAAATCCTCAATAAAGTTATATTTCAACAGTGCACCGTATCATGATCTCACAATAATAAAATAAAAAAATGCAACATATGGTCAGCAACTTCAGCTTAATATTTATCAATTGCTCCTAAACTATTCTCATGAAATATCAATTAATACTGGTAGATAAGAACGAAAACAGTATTTGGGGACACGAAAAAGGCCGTTTCACGTTTCCGTGACTCACCACGTTTACCTCGGCAATAATTGGGCCATTATAATTTCAAAAGACTGGAAGCAGCCGTCTCTCCTGCGTCGATGATTATGATCGATACCGACCAAGAGCAGGATTACCATATATAGATAAATAACTACGTATTGTTAGAAAATTTAACTGATGGGTACGCTATAGTTCTATGGGACAAGGGAAATGGAGTCGAAAATGGCATGGTAAATTAGTTGTTTCAATATGACATGAAAATACTTTTAGCAATTTACAAGGCATTTAGGAAGTGAGGAATGACACGCTAATCAAACGACGGGTGGACACACAAGCTATAGAAAATATGTCTTGGACTACTAAGTTTACATGAATACATTTCTAAGTGCAAGAGGGAGATGCCTAAACAAACATTAATCTCAAAATACCACTAAGACGTAAATAAATCCTTTCAATATAGCGGTATACGCGAGTATTCGCAAGGGAAATCGATTGAACAACTGCATACATACTTACTGAGGCATTTTTTCCAAACTAGAAAACTGTGATTTGTACAAATCATGGGTCCATATCATTTTTCAAAATAAATATGAAATCCGGAAAAGAATAAAATAAAAAAAAACTATCGATAAACAGTGGAGAAACATCCAAATTCGAGAAACGATCGATATAGCTATCTTTCCTTATTGAATGGGGAGAAATGTGTCAGAATATGGAATAAAGCGAGGAAAGCAGGTATCATTTATGATGAATGTCATCTAAAAATCCTAAGATTCATATTAAAGTATTACTTTTAAAAACATTTGAATGAAAAGACAAGTCGCGAGAAAAACTAAAAGTCAAACCAACCGGTGAGAGGTAGAACGTGAAATCTTTCGATGTACCAATAAGAGAGTGAGTTGACGCAGTCTAGGGGAAAATAAACATGACGCGATTCTGAGTAACCCACATGATGGGAGGGTGAGGACATCGCGGGTGAGAATTCCAGGAATCGAAAGGTAGAGGAGTATTATAAAGGATCTTACTTGGAACACTTCTTCTCTTTCTTCTTCTTGTCCTTCTCCTTCTTTTCTTTGTTCTTCTCCTCCTTTGTCTTCTTGTCCTTTTTATCTTTCTCCTTCTGAGATTTGATTTTCTTGACTTTTTCCTTTATTATCTTCTCCTCTTGTACCTCTTTCCTTTCCTTATTATCCTTCTCCTTCTTCACTTTCTCCTTTTTCTCGGAACCTAGGCAAGGCATTGTTCTCTCCGATTCTCTACTGAAGCACTGATTTCTTCACTTTGAGGGAGTTAATGCTCCAACGACCACTGGAAAAATGAGCGTCTCTCTTCGGAATGTGGATCCTCGGGTGATACCACGGGATTGCTGCTTCACTTGCCAGCGGAGAGAGAACAGGAGAAAATCCACACTTCAGGAGAGCTTAACAGACCGTTCGAAATTTAATTTGGGACAAAAGTTAAGTCTCCCTTAGAACTCCGCCTCACAATTTTCTTCCTGTTCTCACGAATCCTGGACAGAACAGAAGAACAACTGGATCAGAATTTGCAGCCCACTAAGCAGAGAGAGCCTTCGTACTCATCGCTCTTCTGCCGTCAAGGGCGAGCTTCTTTTGTAAACACATGGAACAAGGTGGTGCAGCGAAAGAAGACGCGTCCGCTGGCGGGGGACGGAGAACTAAAATGAGAACGATGCCTCACCCCGAACCGCTTGGGCGCAAGCACTGGCCAGCGCTCACACACACACTAACGGACACGGACACAACGCAGGCCGGGCACGGAGGAATGGAACCCAGAGGGCGCGAGAAACATGCACTGACTTCGCACCCGTCGGCCCGTTAACCGAGCCGATGACAGTTCTCAAGACGTGATTCTGAGGGCGGCGTCGTCTTCGTATTTGGGGAGCCGAATTAACTCACCATTAATTATAGGCTGCACCTATATAGATGTCCCTGAGACAAAAGATGGGGGGATTATCCTTCCTGGTGGCGCACCGCTTTCTTCCGATCGTTCATTTAATTTCTTGCACGTAACACACACGCAATGGCACGCGAAAACAACACGCGATCGCATGGAAACGCGATGACGCAGGACACGGTGGCACGTACACTTTATATTGGATTTGACTCCGCCATTCAAGGTGAACACTGTCGGAATTAAAACAAAGCACTCAAGAGAGAGGGGGGTCAACTCGTTAGGGACGCGGTCAAGAATGTCAACTCCGCTGCTGAGTTCCACTCGTCAGAGGATCGCAGCGCATTTAGGAAAATGAGTATCCCACGAAGAAACTCTAGCACACACACAAACACAATGCTACCGCCGCTCGTTCGATTCGATTTGTTTCGAGAAACAACTTTCTGGTAACCAGGGAATTAATAGCATTCGCGAATATACCGATTGCATGGAGTGAAGGGCTGAGGGGGGGTTTCCCAATGGAAGAACACGCCAACGAAAACTTCGTCCTCCAACGACAGGGGATAGAGAGTGACTGGCTGACTGACTATAAGGCCATCCCACGGCACACGCACCAGCCATCCCCTCCCCCCTTTACAAAAACTGAGGGCATTGGGTGAGCGGCGGAAGGGAGGAGAGGGAAGAGAGGGAGAGGGAAAGGAAGTCGGGAGGAGAAACTTGGGAGCGATAGAAGTCGAAGGGAGGGAAGAATTAAAAAAAAGAATAAAGGGAAAATATGCGAGGGCATGGCGAAGGATAGAAGGAAGACGGAGGGAGGGGACAAAAAGCAAAACAGGGCGAGGAGGAAAGGATGGAGAAAGGAGAAAGTGAAAAGGGGGAATGGGAATTAAGACGGAAAAAGTGCGGGGGGGGAGTGCGTGGAAGGGGGCTGAGAGCTAAGGCAGAGTTACCATGGAATGGGAGGCTGTGCCGTTGCCAAGAGAATTGGATAGCTTCCGAAATAGAAGGCCGGACTCTTGCCCCCCTCCCTCCGCGTTTAATCCCCCGTCCCTCCCTCAAAGACTTCCCCCACCAGAAACCATACCGAAGACCCCTCGCCGTCCCTTATCACTCCCTTCCTTCACGTATACACAACACTGCCCAACCCACCTCCTGTTTTCCTCCAACTCCACCCACTACCCCCCCTCCCCCCGCACCCCAAACATTCCCTTCCCCAATCGCCAACTCAAAACAAATTAGCCTTTCAAAAACGCTCTCCCACATAAGAGGGAGAGCTTCTCCCCATCTTTCCCCGAGGGTACCCCATTCCTAACACACACGAACACATTCGCTCGCGCGCGCGCACACGTCTCTCGTTGAAATCACCGACATATTTTTAGTTCGACGTGCGCCATGCAGAAGTGAGAGGGCGATGATTCGCAGAGAGGCCATGGGGAAGGGAGAGGCCAAAGGGAGGGGCGGGGATGGGGTAACCAGAGAAAAGAGCGGCGGCTAACAGGTTTTCCGCGGAACTGTCACCGGCAAAATTAATACCTCCCAACAGGTCGGTCTCTCACCCGGCCAAAAAGGTTCTCTTAAAGAGATTCGGTTGGAGGGCTCGTTCGACAGGTTTTTCGATGATCATATTCTTGCCGACGAATGACGCAATTGCGGTGGTAATAAGCAATTTCCCTCTCGGACGTGTCGTCATGTCTTCCATTTCCAAACCATATCGGTACGTAGGATAAAATGCAGGAATGCGGAGCGGTAAAAACTCGGTGAAATTGAGCAAGGCGTTCCAGAAAAGTAGACAAGTGGAAAAATCATTGGCGCATACGGAGAATGAGTCAATTACGTTAAAGACTCCTGTCATTAACCTGAATTTGAAACTTTAAACCTTTCTCCAGTCTTGATTGAGAAAGGAGCCCTTAAGTAAGTTACGGCAGGTGATCATTTAAAACCCACACACTAAACTGAGAGGAGATACATCTCGAACATCTAACGCACGAAATTCTTTTTTTGCTCTACTTGTATATGAAAAACTGAAATATTTAAAAAAATTAATATAAATTCTTATTATTTAGTCACGAAATCGGATTAGGAATCTTATAGGAGGTTTAAAGAGCAATCGAGAGAAGTTACGTCATTTCCTTTCTCTAAACGAGAGCTAGAGGACGACCACCTTACCTTATCCTTCGTCGATCAAGCCCAAATAGAAAATAAAGGAATGAACTAGTTGAATATGACACGGATACATCATGATTTTGTTTTAGAAATCCTACTTTACATGAAATTAATTTTGGCATTTTATTGATTTGGAGCCCAATCTCACCTCTACCAAAGGAACCATTTTCACGTTGTCCGGCAACTAAATCAAATTACGTGGCTCAACTGATACAAAAAATAACACTTTCCGAGGAAGAAGTTTTTCATGTTAAATTGCCCGCGACGACCTGTATGCCCTCGTCTAAATCACCCGCCACATATCCTTTGCGAGAGAACCTCACCGTCCTTGCGTGGCGGGAGAGGGCATATTCCATCCCTCTCTCAGCAAAACACCACACGCATTCTCCTCACCCCCATCCCCCAATTCAACGTGACCTCCCGCCCGCCGATTCCAAGGGGCACTTCCCGACCCCAATTATTCGTCGCAGCCCCGAATCCCCCAGCACCCGCAAGTTCTCACATAATAAAAAGGGGTCTTTCTCTCGCTCCTCCTCATTGAAGCCCCTTGTTTGAACTCTCATTGCTTCACCCTCAAGCCGCCGTCATATTATTCCTTCCTTCTTTTTTTCAAATGAATCGTTACCCCGCACACATACCAACACTAGCCTTTTTCCTCCTTCACCCCCTCTGAGAGAGAACGGGGGGGTGGAGATATCCACACGGATTCATTCCCCCCGAGACTCTCCCTCCTCTCGCAATTCTTTTTGATTGCTCCGCCGCTTTTCCCACCCTCCTTAGTCAGACCGAATCATTTCCACGCCCTAAGGGCCTCCCGCCGTCGCGCGGGAACGACCTCCATACCCTCCCGTCCACTCCGCCGCCCCGGGCCGTCCCACACACCACACTTGTCAACCCACCGCGCCCCTCCCCCCTTGGTCGTCCAAACCTCCCTACCTCTCCCACCAATTTACTACAACCCCCTCCTGCCCTACCCATCCCACCTACAAAGGGCGCCCCATCCTCACACCACTAACTTCCCCCCCCCCCGGTTCCTTTTTTCACTCACGATGTTCTCGTGCCTTCTCTCCTTTCCGTCTCTCCCCATTTGATGTCGCCGCACCCCTTTAGTGCCACCAGCTCTCCTTTCCCGCCACCCTCCCATCTGTCTCTTTCCTCCCTCAATATCCTCGTCGTCCGCCTTTTTTTTATGCCTACCGAAGGCAATAAGGGATCGAGGGAAAGGTGACGGGGCGTCGTGGAAAATAATGCGTAAAACCAAACCTCCCACCTTACGCCCCACAAACGATACCACCTCGTTTACTTCCACCCCAATTCCTCTCTCATCCATCTCTCGCTCGCAACCCTCACGTCCCCATGCTCTAACCCTTACCCTTCCGACCATCTTCATCCATTTGCGGAAAGAATGGCAATGTGCACTACGTCGGAACATTTCCTGGAACCTGAAAAAAGTGCCGTATCGCATAGTTTCAGGCATGAAATGGTGAAAATCGAAATGAGATTAATGATCATTATCAACAATTATCTCTCAACCAGAGGATCGCTTCGACTATAGACTCCCCTTCTTCGTGTTCGATTTTAACTTTTTGTTTTAAGTCCTATCTCTTTTTTCTCAAATGCCTACATTAATTTAATCTCTCTTCCCAATCATTCATTTACACACGTTTACACATAGGTAAACCCGAGTCTTAAAATTGAACAACAGTTTGATAAGTAAGAGTACAGTTCATTTGTTTAAAACATCTATGACTCGTAGATCCAGACCATTTTTACGCGTGCCGCCAGCGACTAACCAGGAATTTTGTCTTCCTCAGAAAATCATAAAAGTTGACATTTCCCTGGGGGTGACAAGCGAACGTCAAACCGGTACACTTCAATTAGTTGACAAACCTTAATGCCTATGTATAGCAATTGATTTTTATAGAAAAAGCAAAATTAATGGTTTTGGTGACAATTACAGGTATGTCAAGAACGTAAATGCATTGTCAGCTCCCAAAAGGTTTCTTTTAGGCCAACAATAAATTAATTGCCCGAGCAACGAATGGCCAAGATCTAGGGCTAAAAAGATGACCGGTAAAGGAGAACATTTTCTCGAACAAAGAAACACCGAAGAAAAACCCCGAAATAAGTTTTAAGCTGAAGGTGCACTATTATCGTGGAGCATAAAAACAAGGAATCGCATGAACGAAAATAAATGAAAAATGATGGGGGAAGTTAAAAAACATTTAGACTAGTTAGCGAGCGTGTGAGCGGCAGGGGCGAGTGTTTTTCGGAGGCGGAGGGGGGCGTGGAAGTTTGGAAGGGGGTGGGGGCACCTTCTTGGGCAAGGAGCTATTTTTGTGAGTCACGTGTAGAGGAAGGCGAGTGGGAGGGTTTCAAAGGATTGGACGGAAAGAACAAGAAAGCGGCGCAAGGGTATATGGAGGAGGATAGCATTTATACTTATTTTGGATTATAAAAAAGAAGGCAAAGAAGCGACGGTGGGATCCGGGTTGGACGCGAGGGGTCAACGCAGAAACGCGAGGCACGCGGACACCAGACGATCGTTAAAAAAATTTCCTAGAGAAGGGGGAGGTGTTGCAGCGAGCCTTAAATCACGCCGTAAAATATTACTGACTAGGAACAATAAATGCACTCTTTCCGCTTCAGATCGCTCCCTTTTCCCTATGGATCCTGACTTCTCGAGCAAAAATAAATGAAAATTAATTACGTTGGGGGATAAGAGCCACACGGGAACCCTTCGGCCTATGAAGTGAAACTAAAGATAAGGGATAATTTAGAGCACCCAATTTTTTAAAAAGAGTAAAATAATAAGTATGAAAAGTGTCGGTTCATTTAATGTAGGCGTGATAAAAATTAAAAACAGAAGACCGTTGCCGACCGTGTCTTCCCACCAACAACCCTCCTCCCATCACCAACTGCTCGTAAAATTATCAACACGATTTACATCTTCAATGAAATTGAATAGAAATACATCCTAGACAAACAATAAGTAATACAATTCCTGAAAATTACCCAAAATGGCTTTCTCCAATGGAGTTTAATAATTATTCAGTTCTTTAAACCAATACTTTATTTCCGTCAGAGTTCGTCGACCGAGCATATGGCTACAACAGGTAGCTGGGACAAATTATTCGGCCATGAACAAATCTTGTTTCTGATTGGATTCCCAGGGATAGGCTATGCTCGATTTTTTCACTTAGGATTCAATTCTCCATGCCTATTTGTAGCCGAGATGAAAACTGTGATTCAAAATCTCTTCCCCTTTCCGGATCGGCAGGCCATGCATAATAATGCCCCGGTTTAGGAGGAACACGTATCACTAGTTCTCACTTGGTAAGAAATAAACTCTTTCTCCAATCCAAACGAATGACTCATTTGGGTTGCCGTTTTTTTTAATTTCCTTCCCGGTACACTCCTCCGAAGTTGAAGCGCACGTACATTTCCAGTGTGGCGCCTGTATTCGCTCAAAGTACTCGACTTATTTTATGTATACATGGACAATGTGTTAACTATATGGAATACGACCACTACATATTTTGTGAAAAATATACGAACGTTAACGTACACTTTCATTTTAGTTTCCCAGTTTACGTGATCCCATTTTGGCGAGGCAAAGCAACCAGAATTGGAAATTTTACCACACCACTTTGAACGGTAATTTTAATACACGTTTCTTCGGCTCAAGATGTAAATATTAGCCGTTCACGACCGTTTGGCAGAAAGTATGTCGATGAGAAGTATCCCTCTGCTACCTATCCACGGTATTCAAGACATCGACATGAAAGCTGTTCCGAGCAAACCTTTTCATATGACAAAATGGAGGGTTTTTAGTACTGTGGGAAAATTAGTCCACCATCCCGAGAAACGTAATTGCAATGCCAATTATAGGCAGTTAAAAGGCACGGTTATACATAACTCTTGAATACGCAACGTCGCTTTATTTTCACCAAAATAAGCATAATAACTAGCCAGTGCAATATCCATCGAGCATATAACATATCCTTTATTTTTTTTATTTGGTAGTCAACCGTTTAAGGTAGGTTTTGGATGGGCAGAGATGGAAAAGTAATACATTTCTACTCTCCGCTTAACATTACACAACCTGACTACCCGTGCAAGAATAACTACCATAAATCATTCTTCGATTCCGCATACATTTAACCTCCCTTAATCCCGTCCAGCATGCCTAACCTTTAACATGGTTAAAATGAATTAGTAATGCTGGTTGGAATAAACGCATCTCGCCTCGTCCGCAAAAGGATCATTCATTTATTTTTTTACTGTTTCCTTCTCTCTATACCAATGTGATACAGTAGTATTTAAAATGAAATAACGTACATGTAAACAAATTTTACTTAATATTATACTTTTATGCACCCATATTTCAACTAATGTGAACCTCAGTTTATCAGAACAGGACATTAACATAAAAATCTATAGCCCCTGAAAATTAGGAAGGGATTTTTAAAAATGTATATTTGTTCATTTATTCCTAAATATGTGAATTAAAAATGTATGTTAAAATTATCAAAATTTATTTTTATCATTTGTGTATTTTTTCCCGTAAAATAATTAAATTTCCTCGCCCTCCTAATGCCCACATTCACCACAATATTTTTCCTAGTGATTTATCGTGTATGATGTTGCGCAACGACGACGAGACGCGCACCAACACGCACGCACACAAACAGACCTCGGCCCTTTAGTGAAACCGGAATCTGCCCGAACCCAGTCACCTGGGCTAAATGTTTCATGATATAAAATTTGGTAAATTTCCGTAACATCAACATCCTTTAGTAATTAAGGTAACACTAAAATATTAATTAAATCAAACTGTAAAACATTTTAAGGGATGTATCAATAATACCCAGCATTCGACTCTTTTAAAATAATAAGTATGGGCACGTGATCCTTAAATCTTCCTCGGTAAGAGAGAACTTATATAGTTTAATTTCGTTCGAAGACTCGCTTTGCCAAAAGAGATTTACTTCGCACTGTTGCTATGCCGTTTGGTTAATACTAATCCCGACGAAACACTCCTAAAAACACTTTCCTGGAAACACAGGAAACGTAAAGAAAGAGTTTATCTTCCCAATGACCTCATGAGATCTGGCAACCGAGTCTTCAAACGGCATAGTTTTAATTTTTTTCCGCGGGATGATGGGGATGGGGGGGGGGAGGGTAGGGAGTGGTTCCCTCCCTCGCCTTTGAGAGAGTTAAGATGGTATTTCGACAAGGAAGGAGAGTTGCGCAGCCAAAGCACGTAGTCACAAAACGTGTCCACGGAGCTCGTGACGAACGTCCCAAAATACACCCCGACTGGTTGCTGCAACGCTTCTTAGCACCCCTAATACTCATGTTATTCACAAAAGCAAATCGATCAGTAGAGGAAATAAATCCAAAATAGCCGCAAAGGATAATCTGATCAAGATCACAAGTTAGCGATCGGTTTTCTTGGAAACCCCATTTAGAATTGAAAGAAGTGAGGGAAATATCACAACAGTTACTTCAATGGAGTCACCAATGAAATGCATACCAATGCGAATATTTCACATGGCAAAACTCATTTGCCTAGGTAGTTAAACAAGCTGAATCACTCCGGCAGAAAATTGACGTATCCAGATTGTAATCCTATTCAAGGCGAATGATTTTTACACCGTGAAATTCTCGGATTTAAATCCCGCATATCATATTAATTAAATGTTACATGCAAACATTTCAACCCTTTTTGTCTCTCGAAAAAACCCAGGACAAACGAAAATACTTCTTTAAAGGAATTAATTTGACATGAATGTAAAGATGTGGACATAAAGAGAATGATCATAGAACAATAAATCGTTTGGCATACTTCATCCAGAGGAAGTGACATCGAGTTGTGGAATATAAAAGAGAAAATATGCCAAAAAATTCACATTTCCGAGGTACTGACCTATGGAAGGAACGATTCTCTGTTATCCCGTAACGGGCTCTAAAGGAAGGTTACACCTAGGAAATCTGCGCCTATGATTACCCATTCCCCGTGAAGAACAAAGGAGTCGTTTCGACGGTCGAGGAAAGGGCATACCCGCAAGAGGAGTAAAGGAAATGATGGATTGTCGAATTTATAAATGCCAAGTAATACCCTTCACTAAGCGAGTTCAATGGCCCACAAGGGTGCAATAATGGGAAACTGTTCGAATTCAGAAATAGTAATAAAGAAACATTTACACTCAATTAAATACGAATCCATGCTCTCAGTTTTACCACCACGAAAATCCGCTACTTTATACTTTTACATCTCATGTTTCTAGAATTAATTATCCTAAATACCTTTCAATTCCTGATGCGAAGTAGATGTTCGAGAAACGAAGCTCGATAGTCAAATAAATGAATGAGTTGTTGTTACGAGGAAAATTGAAACGAATCAATTCATTTAGTCGCACATAGGATAATATTGGTGTTACCGACCTAAATCTTGAACTATTTCATGCATCAGGAAAAAATTATTTTCGGAAAATATGACAATCTCCATACTCTCCTAATCATTCTTTTTGAATGTTGAAAGCTTCTTCTTCCGTCGAAAGGGACTGGTCACTAATGTCAGATTAAACTCCTAAATGTCGTACATCGAAAGTGGTTAGACTGCAAAAATCTTGCGACATTCGGAAAGCCAAGAAAAATTTTCCCAAGAACCGGAATATTTTTACCGAAAAAAATCGAAATAACTGAAAAAGAGAACATTATTGCATATTAAACTTAAATAAACTTGGGTGTTTAGAAATCTCCAATCATTGAAACTCTTAAAACAATACTAATGGGCGACTTGAAAACATCGAAAACCGTTTAAGAGAGATTTCTACGAAGAAATGTCAATGCTCATCCCTTTAAGAACGATTGAACGCAGTAACAAATCACGCATTTTCTTCTGATCGACACCTACTGAAATACCGAACGCCAAATTATTAATTTTCAGGTCATAGAGGTAGTCCAAATATTCCAGTGAAAGGCTGCATCTTATGGAAATCGGATAAGATAAATCAACCGGAAGCTACCAGAAAGGCATACCTACGGTAAAGACCACCCAGACTGGTGAAAAAAAGAATGGAACCACTCGACCTTGTCGTGAAGGTATTTCGTGAGTGTGACGGTGAAATGATAGCCGGACGATGGGCGGAAGGAGAAGAGAATTGTAGCGGCAAGTTCAATGACACTGAGCGAGGTGGGTAGAGGTGGTTTTTGGGACAAGGATAAACCGCTACCCTTCCTTCAATCTCCGTGTGACTTATAAGTGCGCTGTGGAATCCGATATGTCATGACCAAGATTAATATTTCGTCACTTCAGCATTTACTACCCTCGGGATTTTTTCGGGACGGTGACGTAAGGAGGCCCCTTGCGAGTTCCTTTTCGTGCGTTCGAACCCTGAAAAATAACAGCTACTAGTAAGCGTCCGCCGCTCATAAATAAGGAAAAAACATAAAAAGATCCGGGAATGCGAAAATATAAATATGTAGCGGCTTTGAGGAAAACGAAGGAATAACACGGGCCCAAATATTTATGACCAATAAAAAAGATAAACGTAGCGATGAAACGATGGCTTACTGGCCTAGAAAGAACTGGGGTTCTATTTTTAGTAGGGAAAATACAGGAAATCACAATTGGTCACTAACATCCCTTGAGAGTTTCTTACGACGTTCCTAGCAAATATTTAATTTATTGACAAGCAATTATTGATAAACGATAACAGCTTAAACTCAAACGATTCCACAAAGTGAAGGCTGAAAGTGTTAAAGAGTATCGAACTAATAGCACTGACAGTAAAATATAGTTTTAATTAAGTTCTCAATAATGTTTTAAAGATTTACGTACAGTATCCAAGCATTGACCAACTATTTCACAAAACTTGGCGTTGCTTTCTTAAAAAAATTAATGACTAAATTGCAGAATCAAGTTTACGAAAGTTTCCGTAAATTTTACAAGACACGCTGCGAACCACAACAGTACGTAGTAGACTTACAGAAGTAGAAAATAGTAACATTAAAAAGCTGACGGGAGGGTAGAAAAAAAAACAATTATACCAAGGATAATAAGCATCATAAAAAAAACATGGAACTGAGGAATTTATTGCAATGTAAAGAAAAGTCACACAAAAAAATATCACATGACTAGAAGTGAATACAATATTTAAAAGATTGAAAATTCCCAATACAAAATCTCCATTAGCTTTCAAGAGAGTCCGTTCAGAGAGAGCGGAACTAAAGTCATTAAAAAATTAAAAAAATATTAAAGATTTTGCACGAAAATAACACCGCCAAAGAAGTGTTAGGCTGGGAAAAAGTAAAAGAACAACTGCATATGTACTTGGCGTTAGTCATGAATTTTCAATATTTATTGTTCCATCAATATTGATTAGTCCGGTGCGCAATGACCTCCTGCCACACACCGTAGCGGTTCGCAGGGTACCAAGTATAGTAACCCCAAAATTGCATACTCACTCCGGCAGCCACGAACATTCCACGAATGTTTCGGAGAAATCCCAATATGTCGCAAGAATATTTCCAATGTAATTCTGGATTCATTCTGGATTCCCATGTAATTCTGGATTTCAATGGATGAATAAAGCAGAATGACTGCCTAAGCTGCAAAGGTCTTTCCGCCGCGGCCTTTATGATATTTTCCACAAGAAGACCGAAGAGTTCAACGGGAACCTTGCCAACTCACTCATCGTACGTGGTGACTACGACAAGAACTCCGTCCATTTAAAATTCAAGACGCAAGAAGGGCCGGAAAGGCCAGCAATCATACGAGAAACCGTATATGTCGTAACCAGAAAAATTAAGCATCACCAAGTGAGATAAAAGGATAACACGAAAGAGGCTGCATCACCCGCGCCTCGGCCGTGAGATCATCCGACTAAAATATGCGACCAAGTGTCAGAGATGGGACGTGACTGCTTGAGCCACTTGTGCACACGCCCCCAGTACACCGAATGGACACGCACAATAACCCCGGCGCTACTCTTGCCTCCCGCTCCCCCCCTTCACCCTCCCCTGCGTCTGCAATTCTTCCCAGGAGTTTCCTTTCCCGGCACGTTCGATATGCACACACGCTCCACGACCCTTGCACCCATACCTACACGCTTAACCCCGCGAAGACCAGGGCCGACGGCACCGGTGGAATCATGTCCGTCACCCTGAAGCAACAAAAAAAGATTTCTTGCTCCTAAGGGGAGCGGACGAGAGAAGATGTGCATCCGGGGTTATCAGGCGTCGCAGGTGCGCGTTGGGGTGTGGAGAGGCGGCAAGACCAAAGGGAAACGCAGCACATGGTCTGGGCACGAAGGCTGAAACTATCATTTTTCGGACGACGAAGAAAATACTACACAAAAGGTCGTGTCACGTTGACTAGGTCTAAAAGGCTTCACGCAAGTCTCTACACGCGAATTACACTGGGGTTTTAATGGTACGAGACAGAGACACTTTTGGATATATTCGAACTTAAGAAACCTCCAATGCTTAAACTGATCCAAGGGATATGAGTGCTATTTCAGCAATTATCGTGAACGAGAAAGACAGAAGGATGAATGTGACAGCCATACTGTTTTGATAAATTCTCAGGAGAAAAATAATAACAAAATATGAAAATGCATTATTCACCCCCAAACAGAGAAGATAGTACACAAAAGTCGTCCCTAGTTCCTAGAAAAAACTTGTCAATTTAACAATTTAAGTTGTGTTATTCATAGGAGGCAAATATACTCGTATAACCTACCTTTTTGGACGATCACTAATTTGATTAATTCTACAATTACCAGAGAAGCTAGTGTACGTTCAGCCGCTAATGTTTTGATTAAATACTCTTATAACATGCAACCAGAATATGAAAGTTGGTTTGGTTAACTTATTTGCTGGAAGAGGAGGTAATAATATGCTAGAACACCATCCAAGGCTCTAGTAAGTCAAAAAACAAGAGCATCTATTTGATTACAGCCGATACACCAAGAGCGATATTCGGGACGGAATGGCTTGTTCGCTTCAGTTTTCCCCTGTTAGATACTCTTAGAACTTCCCTGCATCTACTTATCCTTCAATAGGTGGTTACACGCGTGAGGAAAGGATTGCCGATACAAGAGAAATGAGGGACTAGCCATTTGGGAGGATATAAACCACGATTGCCCGCGGGTGGCACACCTGCCCGCTAACTTGGCGTGCGGGATCTCGATCATTTTATGACCCGCAGCTTCGACGAGATAGGAAAAGGCTCAGAAATTCACACGAAGATCATACAAAGTAAAGATTTCGTGAACGCCCCTTCAGTATGCATACGACCGTCAAAGATTCGACATGGTCAAATTGCAATATAGTTAACCATTAAAGGAATCAATTGAAGATACTCGAAGCTTTCATGTCTCATTGGATCCGTGATAAATGGACTTGATTAAAAAATACGACAGGCTAAGCGATATAAATGATAAATTTTCATTGCGGCCATATTCATTTAAATTTAAGATAAACGTATTATTGCCCGGAGAAATACTGGGGATACGTTATATTACATGGCAGTTATTACATTATGATGCATGATTTGATGCATGGGATCCGAAACTTAAGTCTTATTTCAATACAATTGCCCTTGTATTGCATAAAATATGGATAAAAGTTTACAATTGCAAATTCTAAGAAACTGCGGGAGATGTCGTAACGATAACTTTCAACGGAGTCATTCACTCAATGCAACAATTTCAGTGTAACAATCATTCGCCTTGACCGGGATTGGACAAAATTTCAGAGTCTAAGAGGACGTCACGATAGCTTAACTGGCTAAAGCATTCGGCCGGACATCCCAGTCAAGGCGAATGATGTTTACAATAGCAATTTTATCCTGAAAATCTAGATCTCCCACTTGCTATTCCGTACGCAGATTTAATATCCAATTAGATCAATAAATGTGGTTTTTCCATCATATTATAAAGGCATATTTCTCTTGGTTTGCTATCAAATAAAAGCCCATAATAAAATTCATGAAATAACCACTTGATTCTCACGAAGACACATTCGCCGTACATCTTAAGGAAAATAATACAAATCCATTACTAAGACTTTGAATAATGGACGGAAACGTTATATTATAACGAAAACATTCCGAGGTATGATTCGACAACTGCATTTCCTGCAGAAAATGCCTATCTATCAATGAGATAATTCTGGGCACGGCTTTGACACGCCGATGCAAGCAAGTTAAAAATAGAAGTCGTGAGATGAAGGACAGAGGCGAGGGTGGGGAGAGAGATGGGACGTAAACGAAGAGCAAATATTCTTAATTGCCATCGTAGCGAAAGAGGTCCGTCTTAGACGGATGGAATCCATGTTACCTGTTGAAGGCCAACGCGATCCGAGAGCAGAACAGGATCATCACCATGCATCAAGAACACGTTTTCCAACGACATTTAAAGATCAACGGAAAATTATTCCGTACAGGCGAAAATGATAGGAATGAATAGATGCAGTCAAAAAATAAATGACACGAACACATTCTTTTCCGAGCACCAGTCGAACACGCACGGAACGTTCAACAAAAAGTGAAAAAGAGGATATAATCCACTGTTAGCAATACATAATGGTAAGCCGCCATTGCACCATTCACTAAGTGCAGGGAACATATTCCATTCTTTTAACCCAGAAAATGAATATTCAGTATTAAGATATACATCAAACCCTAGGAATAGTTGTCATTCGAACAACCATTCTAATTGTACATCATCATCATCTACTAAAGGCGGAGTCTTGTCGTTGCAGCCAAGGGGCTCTCTCCCTTGTCGTTCTTTTCGGTTCATTGTATGTTGTTACTCCCATAGTACTTTTATATACTCTATAAATTTCCTTCTTGGCCTCCCTCTTCGAAGTAACGAAATTGTGACAGTGGAAAACTGTGACTGTCATCCAGCAACGATTTAATATACGGGTACGTAAATTCAACCATTCTTAAAGAAATGTTTTGATGTAAAAACAACTGTTGTAGTTATAATTAACAGAGCTAATTAAGATTCCTGCGGGTCAATAGTCAGAAGTGAGATGATTAAAAAGCACTCTTTGCAAGCTATAGAAATGTTCCGCAATGTTACCAAATGCTCGTTGTAACACCGTTGAATTTCGAGAAATTATTAATACAATTTAACTGATTAGCAGAAAATAATTTATCTCAAACATCCTATTGGTAACGGCTTGAACGGTTAAGCAGTAATAGTGCAACAAGTTTAACGGACACGTGTCAATATAGAAACAATCTCTATTAGAGCTACCTAATGAGCGATTCCAAAATACTTGATTGAGTTTTGCCAAGGCTTTCAAAGGCTAGTCTGAGAAATCTTCAACAATTTAGAAACCTGTGAGTGAAAGTCTTTGGTAGCTCTAGAATCCAAAATATGGTTCCTTATGATATTTCCATTTATAGAATTCGTACTAAAATCAATGATTGCAAAACCAATTTTAACTTCCAACAGAAATCAATACTCATCTCTTGGAGTGAATAGCTTATTAGACAGCGGGACGACATCAGCATATTGTTCTGACTGCGAAATGCTGACCTTCCAACAAATGATTTCGTTGGAGAAGTCAAAACCCTCAATCCTATGTCCCAAGAGTGTACGAGCGAATTGTACGAGCTCACGAATAGTTATTTATCTTGTCCCATTAATGAAGGCTAAAAAAACTTCATCTGCACGAATGATGAATGCTAAATTTCTTAGGTGCGACGCATAAGAGTTATTAAGTCGAGCAGTGAGACGTATATGAGCGAATTCGTAATTGAAGTGATGACGTAAGAGTGGAGGCTTCGAAAAAAAGAAGAGAGAAGGGAGACCATTACACCAGCGCAGATGTGTCCGCAAGAATGAATAGAGGTTGTTATGCACTGTGCTTCAAAACGGCGGCGGTGCGTGGGAGGTATGGGCATGAGGTAGGCATTATGGGTCGCGTGGGTGGAGCATGTTGTGTTCTCTGGAATTAAATGGCGGGGGGGTTTGAAAGGGAGGTGAGGAGATGAGGAGTGGAAGGGCGGGATAAAGGAACCGCAAATAGGACGAAGGACGAGCGTGCGCAGTTGGAAAATCCCGCGAGCCTCTTCCTTCCAACCCCCCCCCCCCCCTTCTCAAAAAGAGTCGCCGATGCCACACGGCAGCACCGCGACAAGGAGAGGAGCGCAGGCGCGAGGACTATTCCATTTTCTCGTTCGCTGGATACGCACTGGACTCGATGGCGCGGGAGTCGAAGCATCAGCGCTACCACGTGCTCGAGCATGGCAACACGTCGATTTCGAGTAGTCAACTTCATAAACACGGCACACCGGTATGGTTAAGGGAAACAAATTATGTCAGAGTACATTAGTCAGGACATTTGAAAACCAAGCATATTCTCAATAGTCACCGACTCCGGCTTTATCGCACATGGACCAAATCAATCAATTGTCAAATAATGTCACCACTATTTCCCTTTGGAAGTGCATTCAAAGCAATGCCACGTTTGAGATAATTGTTCGTAAAGATTGAGACGTTATGATCATTTCTCAGAAGTTGAATTGAACGTCCATGCCAACAAAATTAGTCGCTTACCGGTAATTGCATAAAAACTGGGGCGTAAAACATAAATACATGTAAAAAGTATTGCTATGGTCTTCCTGACAGAGAAGCAAATAAATAGACCTCTGTGGTAATCCTCCGAATAACCACTGCTTTAGTAATATTAAACGAGGTATTTCCAGTATACCGATCTTCCTATTATTCTCATGTAAAAATCAAAAACAACTAACCAAGATAATTACTAGGAAAAACTACTACGTACATATGATTTACTACGTAAATATGTGTTTCACTCATTGCAAATAATCCGAATAAAAATTAGCCTTTAACTTTTCTTTTAAATAAAAACGTCTGATGATGATCACGGATAACTTAATACGGATAAAAGAGTCCTTTAAAAAACCTAACATAGATTACTAGACACCGGAAGTAATTTAGGTTCTGCCAAACTAAAAACATCACGTCTAGCTTTCGAAGCGGACGAAAACTACATCATAAACAAGGGATGCATGTAACGACTAATTTTATTTTAAAATTTGCCTTCGAGATCCATTTTAAGTTTAAGTATCTTAATTTTTTTCTGAAATTAATTACACCAGAAAGTTTAAACATATTATTATATCTCGACATATTACTATATCTCGACGCGATCTCCCTACAGACTTCTTCCCTACCTCTTACTCTACTCTTCCCTACTACTTACTCTCCCGACTTCTTACAACGGTGACGACCTGATTTACATTGTTGCCGAGGGCACTTCTGTATGGTCCGACCGCGGTAGGGTTATATGTCAACATAGGTTTAGTGTGTATTCAACCCCTGCTACACACCCTAGTGGTGGCTTGCAGGGTACTAAAATAAATAGTGTCCACTGGAAAACGCAGCTAGGCCGTGCCCGAGGCTTCTTGAGTACGTGGTCACGCGACCCTCTTCTTTGAACTGTCGCACCCATGAACGCATACTTCTCACATCCATTACACCATCATCGCATGTGTCACCCAATTGACAATGAATTCGGATGGGCGTTAGGTCATGAAAGAGAAGAAAACGGGTGAAACGCTGTTCTTAAACAATTGACGCCATTAGTACTGCAAGAGCTTCTCACTCTAGCGGTTGCTTTACGAAACCTGTGCACTGTGCGGTACAGCCATCTGTCTTTTACTCATGAAGAACCTCATACAAGTGCATTATTAGAGGATAACGAACATAAAATACATAATATATGTGCATCCAAAACACAGGAAATACGGTAGATCTAAAAAACATTAAATAATAAGCGCCAGAAGTTTAAAAGAAAAATGTAGTCAAAGTTGTTTAACAATGTACAAATAGCAATGCGATCGCAAATGAAAATGAATGTTAGGCACAAGGACTTTTAGTCTTAAGGCAACCTGCGAGGGGATCCTAAGACTAGAATCCGAACTTAAACCGACTCGCGAGTCAAATGTCAATAGCATAATTGCCATCCATGACTAATCACCGACACTGCTAAACAACAAAAATAGGCGCATTTCCTTCAAAAAGTGTATTTTTCCCAGTCAGAGTGCACACAAGAATATGTTTAAAGAGAGAACAAGTATATTCCGTGTTTATGCATCCATCCAATAATTACATATGTAGTATGATGGCGTTAGATGATTAAATACCTGTATTTATTTTACACTCTTTCTGCAAATCCTTCTACACGACAAACTCTTTTGATACCTGAAAGATTAACAGATTTCTGTTCCTGGATATGTATTAAAATTCAGTTCTGGTCAAGCTGCGTGATGCTGTATATGAGGCCGGTTGTAGGATGGACAGATTTGAATAAACACCATAGTAAAGAAGCGATTGAGTACACGAGAGTCCAGCATTTGGCAATGGTTTTATAAATTCGTATGGACGACATGCGCACGTACTTAACGAAAACCCATTAGATTGGCGTACCCATTACGATACATCAGCTGGCGGTGGTTGAAGATGGTTCCATTTCATAAGGAAGTCGAACGGATTTACGTTAGACTTCAAATTGAGTCTTCACCTGCTGACGTCAGCCTCTCTGTGCAAGTTGTGTCCACGGCTCCTCGCACTGTGCACGGTTTTGATATCAATGGAATATTTTAAGAATATTTAAAAAATCAACGACACTTTTCCCACTTTAAAAAAACAGTGCACATTGAACCCACATATTTTCCTTAGAAAGTGGAAATGTCATTTTGGTCAATGATACTGAAGGAAATCAAGACGGATCAAAGTACATTATGGAAGGAAGATATGTCATAATGCTTAACGGGGGCTTAAATAACTACTACAAGATATTTCGATGACCTTTCCGTATTCGTATGACTATTTTCGTTTAAATAAATACTTTTAACGCGTATCTAAAACTGTGGCTATATTAAAGACGGAATTTTGTTTCATATGCTATACAGACTCCCTCACAGATATTACAAACCAAATTAAGTAAACCTCAATTTTACATCTCTTACGTGAATTGGAACCAAGACTATTATGCAATGGAATTCAAAGCTAATTAAAACCTCATCTTAGGAGAGACTGTACTGACTTGTACAAAAACTTCATCAAACTGTATGGCATTATGACAAAAAAAATTACAGAAAGAGTATCTGTAGAAGTTACAGTCTAAAATGTCATTATTTCCTTAAACATTATAAGTTCAGACTATGCCATCGAAGTTACTCAGGAAACAATTCCTCAGACTTGGCATCTTATCCGCGGCTGACTACTATTACTGGTGTGTAATCACCTTCTGCCATTATCCAAAAGGCTCTCAATATAATGTGTTTGAAGCTGACCTACAAAAAATTAACGAAGAAAGAGAATGTGCCGATAAAGTTTTAAAGACTCCTCGGTGTGTACTGTTGACCGCAGAAAAGAATTCGGAAGCGTCTAGTTGCGGTTTTTCCAATGAATGCGACATTAACCACCGATCTTGTTTGCGGCCGCAAAGCTTGGCGAAGGCGCTCGATGAAAATACGCTTCTGATTAGGGTCATAGTTGAAAGGCTGTAAAGCAAGTATCCGTAATGCTGCTCAATAACATACCAAAAGTAATTTCAATCATAATCTTCTTCATCCGCTCCGATTTTTCGGTTACACTAAAAATTCACATTAATACACATTAAAGAGATAAATTTGTGGAAATCAAAGTTGTTCATTTTATTCCACCACCATTGACGATTGAAGGAAAAATTAATTCGCTATAAACGCTAATTAACAATTTACGCAATTAATGTTAATTTTTTGGCGGACCGTACTTGATAGAAGCCTAGGAAAACATGCTTTTAAAAGAATGAGAAGAAAAAATGGAGTAAAAAGACTCGGATGAACTCCCATATCTCACCGGCGTCCAGAGACACTAGAACAAGATTTGTGAAGCGCCACGCCTCACAACGCTCTTATTACGATCGCCCTTTATTGAAATATAACCTTCACCTCTACATGTGGAACAACCCAGTTCGTGCGACCAAAACCATTTTGATGTTGGCCGTTCTCCACTGCCACGCCTCTCCACTTAGGTTGACAACACCGAAGATATAACTCCAGCTTCAAGACATCGGCTCCTTATGAACTCCATTCCCTCGATCCTTTTGCTTGAGTCTACCTACTCGTAGCATCACAAAATGACCTCTCATCTAATCTCTTTCCTTTCGTAATAAAACTTCCACAATTGGAAAGTATTCTTGACGGGCAGACAAATATATTCAGTAATAACATATAACAGTATCTTTGTGAGCTATCATTCAAATTAAACCATAAAATTATCTATCGATTCCAGGATTGCCCGATGAACATTTTTTGTAACCAGTTTCTTTTCAATCAAACGAAGTAAATGTGAAAATGGAAGTGACTCCTAAATTTTTTTTCCAACTCCAAAACCAGAGTAATCAACCAACGGGTTGATTACTCTGCTTTTGGTAAGGTTGTTTTCTTCTTATACAGACGCTTATTTAATCGATCTGGTCGTGTATCCTTTTCCATCAGCCATTATTACTGCCGGAATGGACGAGATATTATTTAATATAAATAAAAAAAACTACATCGGTATGAGAAAAATTAACGAATTCCTTCACAACAGTAAAAAAGAAGGAAAAAAATGAAAGGACAAAAACTGCTTCCGTAATTGGATGCTAGATAAATATCTTATACAAGTATTTTGTGTGTCTTTCACGTAGAGTATTACATATAAATAAATAAATACATATATGTACATATATACATGCACTCCCTAAACGAAAAACGGTCGCTTTCACAAACAATTCATCAAAGGCTCTAGACTCATCGTAAAATCATTCACGTCAAATCAGCGGTCATAAAAAGCAGCTTCGGAATGTGGAACATATTAACGCCGTTTCATAAAAAGTCCAAATATTATGGGTCCCTTCCACTAGAAGTGAAGACGAGTCCATTTCCCAGGAAAAAGAGGCGCATAAATTGCCTCGAGAATCCCTTGAAAGAAGAGGAGCAACCAACAATTCCGGCAGAATCCATTCCGCTGGAGTAGGATTTAAATTTGATCCACACGAGCAAATTTAATCTAAAATAGATTTTTTGCTGAACAGCAAATGCCAGGTCTGTGAAATTCACTTCATCCCTACTTTGTTCGCTTTCCGTTTAATAAGGGAACTATCACTTCGCTCGCATACCCCTTTAAATGGCCTCCCTCTCTCTGCTCCCGTGGAGAGCCATTACGACGCCGCACGCGTCGCCATCTATTGAGTGCACTGCCGCACTCTTTCGCCAAAAGATCTATTTCTACACCAGCATTCACGCTTCACGTTTTCAACTCCACCATGCGATTTGGTGCCCACCTTGGAAGGCATTCTCTATTTCATAATGTGTGGTAAACTAAAGTCAATCGATAATAAAATAGTTCAAGGGCCAGGTATTTTTCTACGCATTATTTATGCTAGTCACTCTACATTTATCTGTCTCGCGACAGTCGTAGAGAGACGGAGAAATTATCAATTGTATCATAAAAAATATGAGGTAACAAGAGAGACAAAGATGGAAGGTGAGGACGGAAACTCGCAGAGCAATATCGCTAACGGAATATCTCCCTTTTCCAACTACTCTCTGTACGCATGTGCGTTTGCGCATGTGTCGGTTTGGTTCAACCAAGGAACCTGAGCCTCACAGTTCCACAGTTTCGATCGATCAAGTTTCAAGTCTAAGGGCGGGATTGAAGTGAAATTTCCCTGGTCAAGGTCACACAGTAAGTAGTAAATGCGGCGCATGTGGCTGTAATACTTCCGGCAACGACTGCATTTTCACGCCCAAATTAGAATTCAAAATTTGGAATGGATAGCTATCAACATTTCACGCCATCCTCCGTCTCATTCCTCATTCATATCTCAGCGAAGTGCAAATAATTGTTTTTCTCTGCGCTCCCATACACTTCCTACCTTTGGTGAACCACATTTACCAAAATGTGAGCGGAGATCCTTTTGAAAGCGGGCGTCTTTATGAGAAAAATTCGATAGTAATCACTTTTCAACAGATTCGAATGGTCACATGTCAACTTTCAAATGACTTTTTTAGTCCAACTGCAATTCACAGACTTAAGTGGAACAAAACAGTTGGTTAATTGGAAACGTGGAAAGAATTATGTATTAAATCGAGTGCAAGCAGAATTTTACGTAAGATTAACGTTCTGCTCGTAGATTGAATCCTTTACTTTGAACTTCTCATCTAAATAAAACTTAATTATTAATTAATTTTGAAATTTTACATTTGAGAATATCCTATATTTGGTAAGATCCTGTGATCAGGTTAAAGCTTGCACAATTTCTCAGAGTGGATTTCTTGTATGCACTTTCAGAAGCATCTGAAATACATGTGGCAATATAGTCCCCGTCAAGAGGGACATCTTTGACCGAACCTTTTATCGTATCTGCAACTATTTATCAAAGGATACAGCAGTATTATTGGTCATATTAGTGTTATCATACGCTTCCTAAAACTCTTTTCGATCATACGCTGTAATGAGCACGTGATGGACAAGGTTTAATGAATTACTTTAAGGTTCTCGTTATCAAATCAACTACATTATTTATCGATACATGAAATATACGCAGAAAATCTGCATCAATGAAGTGATTAAGATGTAACATTAAGTCAGATTTAAGACGAATAATTAAGACAAATAGCGTGAAACTCTTAAGAAGACAGAAGATGACAAATTAGTGAACAGAGGAAGCTTTGCTTAAAATGTAGCTCTTAGAAAGGTATATGACAAGCTTGGGTCCGATTTCATGGGAATTATTCAAATCTGAAGACTACGTTGGCATTCTAGACTCAAAATGAAACATATAACATTAGATTTGTGAGACTTTTTTGATAAAATTAAACAATCATGCTACCCTCGCAAATTTTACGGTGAAACCAAGACTAAGATCGAAATCTCCTATATTTTTAATGTAGTAATCTACCTCTTGTTTTACTTCACGTTTTACCAAAATTTCATAAAAAAACATCAAATTATTCGACGAGCACAGTGATTTTTTACTTCCTTACACCCTCTTTCGCACATATTATGCTAAAAAAATGAGTTAATCCCCATACGCACAAACCCATTAACATTCAACAACGCACTGAGTCGACTCGAACTTTTAATAGTTCCAATTCGAGAAATGACGTGAGGATTTTGTCCTCGTTTTCCTGGAAGACATTTAACCAAGACAATTTTGAGAAAATGAATAATAATTTTAGACCTGCCATTATTTAAAATAAAAAGAAGATTTTGAATATATTAATGGAGTTCGTTGAAGAAACGAATAAAATGTTCACCAAAGGTTTGGAAGGCAAAGCCGAGGCAAACTGGTGTGTACAAAATAAAAAAGTGTCAACATTTTCTCTAAGGAAATGATTTACATATTAATAATTTATTTTTATTGACCGAAACTATAACTACCGTCCCAAAAATTCACTAACATGGTAATTGGAGGAGAAAAACCACAACTTGTTCACAATTAATTGACAAGTGTAATGGTCTCTTGATTATAATATAACATGATTATAAAATGAAACCTCATAAGTTACTGTTTTTTAAAATTCAAGTTGCACAATTAGAGCGAGTCAAATTATGCAGTTCGCTCCATCTTATTTTCACTGGATGATCTCGGAACGAGGTCGGAGATTCTGTATAAAGCAGTGCTTCTAGTCGTGGTAATGATATGGCGTAACGAGAGCGTGAAGTCGAGGGAGCCCGTGGGCATCTAGTTCTCGGTGACTACTAGGCGCATGCAACACGAAACAAAAAAAATGAAGCAACTGAAGTGTACAAAAGAACTTGTTCCAAGGCCTGTTACAAGGAGTACATTATATTATTCTGCATTGGAACATAACTATAATTTCAATTTGCCCGAGTCAAATAAAACTATAAAAATGCAAGCTTCGATTTAGTTTTAGATTAAAACATAGACAAAATGAGAAATATAATTTCATGGATGGGTTCATACATGCTATATTATTCGGACCGAAAGAAATTAGCACGAAATTATGACAGTGAATTGTCAGACCTCAGTTCCCTTTCCACGAAATGTTTCCATATCTCGAAATTCATGTACTTTTTAAAAACGGTGTGAAGATTAAAACAAGAAAATTAGCAACAGTGATAATGTGTATTTTTTACGATTTCTTCTACTTATTTCAACTATTTCAATGGCAAAACTATTGCACCATACAGGAGAAAACAGAAAATCAAGCAAAAATTTTACATTAAGACAACTTAAGAGACGACGTTGCATGGAGTCCTCTCAGTTTTATGAGGATTTATATTAATACGAGTATATTAATTAGAATTGTATGAATTCCTTACAGTGAAATGTATCATGACTTGTGCACAAGCATTTTTTTCAATGAGATATAATATTAAAAATCAATCTATTGCCGTCCTGCCTTTGGCCAAGTCCAGGCGGGACAATCCTCCAACCTTCGCAATTGTATGTATGTTAAATTCGTATTTTAGGAATGTTTACAAGAAACATTCAAAGCAATAGGATAACTTAATCCCGATTTAGAGCAAAATCCAACCTAGAAGGGATATTTTGATTCGGTATCTCTATATTTATGTTCAATATGACCGATTTTTATCACTCTTTCATCAGAGGTCACGCAAGAGTATGACGACAACTGATTGACTAAATTTGAAAATGGGCCTTAAGAATTTAAGAAATAGACGCGTACCAATTTGAATTATTACCGCCACAAATACAATACCTAAATATTCTAGGCGGATATCCAAAGAGACTATCCATTACATTATTTCCATTTTTACGTGAAAACAGAAGAATTTCTCAATTCAATCATACCGGGCTCGATCCGGAGACTTGTTTCATCACACATATTCACCAAACTTTATTGCGGTACGACTGGTTTACTCAAATATGTGATGAAACCAGTGGTGTCGCAATAAAGTTTAGTGAATTCTACTTGGATATTTAAATCCTCAGTAGAATTTCTTTCCATCAGCAAGATATAAATGAAAAGTATAATACAACGACATTTAAAAAAATATCTTTAGCTTTGTTTCTACGTTTTACTCACGCACAAATGAAGGGAATAAGACGGCATTTGCTTTAATCACGAAGATAAAATATGAACAGGTTTTCCATAGAGAGGCAATGACGGAATTTCGAAAACATTCGGGCATGGCAACAGCGAGCAGCGATACGCCCGCAGCGAAGAGTGCAAGCAAACGCGGACTGATTAGGAGATGAGGTCGAGGAGGGACTGTTTTTTCAACCCGAGTGGGAGAGAGCATGAATATTGGCCGAGTGGGAGGGGCGACGAAGGTGGTGGATTGCATGTGGAGTGGACGGCTGAAGGAGGCGACCCGAAAGGGGGGGGGGTGGCAAGGGGAGAGAGGTTGGTCATATGAGAAAAGGAGGAGGAAGGACAGGAAGCAAAAAAAATTTGGATGCAAGCGGAAGAGAGAACCTTGTTTAGTTTCGTGCATACAAAGCGTGAAAAGCTTCACGGAAAGGGGGGAGGTCACTGGACCTGAATGACCTGTTTGACGGATCAAACGGCACCGACAACAAGGAAGGAAAACTCAACGTAGTTTAAAAAAAATCAAAATTTTGAAAAACTATTTCATTTGGGTCAAGGCATTCACAAGACATGAGTGACATAGTGGGAGGATATGAAAAATTCCCGCGTGAATTTTTAATCTGTTTGCGCGGTCAAAAAATTATCGCCTAATTTTTTTTTCCATTTCGTTGCCAAGAATGATAAACATGTCAGTTGAATGAAATGTAGGAATAATTATCTGTTCTCGGGCATCATGCAACAACAGAAAAAACGCAGCGTGAATGTCAAATGTCAACAGGTGGCTGCACGTGAGGAACTCATTTTATGTTGACTGCGAAGTCGTAGAAGGTGAAAAATTTGTCCAACGGTGAGGGGAATGTGTATTTTTAACGAAGCTTAACAGAGAAAGGAAGACGGCACCAATCAGACCCTTGTGACAGTAAAATTATGAAATCACAAGTTTACTAAGAGGTAATACTTTCTATTTTTCCAGATAGACATATGTATCAAACTTTTTAAGTGAGTTTTAAATCTGGCATTCAGATGCCTAACATATGGTTGCTAGTAATAACACAAATTTGGGCCCAAAAATGCAGATTTTTTCCAAATATCTATAATAATATGCATTGATAGATGAAACAATATGATAAAGAATTGAATCCTGTGGTAATTTAGGAACGAAAAACTACTTTTAACTATCCCATTTATTTAGGAATATACTTCAAATAACCCAAAGAGTTCGGGTCAATAATTTCCCTGACTTTCCAGATCCAATACTTATTTAACTGAATTATATAGGATTTGTTTTTAGCAGACATGGCCTATCAAGCTGTATTACCAGTAGTAGTACCTAGTCGCCAAGGAATTCAGGTTTCCAGAAATATTTCCTTATTAAATTAAGTCAAATATCGATTGTATACCCTTAATATTTCAAGAATTCTAAGGTTTACATTTTTTAAATTGTTATTTTGCATTGTGGAACACTATAGAACAAATTCAAAAATATGCCATACACTAACGTTCTCTAAATTTATGTTTTCCCACAGACGTGATAAGGTACAGAAAAAGAACTACATCACAAGCAGCGATTTCTTAAGCTTTCGATTAAAAAAATAACCACATGCTACATATATCCCAGAAATATTCACAGGAATGAGTAATTTCAACTGGCTTTGAAATATTTCAATTTTTTCCTTTGAAGATAAAACTACACTTCAAATAGAGTCAAAAAATCTGAGGCACTAAGACTCCAAAGGAGCCACGCACAACGAACATTAAAACACAGATGAAAATGTCATGTATACTCAAGTAGAATAAATATCATTCACGATAAGGTTGCACGAAGGGCAGTGTGGCAATAGTAATATACTAAAGTATGAAAACCAGAAGCAAAAATTACGCCGATGTCTCCAATACATATTACGAGTGAAGAAAAAGAAAAACAAATACCTTCAGGCATTGATATGCAAACCTACACACTGTAGAAACACTTGTACGCAGTGGTATGAGCATGGCTTCATCGCAAAACACATTCTCCCTATTTTTTAGAGAAACTGTAACAGTAACTTTAAAGGAGTCACCCGCTATGTGTGCATTATAATGTAACCATTTCAGAGAGTAAAAATCACTCTCTGAAATGGTAACATTCGCCCTACTTTCTGTATTCAGCCCAAGATCAATTTAAAATCTTGGTTTCTTCACATGATCATGAAGTTCCAGGACAATTCAACTCTGCAGTTGGCTAATCATTGCAGAAACTCATCTTTTTCGTTTTCTTGCGGCTGAACCAATAAAACTCGTTTATACACAAGACATAATAAATCATATACTGATAGTTACATGTTAACGAATGGCTAAAAAAACATCTGGGTTAACGATCACGTGCACTTCATATCACTTTTACACAGTAATCAGTTTTGGAACCAAATATTACTTTTCATCCCACAGGATGGATTATAAATAGGCTGAAGAACTGGGTCAAACCCAATGATGACAAGGATACATAAGTAATTACAGAGACGAGACAGTAATGAGAAGTAAATGGAAGCCGTTGCTTCCCCAGCTGGAAGTTTTGAGAGAGTAGATTTTTTTTCCTTGTTCATCCCCTTTGACGAAATAAAATTTTACATTAGGGAGGGAAGAGAAGTAAGCTTAAAAAAAACCCAAAGAGATATCAAACGAAAAAAAATATTTCCCTGCTTCAGAGAGAATTCACATTACACCTTACCAAAAAATGTGAATTTTTCAACGGAATCGATTCATTTTAGCAATAGGCTAATGTTCGCCTGAAATTGAACCATTAAATAATGTCACTTTAATTATAAATAGACATTACACCTTATAGCCGGGGTAGTGTCAAATAAAACATGCCAGTAAACAATATAACTTTTTTGATTAAACGCAAACATGCGGAAATCCAAGAAAGAGAATATTCTGAATACTTGGCTTTGACGGGAAAACACTAAATGTGGGGTTTAACTTACAATATGCGCAATATTGAAAATATTCTTGCACGGCATTTAGCCCAGCCAATATAAAACTAAAGTCAAACCAATAAATTAACGGACGCATAAATGGGCAAATATGTTATTCCCGAGTGAAGAAAGAGGGAAAAAATTACCCTGATTCTTTAGCACCTAATTAGAGGTCTACGCCCCACGAGAGTTTTGGCAGCGAAATATCGACGAAATCTGGCAATAAAATAAAAAAGATTGCGTGTCGCAGACCGTCTGTGAAACATATCAGATTCAGAGGTCATTAGGCGACAACACCGAACCACTCATCAGTGAAGAAAGACCTTCACGAGTGGCCGTGGCAAAAGAAAAGACGATCGATGTCCCCGAAATCTCCGAGCCAGACATTTGATAATTTAGGAGGTCGGACGGGAGAGGGAAGAAAATATTACAGCGCTATCAACCCGGGAATAAGTGAAATTATTGCCCACTGCATAAATTTCAATTGCGAAAGATAATAAACCACAAATCAAAACTTACAGCATTGGAAACGACGCATAGGTGTGTGCCTTACATAGGAATAGAGCTATACTCCTTAAGAAATCCCATTAAATACCTGTAGAAATGAATAAAGAAAATATTTGCCACAACTCACGATACAATGCCGGCCAAGTTTTCTAAATGAATAACTCTACATATCCTCGTGGATAACAACGAATTATTACCATGATCTAATAGTTAGAAAAGGAAAATTAAACCGCACAATGAAGGCCCACGAGCCCATTAAACAACGTACACGCAATAATTGGAGCTCTGCAACAGATAAACGGCACGCAAATTTCAAGATTATCTGAATCATAAGAATTACACTTGGCGCACGCGACAGCTCTGCAAGGATAAGTGGCATTTCCAAGGTCTACCTTTTCAACATTGAAACAAATATAAACGCAGGACACGGCTACCTTGTACCTTGCAAGGTCACAGTAAGGGAGAGAGAACGAAACATTTTCAAGAACCCCTCACGTTACTGAAAATCACAATGAAGAAATAAATCACATTACATCCCGCAGGTAAAGAAATCCAAGGGAAAAAAATACCATCATTTGGAAAACAGACCTTTCAATTCTTTTGAGTACTCGCTCGAGCTTTCCCTGTTCCGGGTAAGACGTCACGTAAGAGAGATAAGACATGCCAAGAACTCGACAATACCACCTCGCCTCGACAGAATAACTCTCCAGTCCATCCTTTCAAAATACGAATGGAACTCGCGACGCCTTCCACCAATGACAACTCCCCGCCCGTCTCAAAATGCGCAGCTTGGGCTAGAGTCTACTTTCCTCCCAGTTTCCATTTCGTCAGCACCTATCCCGCCTCCTATCGCGTTCGCTCCACCCCTGTCTCCTCTCAAATATCTCGCGTCTTATTCCTCGCATCAAAACCCTCCTCTTCGCTATCAATCTCTCCCCCCCCTTTCCCATCCTCCAGAAACCGAAGTCCCATCAATTGCTATCAGGAGAGGGGGATGGAGTGTGTCCAGTGGAAGGAGAGGAAGGGCTGCGACCCAGGGAAAGGAAAATGGAATCATGGGAGATGGAGAGAGAGAGAGAGAGGTGGGGGGGAGGAACCGGAAGGGCGTGGAGGGAAGAGATTGCGACTGAGAGGGATTTTGGATGGAGAATTCCCCGAGGTTCTTCACCACTCATCCAATTTATCCGCCTAAGAGACGGCGGCGGTGGATGGTCGAGGTACATTTATTCCTCCGGTCAGATAGCAGAAATTGGAGCCTGCCATCAGACTCGCTTCCCTTCTTTCAATCCAACTTATACGTCACCACCGAAAAACCACTATTGCGAAGGTAACTTAGCAATTAGTTCTCAGGGAGCTGTAAAAAAATACTCAGTAGCATAGTTGAAATTATTTTTACGCTATCTCGAACCACTTTTATAAAATTATCCCAACACTTTACGCACGCCCCTAAATCTATGCGAGTATATTGCATTTAAGTATTTGGGATGATGTCTTAGCACTAGTTTCGCTCCTCTCGTTCAACGCCCTAATCAGTGTTTGTTGTCAAGGTGATATTTTAGCTTGACAACCAGGTAAATATTGATATATTGTGCGGGGTAGGAGGGAAGACGGTGTTTGAAGAAGTTATCGCCTTAAATCACCAATGCTTCCCTAGATCAACCATAACCTATGCCACATGAGTATTGGTAGCTTGGTGATGAAGCATTCCTATAGTCAGTAGGTGTGGATGTTTCTTTTGTTTCTTGTAGCCCGATCATCAACAGCAGTTGCGAATTATGAATATTATCGTGCTATAAGTACATTGCCTTTCCTTTTAAAAGTTTATAAACCACTCAATACTATTTCCAGCTTCCACGAAACAGTTAATGACTCAATCCCCCTCATATTAAGTGAAGTCCACCGATAAAGGTAGATTTTTGATTGATACATTACATTTATATATATATATACATATATATATATATATATATACATATATATATATATATATATATATGCGGGTCGCGGTGGTCTAGTGGGTAGAGCGTTGGACTACTGACCGGAGGGTCCCGGGTTCGATTCCCGGGCAAGGCACTCTGGGTATCCAAGGGTATCTGGGCAGCTCCACCCAAGCTAGTTGATTTTTCGGGTACCAGATCTTCCTGGGAAACCATAACCGGCACAGGGAAAGGAACTGGCCCCCCTACCCTGATGTGTGAATATTCACACGCCGTCGGGCTTGGTACATGGGTGGGCTCTACCATCACCTACTAAACCGACCTTCGGGTTGATTACTGTGTTTATGGTTTTATATATATATATGTATATATATATATATATAAATATATATATATATATATATGTTTTATATATATATATGTATATATATATGTATATATATATATATATGTATATATAATATAACTGACCAATTTCTAAGCCCCACCTCACATACCAATAAATTCAATACTCTAAAACCTGAACTAGAATAAACTATTCTGACTCTACATATTATTCCACCCTCTATTCCCTCCAACTACTTTTCCTACCTGTACGCCGTTCACACAACATTTTCACGGGCAAGCCTCTCTGGGAACCTGCAGATCCACCCAAGCTGTGCAATTTTTCGGGTACCAGATCTTCCTGGGAAATCATAGCCGGGAGAGGGAAAGGAACTGGCTAGGGAAAAGGGTAGGGGGGTACCCTGATGTGTGAATTTCACGCGTTGTGGTAAGTACTGGGTGGACTATGAACTACTATTATCTACCAAACCAGCCTTCGGGTTCAATACTGTGTTTATGCTGGTGGAGCTGCAGGTGCCCAGAGAGGCTTCCCCGGGAATCGTACGAGGCCTCCGGTCAGTAGTTCAACACTATACCCCAGGACTACCAACGCAATTCACAATTATTTATATGTACAAATATATATATATATATATATATATATATATATATATATATATATATATATATATATATATATATACACACATATATCCTCTCGTGTTCGTCCTTTATGTGTGTTCCTTTCCCATTTCCTTATCTCTATTTCAATATGAAGGAATATATATATATACACACACACACACACACACACACATACGACTTTCATTTTCGAGAAGTCGTCCGACTGGGCAAATGAAACATAGAACACCGAAACAAGCGAAGATGAAACATATGTTTATAACCTAGAGCATCACGCAGAAGCATCGCAAACCACTCTGACATCCAAGATTAAGATGGAATAGTGGAGAAAGGGTTGTTCAAATACGCTAGCGTCTGATTCGTCTCCAATTAAATAAGAGAAATGGATTTTGAAGGAAGGATATCAGGAAAATATTCGCCAGCAACAAATTAATTAACTGAAAAATATTTCTTAATTTCCAGGAGGAATTAAAGGAAGGAATCCCATCGGGGGACACAATAGCGGCAGCGTATATGTTTTTACTTTTGAAATGATAAAAAAATCGATCGAAATCAAATCATAATATCTCATGTGCCAAAAGCGGAGGATTAAAGGAGAAAAATAATTTTTCCTGTTTAGTTTGAGTGGTCAGATCAGTAATAATTCAAACTAGCGCTCTGACCTCTGTTACTAGTATTTTACATCATTACGAATTCAACATTTGTTTTAAACAATTAGCATGCATAAAAAAGTAGAAAGAGAGATTTAACGTACATTTGAGACGGGAGGGAGGAAGATTATGCCAGACCGAACCGACGAGTTTCATTAAAGACCAGACGGGGATAATTACTTATGACTGAGCGGAAATAAATCCGCTTTTCTGGTGGCAATAAATGGACGGGGATAATTACTTGTGATTGAGCGGATATAAATCCGCTTTTCAGGTGGCAATAAAGGAACGGAGAAAGACTGGTCAGGAGTACTTTCACCTCGATTTATGCCCGGTGAAGCATGAAACTCATGTAAAACTGGGTTATATCGCCGCCATGCTACTATCGAACGTACCACAAGGGTAGAAGAAAAGACAGTGTGGGGAGGGGAGGAAATATCCGCGCCACGAAGAGAGAAAAGTTTTAAAAAATTGCGCAGCATTGCGCAGAACCGCAGCGACCAGGTGGAAGGCGGAAAAAAGGTTCACACGGCCGTAATAAGTGAATAAAGGGACGGTAGTTTTCACGACGCATTTATTTCGAAGCAAGAGAAAACACCCACCGACGCAGCAGACGGATAAAAGAAAATAAATCGGGTCTAATAATCCAAACCGGCTACTGATAATAGAAGTGAAAATGGACGCACCAGATCAATCTACGAGAGTTACCAAACCTATCCTTCCACCTGACAGAAGCAGTAAAAAAAACGATAAAATACGGTCATGCGCTATCGCGATATCAGACCTGTAGGTAAGTGCATTAGTGGTCACCAAGAAGCAGCACCAAGGTGATTTATAGGCTGCCAACTTGCATCAAGGACAAGTAAAGATTAAAAATGAAAACACCCACAATATTCTCTCGTAAAAATGATCGGATTGACGGAATTAAAGGGTGGTTCAAAAGAAAAAAATAAGTTTAAAACTGAGTACAAGATAATGACGCCGACGAAATGGAGATATTGGTGGAGGGGGAAATTATAAGGAGACGAGGGAATAGCCGACCCTATCAGGAGCGAAAGGCAAAATCCCACCGTGAACCGGTAAGGATATCAGAAACCCACTCCCCGATAATTAAGGAATAGGCCCTTAAGTCACGAAATCAAATCGGTTGAGGCGGATAGAAACAGATAATTTTCCCACAGAATTTCGTAGAGAAATGCTATGACCATTCACGATGAAATATTTTTTTTGCTTGGGGGAGTAGTAAATTAAGTTGGGTTCGTCCATCAACTCTTCTATATGGGAAATACTATTCATTACATTATTAATGTTAATCCGTCAATGTATGCATAGAGATGAGAAAACATATTATGGATTCTTCTCTGAATTGTTTACCCGGTCAATGTAGGGGTCGGAAAGACGCCTTGTCCGTTGCAAGCAGTGTCTAAATCCTGGGGAAGGCTTGTTATACATTAGACAAAAAAGCACTACATCACAGCAAATATCGAAGTTGCAAGTAAAATGAAATGTAGGGTGAGCATAGAGAATCGCGCTAGGGGATCTTAAATTATGTATAGGTTTCATTAAGCTCAAGGGAGGCTTGCGAGGGAGTAATTATCATACATGTATGTTGAACAACAGATTCCTGCATTAGGCGTAGAAAAACTGGAGCGATACTGCGACAAGTATTTAATTCGTTTTCCTTTCGATACGTGTGCAAGTTGCATTTTGACAACGACTTCTATATCATATCTTTTATAAGTGGAAGGATAGTTTTTGGCCATCTTATCGAAACCTCATTCCGACTCCCAGACATAGGCAAATGCATGGAAAATTAATCTTTACACTGAAATAGGCCGCTATTGTTGAATGTCCACAAACCCAATACAACTGAAAAGTTTTTAAATAATTTAAAAGTGCAGAAATAAAGTCTTCATATGCCAATGAATTATTCTGGGTAAATAATTTGGGTAAATTTGGTTCCAATGGGAACTCCGTTCACACAGACGCCGTTTCGAAAGTACCTAAATCTCTTATTGAAAACTAGTAATCAACTGATGCTATTTACGCTTCCTCGCCACACAATATTTCTGCCCGAGATCATAATATATTAGTTACATTGCCCCCTATTCGGTGACTCGAATATTTTGTAGATAATATATAAACTGATGAAATCTACCTTTGAATTTGAATATTATGACATTTTTGTCTTGATGAACGCGTGAAAAATACGATCCCGAATATATCCAGCTCTTCAAGACATAAATAATCGATGATGCCAATATTATCGCGCGAGATACAATTAGTTTAAACCTATCAAACGATACGGGAAATTACCAAAGGAAAACAAAAATAATTCACTATCAGTTGAGGGCAAACGAAACTCGAGATGGACACGGCCACTGCGCTGAGTCATGCACAACTTTAATGCGTCACAGTACATGTTTCATAAGACCTCCTCCCCCGATGCCCGAGGAGAGTGGGCGTACGCGAAAACAATGCAACCGGCATCGATCCTACCACGCGCTGAGAACAACGAGAGGGAGCAGTCGAGGGAGAGAGAGGGCTTTCGAGCGCAAAGATTGAAAAGAGGGAAGGCGCGAGCGAGGGTGATACGGCAGGGACACAAGGGCGAAGTCGAGGGGTTAAGGAGGAGGCATTGTGAGATCATTGTGACCAACGCCATGCCAGGAGGAGGAAAGGAAAAGAAGGCGGGGGTAGAGCTATGGGGCGAGAGTGGGAAGGTGGTTTGAGAGGGTAAGGAATAAGTGTCCGAAGGCTTGGAGGAGGGCTGGGGTGGAGAGAAGGTGGGGCTCAAGGGCGGTCCTATCCGTCGACATTGTCGGTGCGTTAATGGCTTGGCCCTGCAGTTCCGTGACGCCGGACAGTAAAGGCAACCAACGCTCGTGTTCTCTCTCTGGGGCCCCTCCGTCAGGCGAAGCAGAGCATCCGAGGGCAGAGGGGGTGTGGAGAGAGGAGGGGCAAGGGAGAGCGTGCAGACGTCGTGGCGCTGCTCAGAGAAAAACAAAAAAAGTTATTTTTTTTATTTTTGCCCATTGCTTCTCCACCACCCCCCTCCCCCAACTGCCCTCACCCCTAACCTTGGCATAAGCTTCGTGCAAGTGCGCGTGCGTGCGTCTTCGCTTTGCAGGTCCGAGGATAAGGACGGCGCACCGGAGGAAGGATGATAAGGCAGGAGAGACTCATGCTCGTGCAGAAGTGTATAAAGGGTTGGGGAGAAGAAGTGATGCATTGTAGCACGAAGAGAAGAACGAATGTAATAGAAACTAGAAATAAACACATTAAATAGAACGAAACAAACAAACACACATAAATCTCATGTTCGCCCATATGTTGAGCTGAGTTGGTTGATTGCGCGATTCGTATTATACGACGTGGCTATTGTTTCTTCATGCTGAATTCGATTGATTAAGAGTTTCTTATACAAATCCAATACCCAAAGATAGAACTCACGAAAATACAAATGACTCCTTCCACAATCTGGCTTAAAAAAATCTTTTCTCACTCCTCGATTATCACACTAAAATGCAAGTGCCTTTCTTTCACTCAATGCCTCAGAAGTAGCTTCATTTGTAATAGCTCAACAGAATAGCCCTTCAAAATTAAACGGCGCTAGACATAGGGAATTGCGACAGTTTAAAGCATTTGACAATAAATCACTAAAAATATGAGAACTCATACAAATTCTTAACTAAGGGTTTCGAGATAAGGGTTCAATCCATTAGTATTTTTGTCTAACTAATCATACGTTTGACATCGCAAAAAAATGTCCCAGATAAATGCAATAATGAGATCCAATGTGTCTTGTATGGAAGTATTTATGTTCGCTATAGCAAAGCAAGATTTCTTCAACCTGAATCCGATCCACTTAATTCCAGAAACACGAAGTATTGGGCGAAAGTATAAAATTCAATTATAGGTCACTCCATTCCACCATAATCTTTAAATGTTTACGCTTTCGTACTTGTGATACTCGATGAGCTATGATAAAGAGGCTGCAGAAGCAAATCAAGCTTTCCCAACGTCATTCAAAATTAAATTCAAGGAATTGTGATTTAAAAAAAAAACCCAAAATTTGCAAATAATAATATTTTGGCATCCTTGCCAGTCCGCTACATTTATTGTTCGTATCTTTGATAAAAATCACACTAGAAAACAAAATAACATTTTTCCATACTATCATTAGAAAATCATATGGAATTTCAAATAAAATACAATTAGTGGGTGTGCTCTGACGGTAAATGCACCGCTAAAAGAAGAGTACGAGTACATAAGAAGAGATACTTGGCTGGATTGACAATACTGAGAGAGTGAATGAGAGTCGAATCAACAAAGAGATATTTGAGGAAAAAAGAGTAAACGGTTTGAAAGGAAGAAGTAGACCTAGAAAGTCACTGGTAAGCGAAGAGATTCTTAAGATGAGAAGACATTAGAATCAGTAGAGACAAAAGAGCATACATGAATGAATCAGGCGGAAAAAGTATGCAAGGATAATGCCAACAAGAAAAGAATGCATAGATTTGAAAACAATAATAAATTATGACGAATTTTCTTCACCATCATATTTATCATGATTTCACAGAAAAAAAATTATGCAAGGTTTCTCCATATATACACACTGATACTTAATCACGTCACAAAACCATTGAAATACCAACGGAATTGAAAAGTCATTATTTACTTTTGACATTTGGATTCACGACTTTATAAATTGTAGAAGTAATACAATTAAAATATTATTTATTATTCAATGCCTTTTTTACCTAAAGAGTATAGGAAGTAATTATGCAAAAAATGAATGGTCTAAATGATTAATACGGTCTCGTAATTTCTTACCACTGCGCAGAAGCTCCTTCGCGCCGAAACACGGGATATTTCACCACGAACAGTCAACTTACCTATAAAGACAAAACACATTTCATAAGTAAATCAGGAATCAATAAAAACATTAAATACTATTACTCATTTAATATATTGTATACTCTTAAGATTATTGTCTGATCAAAAGCAACAATTAAAAAATTTAGCAGTTGATAAAATTTTTACTACAGCAACATTTGCGGCTTATTTGGATTATTTTATTTACTTTTACTGATATTTTGAGAATGCAATGTCAATTTAAACTTATATGGACAATTTCAAATAAAATGAGATTTGACTTACAATATATTTTTTGCTATCGTCATAATCCGGAGGCAAAGATTTGAGTCATTAACCAAAAATGACCGTAAAAAGTCTTATGATTATCTCTTGAGGAATCCACATTGGAACTATTTCCATACAAACACTTAATAAAATGATCTAACGTTAAATATTCAGCCAGCAGATAGAAGTATTGTTGTTAAACGTGTTTTTGGAGATTACCGACGAATCCAGTAAATGATATTAAAACGCACTACTTATGAAAATATTTAAACATCAAGCAATATTGTGGGTGACTTAACCGGAAATTTATTTCTGAAATCGGAAATTAATTTCATCGATATCATATTTCTTCGCTCACACTACAATATATCAGGAAACACTATCCAACCAATAAAGAAAGAGAAGTCATACCCAACTCGACAGCTATTTTGAGACATACCATGGCATGGAACCAATTACTCCCCTACCTAACCCGACTTTTCTGCTACGTTCAGGGTTTAAGAGCGTCCACCAACACAGCATGTGCACCCGCGCCAGCGTTGCCACAGTCATGGCAACGCTGGCGAGCGTCTCGTAATTCGCGAAAGATGACGTAAGCAATAGAAATATACAGTAACTTAGAGAGGCTATTCTTCGAAAGCTAAAAAAAAAACATCACCCAACTTCTCACCCCTTTCTGAGATGCTATTTCCTCTTTCATTTAAGTCAAATAAAAAGTATTAAATCTTAAGTCTCAACTCAAATTTACCAACAACGGAAAAAGATGATCAAGTTTTGAGACAATTTACACAGAAAAAGAATACTCATTGAATAATCTAAGTATGAATACAACAAGTTCGAATTAAATATTTTGCGTTGGAAATAGAAAAAAGAGAAATCTCCGAGGACGCATTACTATTTAGTGAAGGCTAAGGTTTTGAACAATGTGTGGAAGAAAAGGCCGATAATCTGATTGCTGTATCGTACAACATAGGCGCGATTTATACCACTCCGACCTGCCATATCGCCTAAGTAACAGGAGTGCGACCTGGTAAGAGGAAATCAAATAAAATTAAGGAAAACTGCTGCTCTAATCACATCCCAAACTGATGGTGAATAGAAGAAAGTAAAGGAACTGTTTCACTTTAAAAAGAGACCTCCCCCCCGACATCCTGTATCTTAAGAGCAGAACGTAAAAAAAAAACAAACTAATTATCTGCTGTAAAAAACAGATTTATCTCGTAAAACCGTTATTGAGAAGAAGGACTTGGGTCTTTCCCCGGAATATTATTCTAATGGGTAAGTTCTTCGCGGGTCATCCACCATCAGATGACTAAGTTTCGAGAGAGCAATCCCGGACGTCGAAGCACCGCCAGCTAATTACGTACTTGTACTGGTTGAAGACTTGCGAATATTTATTCTGCTTTGATGCACATCTCCTAATTTCCTCAATATCCGAAAAGGTTGTTCGGGTAGAACAAAAAAATCAGTTAACGGTGAGTTCCATTTTTTGGTTTGCGCCTCCCTTACTCATAATATAATTTCACACCCCTCCAGCAAACACCCGATTTGAATAGCACACATATAAATAACTGCAATTTTAGAGTAATATGATAATTAACGATTTTCAAATTAATATTTCTCAAATATTGATGCGTGGCTAAGTTTTCTTATGAAGGGGGGGGGGAATTTATATGAGCCAGTTTCCGTAAAAGGTTCCGCAAACGCACATTTTAAATCTTATGGATGATTTCGCATTCCATTTCGAAATAAATGTCGAAAACGAGTTTTAAGCTGCAAAATTAGAGGAAGTCGGCCAGGGAAACCAACGCTGACTCAACTACTGCCGGCATACACCGTTCACCGGAAAGAGCAAATCATGGAAAGTCGATCGACATCTTCTCATACGATCGATGTACCACGGGACCATTCACTCAAGTCTTCGATTGAGGATATCCATACTTCCTCCGCCCAGGGGTAGCGGAGAGAGGCGATCTCAAAAGAAAAAAATTTCCTGCTCTGGAATTAAACCGCCTTTACCGTTAGAATTTGCAGTTTCGTTTGGTTATGCCCATAAACATGGTCCCAGAAGTCTTACGCATTTTCCCAGTGGCACTTGACATTCGATGCTTGATATGGTTAACGTCTACTGTTAAACGTACGTGGTTAGGCTGAAAACTAATGCACACATGCCACAGACCACAAACCAGACCTTCAGAAAGACTCCTGGTGGCATGTGGAAGTAACATTTCCCCTCAACACGCATGCGCAGATTTGAGGTCGTTACATTCATTCAGTGTATTTTGAGAAGCGGAAGTATGGAGAAGTTTGATTTTTAACTGCAGAAAAAGTGACTGCGTTTAAAGGTTGTTTATGGTGACTATCCTGTTGATATGTCTACTTTAAATCGATGAGTAGCAAAATTTCGTGGTTGCGATCCTGGTAAAGTCATAATTGTAGATGAAACACGCAGCGGACGTCCGATCACTGCCACAGACGATAAACATCGTAAACTCGTCGAAGAGTTGATTCAAAATGACCGGCGAATCACTCGAAAGCGTAGCGCAAACCATATTGGAATATCCAAGGAACGTGTCGGCTTCATTATTGAACAAAATTGGGATATCGTAAAATCTATTCATACTGAATGTATGCTCAAACGACAAAAATCTCCATATTCGTCATTTAGTCTGAAGTCGCTACGGTAAGAGAGGGATAACGTAAAATTCAAGAATATCAATGTTATGCTCATTTAGTTCGCCTTACTGAATCATTGAGATAACTTATGCACGACAAGATTGACCTAACTACCTTTTGTGTACAAGTGAAAGCGGCTGAGAGCAACTGTCAGAGAGAGACTATGAGTCTACATAAAAAATGTTTAAACCATTCCTCTCTGTACGACACTCGGCATAGACTAGTCACGATTAGACTGTCATGAAAATATTTGATTATTTATAAAGAATAGTTCCATTCAACAGTAACAAAAAGGTTGTTTTTATGGGTGATGGTAAGCTCGTCCGGAAATAAGATCGAAGGCACGTTCAATTCATATACACATTGAAGGAAGGGTGGAGATAGATACGGTAGAGAGAGAGTCCCACCCGGGCTTTCCCTTTAGGTTCTGATGTCCATTAATGTCGGGGTCGGGATTGTCGAAAGCCTTACGCGGGGTTTGAACCCGGGACTCCACCGTCTATAACCGATTTCTCTAGATATTACCCTCTAAGGGTTACAAGCTCATAAAATATTGAACGTTAGTGTGTTTAAAAATCTATTGACCTAAAAATCTATTATTACAATAAAAGTAGCAGACGTTAATATATAAATATATACACATTATACATACTGTATATGAAAATACAATTTATATTTTATATATATGCCCATATTTATGTACACAAAAAATAAACTCATATTGAAAATTGCCATTCTATTTCGTACATTTATTGGAATTCGACCACAGCAGTGACTTTGTCCCGGAGATATTACGCATACTCCCAAAAGGATTAAAAATGGACGCTCTCGAGCAATTAGAGATAAGAAGGCACTTAGCAAACCCTAACACGACCCTTTGTAACGAGCAATTATTCCCATACCCCTCCCCACTCCTTTCCGAGAAACTAGCCCGGAAATGGGCAAAACAACCCCTCAACGAACCTGAGGACCCCCACCCCTCTCAGGCCCCTCCGCCCGTCCCCGCCCCCACTCGGTCCTGAGGGTATATATTCTGCCACTGTCTGTGTAGCAAACTTGTACCTGATGATGCCGCAAGTCGGTGAAACGCGTTGTACCATCTAATAAAATCTGTGGAAAAGTACAAATATTTCTTTCCTTTTTTTTTTGGTATGGATATTTCGCACAGGGTTAGAGAAGTGTATTATATGATAAAAGAATCTAAAATTAACAGCACTTTCTGTTTAATGCTTTGAATCAGTTCCTTCGATGATTCAAACTCCATAAAAAAATGAACGATGCTTGCCTCCCACTATCTTGTGGGCATCGATCACAATATTATCAATTCAAAAACGCTCTCTTCAGCTGTTACGCAGCAGTGACACCGAATTGACATGTCGCCCAAGGATTCAATTATATTTGTCACAGCTACATGACAATATTTGGAAAAATAATACATCTATCTATTTTAATGGCCAAAATAAGTAAAAAAAAACAAAAATGGGCCAAGCTGCCATTACAGTCCGTTGACTTCTGATCTTCGGACAATCGTTTTTGCTGAACAAAAAAAAGCTACGGCTTCTTCTTCGAAAAAAGCCATAAAATGAAAAAAGCAAAATTTTAAAAAATTGTTTTTGGAATCCTTAAGAAAGGAGATCCATTGGTCATTTTCTTTAAATGATGAATACGTACATTATATTTCAATCCTTCCGAGGTCAAATGGTCTTAAATGAATAAAAATAATACGAAAATAAAATCCAATAACAGTTGAAGGCATCGCATTCCGGGGAAAATATATGGGTAGATGACGAAAGCAAGAACTACCTCGTGAAAGAGATAAATGACCGAGAAGCAAGTGATGAACTCTTATTTGATAATTGGCCATTTATTTCAAAACAAAACCAGTGAACTAAAAATCTTTGACTGCAGTAGATATGAACAATTTAGAGACGGATTCATCAAATTCCACTTCTCTTAACAATGAATAATTAATTCACTACATGCAGTTGTAAGGCCACGAATGCATCGAGCACAAAAGTGCCGTTTTATAACGAGCAGTCTTGAGGGAATATCCGTCTCCTAAGTGCCGAAAAGAGAACTTACCACACTGCTGGGACGCACAAACTAAAGTAACTATCATTGTTTAGAAAAATTATATGATATTTCATCACCCGTGATCAAGAACTCGCTCCAAGTCTCTCGCATAATAAAACACATTTAAAAAATCTCTACACTATGCACCACAAATACTGCAAAACAAAATGGAGGCGGAGGTCTAATTCCAGGCTCAATTTGACCCAAACTAATTGAACACCTCTCCATTTAACCCTCTCTCTCGTTTACATCATGATCTAATTCAAACCAAATGAGTTTCTAACTTCTGCTATTTAAACTTCGCGCAGCCAAGCATTTGCAGTACTAATGGATGTGGATACGTCCCGTCGCATTTAAAGGTTCTCAAATCACTTCTTATGTAATGAATGACTTTAACCAGAAGTTGGAACAGGATTGCCCCCATTACTTGTCATCGTCGTGAGCATTGACAATGAACCAACTCCTAAAGTAGTGAGTGTTTGGCTCAGCACGGGAGAGAGAAATGACAGGATCCCCATCGAATGTCCCCGGTCCCTAGTGGCCGTTGAAGACAGAATTATAGATGAGATTCTACGCACAAGAATAATTTCATGGTCGCTGTGGTTACTTCCAAAGCAACGTAAATGGTAAATGAAATGAGTTCTCAGCAATAAATACGCATATAACGTGTCAGGTACATATATCCCAGGCCGTTAACTCCAATTTACATGCCTGAAAATTTTAGTGAAATATTACCCTATTCAAACTTGGAAACTATAGTGCCATAAATCGGAAATTCGCCGAAAAACCTAGGAAGTCGCACTATTTATTTCCTAAAGTAACTTTCATGGTCAAACGTCCAACCTTTCCACTCACAGCCCAATTACAGACTAATAAATGAATGATGCCGAGAACCATAAAAAATGTGTTTTTGAAATTTAGCAAACCAATTGCACACTCGAATTGTTAGGTCCAATTACAAAAATACTTACGATTTTCTCCACAATCAAAGGTTTGTACAATTCAACTAATCCTGTATGACGCTGTTAGATACACCGCGAAATGTGAATGCAAAACAATACGAAACCATGCTGGAAAATTATTCAAAATTTACACTAAAAAGTAAACTACTTAGGCAACCTAAAAAATGAGACACACAGGAGAAGTAAATCTTTTTGAATTTAAAAACCATCTTTTGACTATTGTAAAATTATTATGTCAGCGAAACGGAAAACTCTATTCGAATCCCCTTTTTGTCCACTACACCCACGCTTAATTACAAATAATATGGCTCATGCGAAGAGCGGAGGGACGAAGAAAGAAGCGATACAGAGCGAAGAATACCTGCGCCAATCTTTCGCATACCAGCGGGAGGGTATGCTGAAATGTTGCCATCTACGCCCGCCATTAATACAACCGACGACGGCCGATGAACGTTAATTATTCTCCTTACATACAACAAGTTTAATATTTATAGTGTGGGCATGGATGAAGGTCCATTAATTTCGCAATCTGCTTAACTAGCGCTATTTTACGCAAACTTAAAATCACATGTCTAAGACATTCATCTTTTTCGCAGAAATTCCCCCAGGTACCACTGAAACGACAAACATATTATCCTAGATCTTTTGAATCGCCCAGGAAAAATTCGTAAGCAAATATACAAAAAATAATGGCTCATTGGCTTCAGAATAATTATTAAAATTAAACCCTATTATTTTAAACTGCTAAACTAAGTCAAAGGGACTACACTCCGCCTTAATATGCACAAATTTTTACAAAGTTAATTATGAATTACAAATATTCCAAAACAGCAATTACCAAAAAAAGTACAGAATCAAAACGCTCCCTTGCGGATTTGAAGATAATTGCTTTCGAAGAAACTTTCTTATGCGAACATTCTCAAAGCGGAAACTGAATGCATATTAGGCAAACACAACCCAGTTGCCGCCTCCCTCGGCCTTCTCAATTACCTCAAGTTTGGAGTGTGGCAAGCCCAGGAAACCACCCAGGGAAATTCATGCATGGTCCAACAGCCAACGAATTAAATTTGGATGTGATAGTCTCTTCTCATGTTCAGGCATTTAATAGTGGGCGTCCTACCAATACCGTTCCCATTCAATATATAATATGCAGTCAACCACTCCATTTCCTAGGGCCGCTATGCCGACCGAAACTTATTTTCCCTCCCATCATCTCTCTTTTCCACACACGCCATCCCAGAGTTCGCTGGATTCGCCACCGCCCACACAACCCGATTTCCCCCGCGGCAGGAGACCAACCGCACTCCCCTACCCCCTATCCCCCCCTGGCGTGCAATCTATCATGCCGTCCTCTTTAACCAGCAACCCCACCGAGCACGTCTACAAATTCAACTCCCTCACCGCCTCCCTCCACACCCGAATGGAAGAGATCCGGCCTTTCTCCACCAGCAATTTCAGCACAAACTTGGGTAATCCTCATGAACAGCACAAAATAAAATTTATAAAATCCCAGTTGGATTGTTCCCAAAACCACCTCAATACATTTTGTTCCTTAGCAACCCTTACTGACAAAAAAAATATTCAGTTGATCTTCGCTCAGGCTCTCATTTTGTATTATATGTGAAAATATTTTACTTCATAACACTACATCAATGCTTTCATGCGATTCAAATGCAGGAACAGGAAAATACGAATGCTGCCGTCCTTAAAAGGGCACCAATGCAAAGGTATTACATTTTTTCTTTTAAATTCTCTTGCCTTAACTCGTAAACTCAAAAGATCTCATCTAATTCAAAGCAATCAAACAGTTGGTGCTGAGGCGAACCCTTCGGCCTCCTCATTTCCCGCTTCAACGACGAGATTTATTCCGTCTTTTTGTCACTCTTCCCATTTCATCGCGCTAACGAGGGTGTTCACCAACGGGAGTTTCCGTTTAATCCCGCCCCTTGTCCCTTTCGGCACTCATTATCGACAAGATATCTTAACCTTAGTTCCTTCAAAGCCACAAAACCCCCAACATTCAGATCATTTCAACCTCTGGCTCACCATGCTAAAGAAGTTTTTTAACATTATATTATCGACGGATCATTAATGTTATCAACCGCCCCTTTCTATTCATTCTGGAGTTGTTAAGTTCAAAATGGCTACCTCCGTTTCATTTTAACGTGCAAACCTTACTTGAAAACTTCCATTTTTTTATAATACTCATGAATCCACGATCTTTTAGATAATTAGACACACAGCATTACATTTGCCCTGCTTCCCACTTTCATGTGCGTCTTCCCCACACAAACGCACACGATACAATAACCGTGGGGAAGACATGCAAAAACCAACGTGGACCCCCGCTGGAAGAGACAGGGTAGCTAACGGGCTTCGCCTCTGGATCCAAATGGCTACCACTCCCACGACGTGCTCCAGCCAGAGAGAGGAAAAAGCCAGCGCAGGGGGGAAGAAAGGGAATAAAAACGTTCGAATGCCATTTGTTGAAATCTACCAGCGTCATCGCTCGGAATGTTTGCAGTCGGATGGAAGGATCGGAAGCGAGCATTTCGAAAAGGAAGATCCGAGGCATTTTTTGTGAATAAAAGGCGTGGAATGTAAGCAAATAGATCCTAGAAATCGCTCGCGCAACCTCTTCGTGTGCCCAGATGCTTATAAGAGATTTTAATGGGAAAAGATAAAAATAAATGACAGATTGTTGCTAGCAGCAGAAGCACGAAAATAAATCTTTCAAACGAATAGTCTAAATTACCCAATTTCATCACGAAGCTGATCTAATTCCCTTTTTTTTATTAGATGACAATATTATATTAAATTCAAGACAAATGAAAAGTATGTATTACATTTGAAAGCATCTTAGGGACTCGTAGACTGGCTAGTGGGGACACGGCCCAGAACTGAAAGTGTGATGTACAAAATTAAAACCGAATGTAGATGATTTTATGAAATAATAATTTTCATAAAATTTTAAAAACCATCTCATTTACATATTTTGGAACATGAGGGAGTGGAGGCATACGTTTATTTCACGAGGGTTATAGCCTTCAGCCAAAAATTAGTTAATTAATCGTCCAAGGACTGTTTCACGCATTGCACATCTCTTTTCGAAAAATCATCATAATACCATGGGAAATTATGAATATGGTATTATTACAAAGACTGCAGTATTAATATTAGTTAATCATCTCCTCTCTTTAAGTACACCTATTCACCTCAGAGTGACGATTCAGGCTCCCATCAGAAGAATCCTATATTTTGAGCTTTGAGGTGAAAAAACGGTTATGATTCTGAAATTTGTTAAACAAAACGACCATAGATTCATGAGCACTGGAGAAAATGCCTGATACAGAACAAAAAACAGTATTTTTGGTAACGCGAGCATTAACAGAATTCTGGGCGGGGCACCGAAGCCTGCGGAGGCTGCTAAGGGGGAAAGAGAGGGAACGAAGGGGGGAGGGGAGATGGGAGGGGATAGTGGAGGGGACAAGACAGACGACCACCAGGCGGGTGAGATTGGCCTCCAGAAATATCCCACTCACGCTATCCCACCCCTTCTCTCTCTCTCTCTCTATCCTCTCCCTGCCTTCTCCTTCCCTTCCAATCTTCCTCCCGCTCTCAAATCCTATCCCTCCAGTCCGAGTACATATTCATGCCCGTCCTTACACATCCCCACACCACATCTACCGTATCTTCCTCCACATTTCCTTCTCGGCAGGGAAGCGACAGACTCTTGGCACCTCTCTTTAAGTACACAGGGTAATGCATCGTTGCAGCAGCGATGTAAAGGAAAGCGGAGAATCGTTGGAATTTGAAACTGAGGAGGAGGACATAATGCGATGGGTGCCCGAGCACCTTCCCCGCCGGAGAGAACCCGTGCACTTATTTATAAGCATCTCCCTCCTCCATATTATGGAGAAGATCCCCCAGTTGTGGAGGAGAAGGAGAAATGTCCAGGAGAAGGGGACGCTTTCGCCGCCCGGCAAACTTCCAGGAAACAAAAGACGGAAAAGCTCCGCAGGTGGCATGACATCCGAGGCGACCGACAACTACGACGGGATGACATCGACACGAGCCGACTGCTCCCGCGGATTTAACAAGCGAATCTTGCTCCCGCGGGGGTGGAGGTTTACTGGGATTGCTGAAAATCATCTTAGAAATACTGAGTGGAGGAGCGAATTCACCTTTAACATGAAAACCTGTGACGGCAGTTTTTTGTCATCGCACAATAAAAGCATGTCAAATGAACTTTATACTATATACTTTATAAACTGTATACCGTTACACATCTACGAAAATCTATATAAGCGCCTTGATTGGTTTCAGTTTATAACACTCCACGATAATATATTAACAACTTGGCAAACAATATCAACTGAAATGTATGAATTTAATACTCAAAAAGAATTCTTTATATACTCATTGAGAATAAACACCAACCCTATCCCTAAAACCTAAACTCTATTCCAGACCATAGTCTTAAAATCACTTTAAGCTGTAGTTTATGTGGCCAACGACATGATTCGTTCAGCAAAACACACCATTCAGGTTCCAACTAATTAGACAAACAATTTAATCACAATGGAAATAAAATGGCTAAGAGGTTTTCTTTAATTTTAGACAAAGGACACGAAACTACAAACAGCGTGAGGGAGGGACAGAATAATATCATATTGTCAAGGGCAATATTTCAATACATGAATGTCCAATATTTTAAATGAAAATGAGCCCATCGTGAGCGCCAACTCGCAATTCTCTACGCGTTGCTCAAGCAGAAAGTACAAATAGCCCACTGCACAGTAAATTTACGTTTTGTTCTTTCGAGAGAGGACTAATTCTTTAGTCCCTTTGTTAATTAACGAGGAGTTCGTCACCAAGCGCATTTAGAGCAGGAAAGATGGAGAAAGTTGTTCGAAAAAAAATTCACAGGCATAAAAATAATTAGGAGCAGTGCAAAGCAGGGGAGGACGCAAGAATTGATGTAAAACGGGAAGGAGCCAATTCATTACTCTTGCCTGCAATCTTCGTCGAATATTTCGTCAGTGAAGACGCAAACAAGACACGCCCATTCACATATCCAACTCTTATTCCTTTTCACTCCCGCGTGAAGCCGCGAAACCTCCTTTGCCCGGCGATTTCGACATAGGAATGTCAGGCGAAGAGGTCAGATGATTTATAGCGAGCGGAGACGACTAAATCCTCGCGCATTCTCCTCGTCCATCCCCTCTCACTTTTAATCGTCTCATCTCCCGACAGATGGGATGCTATTATAAAGACTAGGACCGCAAGTTAAAGTTCGAAATTAACAGACTCGGAAGCTGGGAACTGAGAACCTAATTTATCCACTCAAGTCACCCGTGAGTCCCGAAATATGTTTGCAAATTTAGTTAAAAAGATACAAATTAGCAACAAAGAGTATCGCAAGTCATCAGCATAAAAGCCAATAATTATAAACTTGGTAGTTAACTTCCTCTATCATAAGTCTAAATCCTCGGATCTTCGCTTTAAAATCTACTTTGCACATGGCGCCACAAGTCGCCGCAAGAGTGGCGTTTGCCACGGCATCAGCCATATATGTATGCACAAATGTGAGTTCAAAATGCATTTGAATAGAGATTATATATATATATATATATATATATATATATATATATATATATATATATATATATATATATCCCCTCCCATGGACTACAACCTTGTCGTGGTGGAAGGGCTTGTGTGTTCCGATGACCCCTAGAGTTGTGCTGGCGGGAGTAATAATAATTACTCCTGGAAGGGTCACCCATGCCAGATAGGTCGAAGGTTAGGAGCCAGACGAAAGGTAGTCCACGCAGCGTCTGTTCCTCAGTGAGGCGGCTGCAATGGCGTCTGACCCCAGTGGGGCGGCCATTAAGTGATGGTGTCACGTTAAAAACACTATTGAGGAAGGCAACGGGAAACCACCTCAATTATGATTCCCAAGAATATTATGATGGGCACTATAGAAGGTGAAATGGACCGAAAGGAAAACAAATGAGGAAGTACTGGAAATGGTGGGTGAGGAGAGGGGTTTGTTGAGAGAAATCCTATGGAGGCAGGTAAAATGGATGAAAGGCGTATTGAGCGGTAGTGGAATGTTGAAGAGGGTAATAGAGGGGAGAATGTTGGGCAAGCGAGGTAAGGGTAGGAACAGGATAGGGATGTTGGACGGGATGAAGGGAGGAAAGAAGTACACCGAGATGAAGAGGGACCTGATATAGATTAGTTTGCTAGGTGGGGAGTCACAAAATGTTTATTTGATAGTTGTGTCCATCCAAAAACCTACCTTAACCGGTAGATTACCTAATAATATATATATATATATATATATATATATATATATATATATATATATACATATTCAAACTTGAAAATCCCGCCATACGGCTATACTGAATAATAATATTACTATAATAAAAGAATAATATTACTGAAATCCGTTGGTGATGGTATTTATCCCTCTTGCTTTATTCCTCTAATCGAATCCATTAACGCAACTATGTCCATGTGATGCCTCTGACTGGCCCGAAATCAAAGTTGTACGTTATTTTCAGGGTACCAGAATTTTTTGGGAAATTGGGTTTAGCCCTAGCCTCTTATATCCAACAAAACCACGGAACAACTACTGACTTTCCGTCAACAGGAAAAAACTCCAAAACTTTCGTCATGTAGCTTGAGTCATTTTTCTAGCTCATAAATATTAAATACTGGATATGTCACATAATAAATGGGGGATAAAAATGGCATAAAACCTTTTATGGACGACACACATCAAATTAATATGCTGGTAACCTTAAAGATGTTTCAGTAGACGGGTTGTAGGAGACTGTAATGAAAAAGTAAGAGACAGGCGTCACGTCGCTTTGGTTGAGGCACATTTAGAATAAGCGCCAAGGATCTGGGATCCATGGGTGTAAAGGTTATTACGGGAGTACGGAAAGGTTCAGGGAAAATCCGTTAGACTTGTTGAAAATTGCTAAGAGAAGCGAGCAGGCGTCACGGGTATGCCGGAGGATTCAGGTTGGAAGCCACTTGATTAGAACGGTACGGAGCACCTGAATTTTCTTGCGAGAGTGAAGTAAATATTGCGTGCTCATATTGTACTTGTGCATTCGATCACCGAGATGGAATAAATAAGACACCGTCAACGACAGAATCAAGTACTCGTTCTGCCCTCACACGATAAGCAAACATAAAATCGATTTCGGGAGTCCGAATATGTATTTACTTACATGCAAGCATTTAAAAATTTAGTCAATTTTGAGTGATGTACATCTGTGTGTTTAGGTGCACGAGTGTTTTCTATACGAGCTAACATTCAAGAGATACAATAAATACGTCATCATATTAATACAGTATATATTTAAACGCATGCATGAGTAATCGTATATATGAATGCATAGGTGGTGCTCCAAAACCCTCCGCCACACGACTCAGCGGCGGCTTGCGGGGTGTGATATAGAAACAACCAAAAATCAAAGGAATAGTCCACACTGGAATTCCAAAAACGAAGATAAATTTAAGGACAAATGGATCACAATTCAAAAATATCCGATATCGTCACCCAACCTCGGCTGTCTAGATGAAATACGATCCTATCATTTGACACCATTTCCTCTTCGACTATGGAAAGTCTGAACGTTGAAAACATCACATCTATGACAGCTCTAAATATTAACCCAATGACTCTAAAGCTTTCGTTTCATACTCGTGACGAACGACAAAACAACTCGCACCAAGAACTTATCAACGATAATTGACTCATCCAAGTGGACGAAGAAGGAAAAATGGCACAGAGTCAACAAGGAGCAACATCATTGGCCGTATTTCATCGAATGATAAGAATAGCAATCGTTTGGAAAATCCTTTACAGACAAGGAATGCCGCTGCACGTGACAGCAACTGTTGGAAATTATCAGCATTATACGTAATTTCGGTGACGGGAAAGTACGTGACGTCATTGCGGTAATCTGAACATTAACACAAAATAATAGAAGTGTAACGACGATGTTTACGTGCGCTTCCCGAATTTCAATAAGGCGTTTGATTGTAAGGGCCAGGCTGATGAAAACAATGAGGCATAATGAAGTAGACTGTAGGCGTTGGAAACTTATCTAAAACTTGTAAATGATTGAAACGGCACAAGTAAGGGAAGAAACGAGACAAGAGAGGGTTTTCCGTCATCTTATGAAATTGTATTTTGAGAAATATTATGGATGACATGAGAAACGACTGGGAGTTTGGGGTATCCAAGCAGGCTACGAGATGATTAAACCTGCCAAAATCGTCCAGATCATCAAGTAATAGGTGAGCAGACTGCCATGAGTTGCTAATTACTTGAAAGGATGACGATTAATCAGATGTGGATCAAAATAGTGAGATTGGCAAGATGTACCAAGAATAAATTAAATAAACAGAGAGAAGAAAATACACTAGAGCAGGTGGAACAATTCACATATTTGGGAAATATTTTAGACAAAAATTAGCGTAGTAATGGGGAAATTTGAAGAATAAATGCACAACAAGAAGCATTTTCAAGGATATGGAATGGACAACAGGCACGCTAAGTGCATAAAGAAAATTTATATGAGGTTTTAATAAGGAACATAGCATTCACCAGAGGAATTCGAAACCTGGTATTAGGGGAGATTAGACGATTTTATGAAGAGGGTATAGAGAAGAATTGATAAAATAAGTTAGAGAGAAGAGGATTACCAAATTGTAATAGTCTTCGTCTCTGTTATTATTAACGAAGAAGTTTTAAATACAAAATAAGTGTTAGTATCAGGTGTAACTCGGAAAAGTCTGAGAGAGTGGGAGGAGATGATATTGAGAGATAGTGGGATATTAAAGGCCTTGTTCGACTTAATTTCCTGTTGGGCTTTTTGTAATCCGCTGCCTAATAATAGTATTCCTGAAGCCCACCTATCTTCGCCCACGTCGCATTCCCTTTCTAAATTCAAGCTGGCTGGCTTAATCGCCTTCACGTAAATTTCCCTCAAGTATTTTTCCACCGTTACTGAAATACTTTTCGGTTCCACTACTTACTTTCCTGTTTTTATCTCGTGTTTTCTGTTTAGTTTTCCTTTTGCTAGGCCCTGACAATTCCCTTGCCTTCTGAGATGGGACTTTTAATTTTCCCTACCTCAGAAAATGTATATTCTCCCGTATATTATGGAGGTAAGTAGTGAAGATAACAGGGGATGAGGAAGGAAGGACAGTGGTTTTTTTCCGACATGAAAGCTGGCAGGAATATGAAAATAGTTTAGGACAAGCAGGAGGATATCTACCACAGAATATTTATTATCGACCGTATAGAGCAAACCTTAAAGACTCGCTTACGATGGTCTCCAATACTCTAACTTTACAAGTTTATTCCCATAATAACTTACTGCCCAATACTACTATTCCCTCAGAAGAACCCCCAATCATGGTGCGACCGACCATCGGAGGAAAGAGAACTCTCGTTCGCAGGACAACCTTGGACGAACTGATAAACATACAGACTTTAGGTAAATAAGGGATCCTCGTTAATTATTTCAGCCTATTTCTTTAATTATATCACTACTACGCATTCTATACACTCACATGATAAAATAGATTGGATGTAAGCAAAGCAGTACTCCAAAGCAGGTCAAATTCTTGGTTGTTACACTGTCATCAAATCTTACGCCGGGCACAAACAGAAGAATATTCTGGCGAGCCTTATGAAAATTAGGTTTTATTAGACGGATTGAAATAAAATGTAATGGATAGATGAGAGAGAAGATCTTATATGCTTTAGCTAGGTCACATTTAAAATACGAGGCCAGCATTTGGCATCCATGGCAGAAAACGGGTATTAGGTACGCGTAATTGGAAACGGTTCGCAGAAAATCCGGTAAGTATGTTAAAAATCGCTACAAGAAGATAAAAAGTATTGAGGGTATGTTGGAGGAATTACGTTGGGATCTTCTTCATTCACCAAATGAGGAAAGACTTACAGAAAGGTACGAGAAATCTGAGTTTACTTGCGACACTGAGAAAATTATTATTATTATTAGGTAATCTACCGGTTAAGGTAGGTTTTTGGATGGACACAACTATCAAATAAATATTTTGTAACTCCAAACAAAACCCAATCCAGCAACCTAATCTACATGAGATAATTATTAATGCACCATATTACACTGGTAGATTCGACCACGGAGATAAAATAAGATAGTCAAAGACATTATAGTACTCATTCTTCCCTCGCGCGATACGCAACCATAATTAAAGCAAACACAAGCACCCGAATATATTTGCTAAGACAAACATTAATGATTTAGTCAATTATTGTATAATGAATATAGGCATTAATGGGTACGAGTATTTGTTTTATATTAGTCTAATTAATTAAGGTCCTTTATAACTCCTCTTGCAGAGTATTGTGTAGATGCATACCATAAAGAGGAGTAGTCAGCGAGAAGGAAAAAAACAATTAAAAAAATAATTTTACAGAGTTGGTGCAGGGCTGATGGGCAACATTACGATCACAGAACAGTAAATAAACTGGATTTCCGTCGAACTAAACATTAATTTGTCCTTAAAAACATAAGATCTATAGTCAACGAGAGGGAAAATAACTGAATTGAGATATGGAGAGAAACTGGAGATAGAAAAGTAAACACATAAGTCAAAAAGAGATAAGACGACCGAGACGAAACGATCTAGTGTAAGCACTAGCTGGGATATCATGTAAGAACACGGCAAAAATAAATACTCTTAAAAAGTTTAAATATTACCATGACATTTAAAGTTCCCCATGATACTACCTTGATAATAAGTTCCCGGAATTTATTCAGAACATTAAAAATACAAGTTTATTCATCTAAATCTATATTGTCCCCTTCAAAGTAATCCCCATCGACTGCAACACACTTATGCCAGCGCTTGATCCAATCCTCGAAACATTTTTTATATTCGGTTTTCGGTATGTCCATCAGTGCTTCCTGCGATTTTTCCATTACTTCCTCTCGGCTGCTAAAACGCGTTCCCCGTAATGGTTTTTTAACTCGATTGAACAGAAAGAAGTCACAGGGAGCCAAATCAGATGAATTCGGTGGCTGTTGGATGGTATTTGTTGCATTTTTCGTCAAAAAATTACGAATAATGATAGCACTGTGCGACGGTCTCGACGCACTGTGCGATGATTTCTGGTCTCTTTCGGCGAATTGCTTCACGCAAACGTCTCATAACGCCCAAATAATACTCTTTGTTTACTGTCTGGCCTTCTGGCAAAAATTCATGATGCACTACACCGTTGTAATCCATGATAACCGTCAGCACTGCCTTCTTTTTTGACTGAAAACGACGTGGTTTTTTTGGTCTCGGCTCATTTGGTGAACGCCATTCACTTGCCTGATGTCTGGATTGCGTGTCGTACTCATAAACCCACGTCTCGTCTCCAGTAATGATCCTTTTGATGAATGTGGGATCGGATTCAGCCTCGCAAATCATGTCTTTTGCGACGTCAACACGGTCTCTTTTTTGCATGAAATTGAGGTCTTTTGGCACCAACTTTGCTGCTACACGACGGAAACCCAAATCATTAACCACAATGTCTTGGGCGGATCCATAGGCAATGTTCAAGTCCTCCGCTATTTCTCTGATGGCTAATTTGCGGTTATTGACCAACATTTCTTTTACTTTATCAATTTTTTCACCGACTTTCGATGTCGATGGTCTGCCACTGCGTTCATCATCTTCGATTGACTCACGACCACTTCTGAATCGCTCGTGCCACTGGTAAACGACCGTTTTTTTTGAGAATCGTTGCCGAAACACTTTTCCAACATTTCCAACGTCCGTGCGCCACTAAATCCGTTTTTTTACGCAAAATTTAATACAAGTTCGTTGTTGCAAATTTAAATCAATTTCTGCAATTGTAAAAAATCGCCAACACACACAGAGATAGATGTACTCTTGGCTACGTAACTTTTGCAAATGTCAAGTTATGACACTAAGATTTAAAGGGAATATCAACAACAGATGTACCAATTTAACATAAAAACAGAACTCAAATCGGAACGATGGGAGCGCCACACGGTGGTTATTCCGGGAACTTTTTGATCAAGGTAGTACGTGGAATCATATTGGGATATTTTTACTAATTCTCACAACATTATTTAGCTTGTATGTGTAACCCTGGCAGCGATAAGAAATAACTCGAAAGCAAGCTCTGATATGTCGTCCCTCATAATTAATGTTCCAAATTCCTCGTGAATGCATAATGGTGCGCATTCACCATCCTTGGCACCCATTGAAAGAAGTGGAAATTCTTGTTGGTGATTTCGGAAAAAGTTGCCGCGGCAACGAAAATTAGAATTAGGAATGACATGTTACATGATTTCAGCCCTAAAACAATTTTTTCGATAATAATAAGTCGATTGATGGAGAATCAGCCCCTGGCCACTAGGGCAAATATCCCACTCAAGTCCAAATTTTATCAAGCATTAATGCCGATTTCCGATAGACTTGTGACCACACTTTTCAAATGACCTGTAATTATTGACTAACTAAAATTCTTAAACCCGGAAAGAATAACTTTTTTGTGTGCAATCATTCCATGCACAAATATTTCCTATTTCTACCGGAATAATACAATGGAAATTTAAAAAAAAAAAACAAAATTTCCGAAGGGACTAGGAGCGGAAATCTCTGACTAATACTAAATTTCTTAGAAGCTGGTCTGGACTCCTAATTCCCCATTCATACCCTAAGTTTTTGCTCCATGCAGCTGCACACAGTTATATCTCTCTGGGTTTTCCCCATTCGCTATACGATGCTACGAATGACACGCGGCCCACATTGCTTCACGACTGTAGAAAGGAATCACTAAAAATAGTCTCAAAAGACCTCGCAACTAGGAATTCCATTCCACTTGAGGATCTGGCCTGGAAACTGGAACAAGATAAATGGCGGACGGAGGCAAAGGGGGAAAGGATTACAGAGAAAGAGGTAGGGATGGATAAATATACTGAGGATCCACACTTCCACTTGGTCGGATATTAAGAACTAGGCCGATTTCGAATGCGCCATATTTTCCGATAGCCCCTCTCATAATCCATCTTGGAAAAGTTAGTCACACCTATTCCGCTCAAGTCGCCTCTGAAGATAATACCCGCACGACACCAGTAACGCCAATTCCTGGGGTGACGGAAAGGCGGGAATTAGAAGGCCCCTGAAATGCTTCACGACCGAAGGAGATAATGACTAAAAAATGTCGGAAATTCCAAGTTCGTGTCATGGCCGTGATAAGAAATCATTGATCAGAAAGCATCCTCGTGGTAGAAAAGATGAGAATCTACTCCACTGTTCCACTGAGAATCCACTTGCACTGTTTTATCAGTTCAAAAATCTCCAACTGTGCCGTCATCTCTGTGTCGAACACTGGTTACCAATTACTCTGCGATTGCGATGATCGAAGAGTGGACACCTTGCTTGGCATCCAGATGAACAGTGAACGGAAACCATTTCTTTTGAGGGTTGGGGTGGAGCGCATTTATAATGGCAGGGCGATGATCGCAGAACGTGTGTGAAGCACCTGAGCGCAAAAAGAGCCCAACGGGAAGTAAGCTAAAAAAAAGGAAGGGAAAGATGTGAGAGGAACAGAGAAAGAGATTTTTTTTCTCTCGAGTGGCATCTTCCGTGCCCGGGAGTGGTCTTCAGGAACTGAACTCAGTTCGGAGTAAAGAGGAGACGGAGAGAGTGAAAGAAGAGGCCCGAGAGAGAGGAGGAGAATTGGGAGAGGACGACTTCGAAGAGATTGTGGGGAGGGAAGAGGGGGGGTGGTGGGGAATAGCGAAGCTGAGATTGCGAAAACTGGGGACACGCTAGTACGGTGGAAACTGTTTGAAAACGGGGGAGGGGGGCACAGAGCCGCAAATGAAGGAAAGAAAAATGTGTGGGCGTTGAGATGGAGACAGGAGGATCGAAGGGATTGGATTGGTGGGCGAATGGTGGAAGTCAAGAAGGAGAGAGAGGCGGGATTGTGAGGGCGCCAAGTTCTTGAGTGGAGTTGCGAGCTGACGTCATGCTGACATCATTCGGTGTTCGTGAGGTCAAGTGTAGTAACATACTACGTGCAGAAGGGGACCACACGCGCCAACTGAACGGCACCGAACCTAGTGACGTCTATTGCGCCATTGACTATTTCCCAACAACCACGCCAGCCGTCTATAGGGATCAGTGACCTCGTCCGAGTTCCGTTTCTCGCGTTTTACCATAGGTGCAGACGTCTCTCCTCCCTAAAAACTCGTTTGAATGACTCCCTAAAATGACACACTTTGGGTCAAATATAGCATCGTTCCAAATTCCCATGGGAACCGACTACATCGTCCAAACATTGAAAAAGCTTGCATTGCTTTCGTTCCCCTCATTGACTCCCGAACGTAGAAGTTAACATTAGGTCAAGCTGCCTCACTTTTAAAAATTAATTGCTCAAAAAACATTAACATACAGAGTTGACCAAGTAATTACCACCCCCAATGCCTCGACTTCACTTTAGGTGCCTTGATGTGTTGATATGCATGTACAGGTAGAATACGGCAGGACATGAAGTAAAATTTCGTTAATTCGAGTAATTGAAGATGTCGATTGCAACACCACTCGGTTGGAACTATCGACATGAACTCCTTAGCCAAGCACAATCCTTTCTGGTGGTACTGTAACTACGTTGAATCAATTTCAGATTTAACCTAACCATCAAACCTAAAAGCCCAAATGAGATTTCTTAAACATGAGGATAATTACCGAACTTTATGATTTCAAATACTAATGCCTAACACACTTCCGCGGACCAGAACGCCCATTTATGATCTTATGTTAATGTAAAAAATCACAGCAACATCAAAGAGAGGTGTTTTCCATCAAAGTTTTTCTCTTTCTGCCGTGAGTCCGTCACTTCACAGCGTGGCAAATCCTCACATCTAGATATACCCAAACACTCGAGTCATTCCGCACGACTCATTGTCATTACGCAAATATTAACTCTCTCTAATCAATTTACCAGCGAACAAGTTCTTCGTAAACCCTACAGTCCAGCAGAAAATAGCACTCATGATACAAGGTATAATAAGTATGTACTGTGCACACCCGTATTATCCACTTCACAGACGCATCCGACAGCAAGTGATAACAATCATAAAAAGATGCCAACCATTCGGTTGAGCAACGAAGCCACACGGTTTTCACGAAATTACGAGAAGGCGAAGTAGTAATAAGCAGAACGAAACGGCACATCCACGATTTTCACACTTTAACAGGAGTACAAATTTCTCCTGAAGAGGTCAACGCACTCTTGGGAGTCATAATGTAAACACGAGTGCTCTCTCTCTCCCTCTCTCCGCTTCTCTCCTAGTTCTCCCCTCGCTCGTTTATTGCCGCCGGTGCTGCAATCGCGTCCCGCGTCTTCCTTTATCTCCCGTTCTCCTTTTCTCCTCTTATCCGGCCAGAGATATCCACACAAACCCGATTTCCTAACCCTCCTGTCCCCTCCCCGCCTCATCCGATTTTCATTCTCCATAGGGCCTCCGCTGTCTCCCCCAGCAACCATTCGTACGCAGAGTTGACCGGCCGGTTGCTTGGGAGCTTGCGTCGACTCGAAAGCGATAATACGCAGAGGGAGGGGAATAAGAAAGGCGATTGTCAAAACGCCCCAGAAAGAAACCACTCGGGGGACGTAGACTAATCCAAGACCGCCCTCTCAGCAAGGCTCTCTTGCCATCTTCGGGACGCAAAACCCGTCTTTGGCCCTTTCCGGAGTTGCATTTCGCAGGGCCCTTTTCCTTATCTCGGCTTATTCGACTCACCTTCTCTACACGAAACAGCAACGCCTTGGCTTGGAGACATTTTTGTGAGGAAGAAATGAATATTTCTGGCGTCCAGAGACGAACGAAGGCAGTCGTTTTTCAAATGCCAAACAGCATACCACAAGAAAATATTTTTCTGGCGACGAAAAAAAATCCCTTTTTTAAAGTGCGAGTGGACTATATTTTTAGGAGATCTGTTATTACTTTCTGACCCACGGAAAGAAAAGTGTGAACTACAATTCTCTTTCTCACCAAGGAGAAAGGAAAATTTTCCTTCGCGTTTCAAAAGAAAAATATCGCTACGATATATTTAATAGCATCCGATTTATACTTTTATTTTTACTATAGGAAAGCCATTACCATTAGATTTTAGGGGCAGAGAGAGAGAGAGAGTCGTAAATTAATTATGAGCATGTTATACTAATAAACGGATATCTAATGGATTTCTGATATCAATTATTAGCAATTATAGTACTCTGCAATTTGCCTCAAGAGCTTTTACTACGTTTATGAACTATTACGTCGTCACAGCATCATTTTCAAGGTTTAATTCAATTTCAACAAGGGAAATACAGTCAATAACTACCAACAGTGGATGTCACGCTCTGCCACAAAAACCGAGGGAATTATTTATTTTTTTTTATTTTCCCGTGATGGAATGCACATTCTTTGTCGGGTTTCTTTCGACTATTCTTACATTTTTGTACGGTAAAGATCGATTGATGAAGTTAACACGGCAAAAGTGAATACACATCGGTATGTGTACACTTGCAATGCATGGTTGCGTGGAAGTGTGTGTAATGGGCACTTCAGTTGAGATATCCTTAACGATTCAAGGCAATTCCCTCGAAAATTTTTCAATTACATTTTCCTGGTTCGAAGAGATCAGCATAGTAAAGCGAATAATACAGAGGAACATATAAGTAAAAATACGCTACGCGCAAATGTGGTATGAAACTATGAAAGAAAGGAATTTATCTTTCATAAGGAGCCATTATCTTTTACTGGATAAACTTGTTTATAACTATGCTATGTAGTAAGTGAAATGTATTAAATTGGATTCAGACAACATCGCGGTGAGAGGAGAAAATATGGCAATGAGAAACTAGCACATTTCTGTTAAATGCGAGGAAATAGAGGGCGAGAAAAGTAATGGGATTCTTAGTCAAAGGGAGAAAAGGAATGGACCTCGGGCGCTTTAAAAGTTTCCCAGTGCCGTGTTTATAAATGATTGTCCTGGATTATGGAGTTCTTATTTTTAGGTGATAAAAAGGGAAGACTGAGGCGTAAACGGACAAAGCACTCAAAAGAGGACGTATAGCAAGCGAGGCCTCCAGGGCAAGAGAGTTTCACGCAAAGAGTGGAATGGACGGGAATTGAAAAGTGAAAGTACACGCAAGGCTTGCTAACGCGTGAAAATTCTTCTTCCTTGACGCATTACATCAATCCATCCGGAGATTTTCTCGCGTAAAAATTATTTGGCCTAGAGGTACATCAATCTGTTACGTTCATGTTGCTCGAGTCATTTTATTAACGTGCTTATTCTGACTGTTAAGAATATAATATTTGGCAGTGAAGTAAGATGATCCATTAACTGAAAAAAAAGACATGCTTGAACCTCCACTTACGTAAAATATTAAGTTTTTCCATAGGATCAACTCATACGGATGACAGAGAGAGGACGGTGTGTTGACGAAGTGATGATGATCAATCATGTGAAACAAGGAATGGACACATTTGTAAGAACCACAATCAATGGAAAGATAATCAATAATTAATATAAATGTACACTCGTAACTTAGTGTAAGATCGACAACTTGATACAAACAAAGTGCCTTACGGCAATTGCAATCAATAAGACATGTCAGCGTTGAAAAACCAATAATGATCACTCAATATCATATATTAGAAGCAAAACCGAATGAAGCCATAGAGATCCCAAGTACTGGCCTCACATTTTGATCCGCTCCACCGAACGCAAAGACCGCCGAGGATATTCTATTTCTAGCTCTTACTCCCCGCAGAATTTTCTCACACTCATTGGTCTCACGATCCAAAACCAAGCGACCCAGTTTCTAAAAACGCACCACTCACAAATTAAAAGATTTATTCAGATCCACATTCAAAACAAGCATGAAAAGTTTGCGAAAAAATGCCACTGGTTCGAAGTCCTAGCACTCCCGGAGGGTTTCCAATTTATGACGAACAGCAGAAGTCCACTAATTCTCAGCGAATTCACCACAGACAACCTTCCACAAGACTACGATTGCGGCCCCCTGGGTGCCTGTGCATACGTGTATGCACACCATAAGAATGGATCACCTATGGCGTCTCACGAACGGGAATGAGTAGATAGCCTGGGGGTGCGCTATCAAACGAAGTGCGTTCCTTTGTGACTGCCACAATCGTCATATCTCCTGACCCCCGCCGCGAAGTGCCCAAGTGGAACAAGCGCAGAGCACTCTTTGAATCAGTAGCCTTCTCCTCGAGGATACCGCTCTCCTCATTTTTATACTCCATTTCCCTCATCTTCATTCCACTCACAGATCCCACAAATCACGTTTTTTTAATCTTCAAATCGCCATTCGTAGATTCGTCACCTATTTCCCATTTGTCCACTTTCTCATTCCATATTCAATGACGCGTCTCTGATCAAGCAGAATGGCTTAATGCCGTTTGGGTGTGCAAATGTTCCCCTATCGGACATGCCTTTCTCATTCCAAAACTTTCACCGCGATTGTCTTCACATTTGTCCTATCATCGTCATCTCTCTCTTGTATTTTACGATACAACAGGAAATCGGCCTCCTTATCTTTGTACCCTCGGCTCGCAAGCCGTGTCAATGGTGTCGCGTCCATACTACCATCCGCTTCGATAATCCCCCGTGACTCCCTCTCTCTCCTCCCACTAATCCACCGGACATCACAGATTCGGCGATAAGATTCTCCAAGAGGCCCCATTTAAGGGCTACCCATGCCCCGGGGAGCCGCCTTGTCCTATTTCAGCATGTCCGTCTCCTCCCACCTCTGCCATCCACTTATTAAGCCCGAAGGGGACAGCCCGACAAAGCTAATTGCCTCACCATAAATGAATAACAGCAGGTTGATTGGGGACTCCGCTGTCTTCACAGATTGTCATGAAGAGCCATATGTTTATACCATCGAACCATGTCATTAATGGAGTTGTCTTAATAAATTAAACATGAATTTCAAGTTACTTAAAAAGTCAATTTCATCCCAAGAGTAAACCCTCCAGGGAAGTTCATATCATGGAATACTCTACCATAATTGGTTACTGTAAGAAAAGAGAAAGGTTATTGGACTTTTCATAGCGTTGTGAAATAAGCAAAACATTTTGCAAAATGATGTAACGAAAATGATACGCTGTATCGAAACCGGTCGCATTAAAGTTATATTTTGTGGAATAGCAGAGTGTTACCTTTTCTACGCAGTATGCAAAACATGCCACTTCACAAACTTTTTTCACAGGACATCCAACGAGAGGCAAATAGTTCCATCAACTGCGACCGACAAGTTTCCATATCCTGTGACAAGTTCCTCGACAGAATAACAATCATCTTAACAGAATTATCGTATAAAAACTCTCTGAAAAACAAGTCGATATTTTCCTACTTTGACAATTACAACAAATAAGGTTAATAAGCACACTACAGAGGAATTCCCTCGAGGTAAAATCCTAAGTCGTAACTTCGAATCACATCTCTTCAACTGATTCTAAATGAGAACACAAATGAATAGACTGAAATGTCACATCATCGTATAATATAGAAGGCTTCAAATCTATTCCAAAAAACTGCGGGAGATGACGCAGTAGTAAATTTTAACCGAGTCATACGCATATATGCATTTTAATGCAACAATTTCAGAGTGTAAAAAAACATCATTCGCCGGGACCGGATCCTTCGATTTACGGCCGAGTGCTTTAGCCAATTTAGCTATCGAGGCATCCTATTATTGCAGAATTTAAAAGGACGCCTCGATAGCCTAAATGGCTAAAGCACTCGGCCGGACATCGAGAGATCCGTCTTCGAATCCCGGCCAAGGCGAATTATTTTCACACTATGAAATTGTTGTTTTAAATCTATGCATTTCTTATAAACGCAATCAATACATGTTCTTAGATTGAGATCAGTGTTTCACACTTATATTCTAACAGCTTATGCAAACGGAATTGACCATTAACTTCAAGTTTCAATGAGCAAAAAGTAACAATACGACTATGCAAAAGAGGCACAACCAGCTGAAAGATTTGGAATTCTGCTCCATTTTTCCGTTGCATGACATTCATCCCTAACTTCAACAGTTAAGTGGGCGAGGAAATTTTCTGCATAGTGTGATCGAGCAGTGAAGGAGAAATACCTCAGAGGACGAAAAAGCAAAAGATCTCGATCGACATCTCAACTACTCAGCAAGTTTCCAAATATTAGCCATAATTTCTGACAATACATTTACAAAAAAATGAACAAATAGTTGAAATAATTAAAATTCAAATTTCCCGAGAAGTAATTAAAAAATTAGAATACTTAATTATTTGAGTTTACTTTTTCACCTTAGTGCCAATAGTGGACGAACAATCTGTATGTAACGCTCATGACAAATAAGATGAATGCATCCTCGTGAAATTTCTTCCGTATCACTTAATGTAATGATTTTGTATCCACTTTTAAATTACTCCCAAGTTCAATTGAGCGATTGTCGGCTTGAAAAGATGATTCCTCGAAAAGAGCATTTTCTTAATTCATTCTCTGCTATCTTTCTCGCAGGAGACATGTTTTGCCAGGGATTTGGCAATGGAACGACTCACTCTTCAACTCGATGATGAACCTTCCCCTGAAACGGCAACTCCCTCCGGAAAAAAATCAGGGGCTATTCAGGGGAAGCCACTCTCTCCTCCACCGAACGGAACCAACGAGGAGGAGAAAAACGACAACGCAAAAACCACGGAGGACCCGAAATCTTGCGTCAACAGGAGCGAAGGCAAAGCACAGCGTTCACCAAGGAGACATAACAAAAGGAGGTCTGGGAGAGAGAGAGAGAGCAGGGACACGCAAGCACGCAGCCGGCCCTTGTGCAAGGTTCCCTCCCGAGCTCCTACTATGTAAAGGCTTCCCGCGCCATCAATCTGCCAGGAACAAACAAGAGTGATGTGACGCGAGAGGGCACTTCCTTCCTCTCTATCTCCTCCTCTCACTCTCTCTTCCTCCCTCCCACTACCTTCCCTCTCCCTCCTCTCTTCTTTCCCCTACGTTTCCCTCCGCCGCATCCGTTAAACTCACTTTCAACCCCCGCCGACCGACCCGTGACATCTTACCCTTTGCGGGCGACAGCGGGGAGGGGGTGGGACGTTGGAATTCCATGCGCGGTAATGGGGGCGGGGTGGAGGGAGGGAGGAAAAAGGACGAAAATCAACAGCGGGCCGTCCGTCAAGAAAGAGAGAGAGATCCACTATGAGTCACCCCAAGAATGGAGCAAACCAAAAGGGTAAGGAGACAACTGCGTGGAGAGCCGAGTGGTTGGAGAGAGGGGTCGGAGGTAGAGAGCGCAAGGGATTTCCATCTGCTGTTCGAAGTCTCCCTTATTCCACGCAGCTCTAGCGACATTGCCATACAGACACACCACTGGTCACTCTTGGGGGGCCAATGACACAATGAGGTGGCCAAGAATGGCACGAGGGAACGGAAAGACGAGAGAAAACTGGGAAAGGAAAATGTTTCGTTCAAATAAAGGGGACCGAATACAATTCATAGTCCAGATTAATGGCGAGATTCCTGACAGGAGAGCAGATAATACAGACAAATGATATTCTGAGAGAGAACAGGCATTTCACATAAAATTTTACAGAACCACGGAATTTGAGTGCATCATTACCACTCGATATAAACATTTTTGACAAAATACACTCGATTGGAATTTCAGCAGACCCAGAGGCATGCAATTTTCCACAAAAAACGCAAAATGTAGGAATCACGCTCGATAACAACGTACAATCGTGCGCCCTAACTTTGAATTAGGTCGATATTACGGCACAAATTACCATGTAAACGACATTCTGAAACGAAGAAAAAACAGAGCGAGATTCTGATGCAAGTGGGACCCTAAACGTATCAACGTATTAAAGAATGCCAAATACTCATTGCTACATTTACAACAGAGAGTTGCAACAAAATACAGTATGGGCAAAGCAAATTTTCTAAGTAATTCCCTCTCGCCGTCTAGGGCATTTCTAATAATAAAACAGCTTCTTGACTTGTAACCACAATAATTAAACCGAAGATTGGTACTGACAGAAGAGGGGTAAGCTCACATCTAGTACTAAGCCCTATATGCGAACGATAATAATAAATTGTGCGTAAGACGACAGTCAGAGGGCAGTTATCGACGAGGTTTTGGTACGGATAAAATACCATCTCAATTTTAGATACTGTTGTCCAATTGTAAAAAATCCAGAATTTTAATTCAGTACTATTTGACCAGTTGCAAAATTATCTGTCCACTGGGCCACGACGCCGCATCTTGATTCATGTGATGAACAATGTCACCACTGCGTAAAAGTACGCAATAATATGAAAATTGATGGCATGACATCCGAAATATAGAAATTATAAATAACATTCTGAAGACAAACTTTTTCCAAAGGTCGAAAAACAATAAAAATTACATTCACTACTGTACTTTCTTATAGATAAACTTTTGCACTCGAGAGTTCAGCCACTTGGGGTTCGGGAAACCTCTCGGGACGTGGTAGGCGCTAAGGAGGAAAGAATGTGCCTTCCCTCGGCGACGACAATGGAGAAAGAGGGGAGAGGAGGGATGAGAGTTGGAAGGAAGGCCGAGTGGAATGGAGTGAGGGTCTGGCGGATGTCTTGTAGAAAGGGAGCGAGAAATGAATAGACAAGGGGGGCGTGGAAAGCTCTGGGGGTGGAGAGAAGGTTGCAGAGGCGTCAAGGGCAAATGAAAAGGTCGAGGCGACAAAGAAGTCTCCGATGACCCCGAAACTCGCCCAGACCATCGAGTAAACTTCGAAGAGCAAGTAACTAGAGGTCACCGATAAAAGACGCACGAGTTGGAGCAAATGGGAAAAAGACAGCCACATGAGTTTAACTTTAATATAAATTAAAGTATTATTGGAACTGTATATGATCTGGCAGAGTACAAGTACATGTATGTGAGTATCATTAACATCCGTGTGCACGATCTGACAAGGGTTTATCAACTCCAAATGTTCCCTTAGAAAATACGTTATTTTGTCCTTCTAAGGTGAGTAAGCTACCAATATGTGGCGCTAAAAATGCAGAAAACTTAATTCAAGTAACCTTTCCAAATAAGCTGTAAATAATTGGGGGGGCTGGAGAGGCGGGGCGACAACGACCTTAAAAATATTTTTGCACCCATACAAGCAAGTTTCGAGCGTAACTAAGACTTTAACCATTTCCTTGCACTTTCATTTCACTTCATACTTGCAAGTTTCATCTATTGCATCGTTGCATAATAGTTCAGATAGTGAATGTTGAGTTAAAAGTGTAGAATTTTTTTAAATTCAGCGGTGAACAGGAGAGTCATTCCGAGTTTGGGTAAATTTCCATAGGATTAAAATCGGATAAAAAATTATTTAGGGATTAAATACTTTGAAAAAAACCTACTTTAACAAAATATAGTACAGTAGTACATAAAATATAGTATAGTAGAACACAAAATATAGTATAGTTTTAACAAAGTATAGCATACTCATGAATTTTACCAATTTTGCTGCATTGCAAAATAATTTACCTGCTGTAAAGACTATTGTTCGCGGAAACTCGGGAATAAATCTTTAGGATGAGATGTAAAGGACCAAATAACTTGTACTTACATGGATTTTTTAAATGCACTGAATGGCTTGTTTTTTATTTTAATAACTTTATTTAATTAAAAATATTAATAGCATACGGATAAGATTCAGCGATATGATATAAAGCATACTAAAATAGAACTTGTCGGCTCAAATTCCTTCTTATAAACCTAAAAATGTTAAAAGACATTAACCAAGTGTTGGCGTTAATTTTGTCCAGCTTATTTTTCAAGATTTATGATTCGATCCATATCTTCATTTATGTCACATTGAGTAATTAATCCTAAAACATTCTTAAGTGTATTAGGAAATTATTATTCAAATTATCGGCCTAACAGCGAAGGAACCTTCCAAAGGTATAATTTTGAATATGTTTCAGTTAACTCCAAAATCTATCCTGATTTTCTTGAGAAGGCGCCTTAGTGCTGAGCTGAGGAATCCATTTAAACTAAATTATTCCAACTCGCAGAACGGAGTTTAGCACGCCAAAGAATTTGCGAAACACTCCAAGCAGTCTCCGTATACTAATGCCGGCCACCTGTATTTCAATTTATGAACGAACTCCGACTTTTTCATTCGAGGTAATACAGATAAACAACCACAAAAAAAATCTGTAACGAAATGAATGCCGTCCAGCCCCAAAGGAATCTAGTTTCGAAAACTGTGTCAATGGACATTTTAACCATCAATAAGGCTGCAGCACCTTAACAAGACCACCTTCAATTCCAAATTCGGAACCTTCCCACCCTCCAATCGGGACACCCTGGCACCAAATGGGACGCTGACATAAAGAGTCGTCGTCCAGGCCGCAAGAACGGTGGAACGTTTGGTGGCCTCGCTGTTAAGCAGCTTAATATGGCCAAGGCGATGTGGGTTCTTACCCTTATATGAGCAAACCATTTTCGAGTCCCAAATCTCTTGTGGCGGGGTTGGCAGTCAATTGAAAGGATGCCGCAGGAGAACTGGTTCAGTAACGTGGTCGGCGTATTTTACCGTAAAACCTTACTGCATACTATGTTGACCTTTCACGTACAAGGCTCTACGAATCACTCACGATCCTGAGTTCGGTGCCACATACCAAGGAGGGTAGAGTTCAGTATTGGCAAAAAGAATAATAATTATAATAATGTACCTGCATTGATTCCATAATAACGTTTCTTTCAGATCCTAGACACGAGAAATCGCGAAAAAATAGACGCCTTCTTCGACTACTTATTTTAGTGTTATGCTTATTTATTAGGTCACAAGCATTACGCAACGATCGTATCAGAAGCATATTCATGGGGGTCACAAATCTTCCCAAAAAAAATGTCGACCTGATTCTCCAGGAATAAAAACAAAACGTACACAAAAATTATAATGCACCAATAGTAACCATGGGCGCGTGACCCTTACGATTTTTCATGGCTTATTAGCGAAGAATTGAGAATACACAAGGCATTGGCTAGATTAATCTAGCGAAGCTCTACGGTTAGGGAAATCAATTTTTCATTCCCTCTCCCTCCACTTTCCCCTAGCCGTCTTCCTTGATAAGAAGAGAAAACCTCATCGAAACGGCGTGACCTCGCAACATGATTAAAGATATGACTTAAATCACTAAAAGACGTGACCACCCCGCCCGCAGATCTAAATCCAAGATCCACCTCTGAATCGCTTCGTGAGTACTTATATACCTAAATAGAAAAAATATTACAGTACTGAAATAAAGCTCAAATATCCTTGAAAGATCAAAGATAGACATTCGAATGTCCAATTATTATATGCTTAAAAACATTTACCGAAAATGAATGAAATATTTTCCTAGCGATATTTTTTATCATTGTCTCTCTCATCTCAGCCAATCTCATTAAAAACCTACGCGGAGGGGTAGGCCACTTACGAACATGAAAAGGATAATTTTTCGCCGATGGAAGACTCCGTGAAGTCGAAGGTGTTTGTGATTATCCAGGGTCTTACAGTAGAGAGACTGAAATGTTCTGTACCAGTGATAAGGAGCTTTTTTTACTTCACTCCTCAGTGAAGTTTTGTCCTGGGTGACCCGTAAGGAGAGATGCTTTAAGTACTAAGAACCCTATCGTCATTTCTATTTGTGATTTTTATGACGGACGAATCACTAAAAACGACCCCATCACCTTTACGTACCTGTTCATCGTATGTACGCACATTAATTTTCCATTGAAACTTCTTTCGGTCCTGTATGTAACTCGGTGGCTTCCATTACAAGAGAGCACAATAAAAACATTTCAGGAACCTCAAAAAAATGTATGAATATTTGCGACAAGGCTGGTGAGTAAACCCATATTTCCCCCACCGAGCAACCTCCTACCATGAGGGGCATTGTATTCTTCCACTGGAGGAGAAAGACGACAGCAACAGATCTTATTTATGTATGCCGAACGGACAAGACATGATACTAACAAAAAATATTTCGTGGCATTCACCCATCTATCATTCTTAAAAAATTCGCGTTTGAGAATTCGCCCGTCACAAAAAATATTCTTTTATCTTTTGTTATTCCTTGATCAGGCTCTCTCTCTCTTTCTCTCTCCCGCCGTACGGTTACGTTTCTAATAAGCTTTTTTTTTGCTTGATCGTTTGCCAGAGTTACCATCGTAACCGCCAGGATATAAAATCCTCAATGACAGATACAGTAAAATAAGATAAGTACAGACACTGTAAAATAAGATTTTTTCTGTCGTTCGATAATCTTTGAAATTCCTTAAAACAATGGTACATAATCATCTCCCGCTTATATCATGAAAATATATCATGAACAAGAGTACATTTATAATATATTGGAATTTTGACGGACCAACAGGGGAGCCAAAAGAAACTTAGATAACTCTGGAAAAATGCACAAGAAATTCCCCTTTAAGAGTTTAGTGCTCTTGTACTGCCTAAACTTGTGAACTCCCGCATAACTCAAAGTTTTTTCCCAAATTTTATTTTCCATTTAATTCTCACCAACGTCTAATGCACTTTATACTCTTCCGCAATTCATGTTTCACCTTTAAAATCTTTTCTTCGTCTTCGCCGAACAAGAGTAAATGAGAGTGGGTACTCAAAAAACGGGAGTCACGAGTACACACGATGCAAGGAAAAGCGCAGCGAGGGAGCTGAACCCAACATTCGAGTCTCTGCTCTTTAAAAGCCGGGGAAGATTAAATGTCAGCGAGGATGCAAAATGTTAACGTGGGGGAGAATACGGGAACAATGCACGGCAGGGGAGCGAGAGAGGGGTAAATAACAAAAAAAAACTCGGGAGGGGTTGGTCGCTAGGAAAACCAGAGATATAAAGGAGAGTTCAAGGACCGTCAAATAAAAAAAAAGGTCCGGGACGAGAGAAGATAAAACTCCACTAAAATGGCGAGTCCAAAAGGAGGATACACGGTGGGATCATTTTTTGGCGGCCGCGGAGGACAAAGATAAAGGGGAGCACTGACGGGTGAAGAGGGAAATATAAAGATATGTACATCAAATGAGTTCCAACCAACGACCAAATAACCGCGGTCTCCCGCATTTTTTTCACCTGAAACATTCTCTATCTGCGAGTTTTGGAGACACTTCAAAATCGCACGAATGGCTCCTAATTTTTTATTGCGTCGGATTAAGAGACTGTTTCATCAGCTACCAGCGTCATCACCGTATGGTCGATATAGAGCCATCGGTTGGACGCAATTCAAATACTACAAGACACCAATCCAGCACGAAGCAATGGATACCACTAGTTACATCAGACAATTCTGAAAAAAATAATTAATGGCTATCGATTCATGTCCATGCACTGAGCAGAGCTTATCTTTAAAAAAAAAAACAAATCACAGGCCACGAAAACCCATCGCGCTATTTGAGATGACAACAAAACACTACAAGGAAATGCGATATCTCGTATCGTTAGAAATAATCCCAAGCGAACTAATTTTAGAATTTAACTCGTACTACATCTTGCCTCCATAAACTTGTATCCATCTCTTGTCGAGATTCTCCAGCTTCTCTACTTCCGACCAATTCTCTTAGTTTTGAATTACCAGAAGAAGTTGGCTAGCAAGTCAGAATTCAACCCTATAAATATAGTATCTCATCATTTGGCATCCTCCCTTCGCCTGACTAACTTTCAATTCAGAACTAATTTAACTTGAACAAAAACTAGTCTGAAGATAAAATTAAAATTCACCGCAAAACATGGCACAATAAAACAATAGACAATACAGCACTGAAAGTAAGGCAATTAATTTGAATGAGACTCTCAACCCGATCAGATTTTTTGCGAACAGCAACAACATAAGCGGACTTTCAAACTTTTTAAACAAATTGGTATGAGGGTAAATTCGTCATGTTCAGTAATACTGAGTCCTGCTCAACAACAAACATCCTCAAAATAATAACAACATATCACTTTTCATTCTACAACTAAATATTTGTTTCGGTGCACGATCCGCTCAAGTCAGCAGTTGACTTACAATGGACAATGGATATTGATTTATATCAAAAAAGCTCTTTTGAGAATTCATTAATATGCACTTTCAGCGGGACATGATGAATGATAAGCAAAGAACGTCTCTCTTATTTTTCAAGTTAAATAAAAACGCTCAATTTTCGCTGATATTACGTTCCGTTTTTGGGAAATTGCACGCACTCGAAGCTTACGTAACTTAAAAGCGATTGAGAACAGGAGACGAAAAATACTCAAGAGGAAAAAATTGATCAAAACTCAACCCGTTCGAAATTTGAAAAAAAAAGATCGTGGGTATATTCAATCGTGACGATTTCCACTTCCCTACAATTTCTATAGAGAAAAATCCTCGAGGATATCTCTTCCTTTGAAAACGCATTCTTTGCCAACCATTCACACCTGACACTAAATAATGCAAGTTTTTTTCTATTACTACGCATTATTCTTACGATAACATGCATTCAAATTTGTCCAAAACCAACATTTTGCAGGCGAAATAATTCGAATTAAATCAAGTCTAGCTTCCTACCAATGGGCACCACAAGAAAGCAGACTTCCTGAAAACGGATCGAAAAGGAAGAAGCATGGAAGACGTAAAAATCGCAAGAGATCCGAGTTACCCTAGCGACGAGCCATCTGGCCCACGGGGACTCGTATTTCCCCCTCCCGGACTCATACTCCCAGCCCACTAAACCCTCCCGGGTGTATTAACATCCGCCCACGGCTTCGAGGGGGCGTGTTAATAGAGAACACGAGACACGTGGGCGAGTTCAGAAGCAGCCGGATAAGTGAAGAGAGAAAGAAATGGTCGAAGACGGGATGAGGACGAGGAGACCAGGGTGGCGCTGGGGGAATTATAATAAAACGTGAAATGGAAAGGAGGTGGGGAAGGATAGGAAAAGATGAGATATAGCCGACGAGAAATACCAACGTACGAGGGCCTGAGAGTATGTCTGGGGTGCCTTCGTAAGTGACACTCACAAATCGTGTTAATATTTTATGGTATTTGTGGCATCAGACTATCTTAAGTGGACTTTTAAAATGCATTCCTCGAAAACATAATGGCAGCGTGGTGGTCAACGAAGTGGTGGGAAACGTTCAAATCTGGTTTCCAGAATTGAACAGAAAAGAACTGGTCTTGATGTGTAATTTCCAAAAGTCTGTAAGCAGTCACAGATGCTCTGATTATTGGGGTAAGATGAATGCGAACGTTATGTTGGAATTATATGCTTGGCAGGCACTCAGGTCTTTAAAAAAAATGATAAAGACTATCGCAGCCCACGTACGCCCAGCCACTAAGTGTCAACATAGCGAACTTTTTCATCTTCCCACAATTATAAACATGTATGTGCCTGCCTACATACTTCTGGTTATGTCACCTAAAACACTAGAAAGCATTAGATAAACAACATTACACACTAAATAGACGGGATCAAGTTACACAACTAGAAACAATCTTGGCTGTCACTCTTGATGTCCGACCTATCATGAGATAAAAAAAACGTAACACAAACATCGTGTAGTTTTAATTCAACGAACAATAATGGAGAGGTGTTATTACCCCTTGACTTGACCACATTTGGGATATGCGAAAAGCATCCGAGGCCTATCGGAGAAAATTTAACTGAAGTAAACGGTGACGTTCAAAAATACACATCCGCTTTGTAAACAGTCGTAACTTACTTTCGTACAGAAAGTAAAACAGGGTTACTTAGAAACTAGAACGGCAGTCTCTAGAAACACGAAAAGAGCAAGCGAGAGTAATACTTTTAGAAAGGAACGGAACAGCCAAATTAAACTGTGACAAGTAGATTATTTAATATAATTTTTATAGAAGTATACGCCGTATAAGTACTAAATGAGCAATTATGACAAAATTTCAGCGCGAAGACTTGAAATTTTCAAATGCCTTTAATTAAAATAATTTTTAAATTCGAGGGTCCGGTGACAACCAGAGCTACAGAACCGCTTTGATGCACTTTACACTGATCAATATGAGATGTTTTGAGTTAATTAACCAAAAGACAATAGAATTAAATCACATGTTGAGTCACATGTCAATTCACCACTATTACAACAAAAATTCAATTAATATTGACAGAAAAATCTACATTACCGGAATATTAATAGAGTCCAAAGAAACTTATTTAGGCGTGTTAAACCTTAGATTCGATAAATTTCACCAAATAATGAGGGATCTTTTTCTTTCTTTATTTTTGATTTTCCAACGAAAAATCCCAGAGAAAATTTACCTCTTTCACCTTTGGATTCACAAACTTCTTCACCTATTCATAAGACCGCCTAAGGAGCCATTCGAACCCCAACACCACTAGCAAAAAAAAGGTTTAAGATCGTTTCTTCCACTTAAATTTCATGACTGCCCCTTTAGGCACAGAGTGCTTCTGCGCTTACACCGAAAAATGAAAGGGCAAGGGAGAGAGGTCGAGGAGAGGGTCTAGGAAAAAGGTCTTACGGTCTAGAGGGGAGAGGAAAGATCGGGAAATCCAAAGCAGGGGGGGGGGGTCGAGAAGATGCGGAGCCTGAGACGCCACCGACGATCGTACGTATTCTGGTCACAGCATCCACACGCACAGAGCCGGTCGATAAGACGGCGGCTTGGTTAAAAAACGCCTCCGAAGGGGGAATGAAAGGTTCTTTTCTTTACTCGCAGTTAAGTTTCCCCACTGAACGAGTTGTCTCACCATGTGATCCCACCTGCAACATTCCAATGCCGCTGCATACGTATATATCAAAGGAAAGTAGAAATATAACAATTCACTAGGTCACGAGGTCCTATAGAGTTCACTACACCTGAATATATGAAAACTATCTTCTTTAAGCAGCAGTTTAACGACAGATACGTGTACAATAGGAGAAAAGAGGGAACCGTCCCACGTCATTCCATGACAATTAACGCTTTCGACGCTAAGATACAAACTTTAGATCAAGGCAAAGGATTATATCCATATTTATATCTCACTTTTGAGTCTCTTTGGATCCTCGTGAGCTCACGGAATGCGAGGGGATTTTTGACCTGCGAGAGACCTAAGAAACTCCCGAGATTTAGGAGATGATTCTTACTTAACATGGAACCTCAAATAACTTTTCCTGCATCCACATCTCGAAGCACATGCACTATAGTTATTAGTATACGATTTTTAGAACAATATGATGCTTTAAATGAGGATAATATTAACTAAAAACCGTAATATATAATATTAATTGGAAAAAGTAACAACATAATTTCCTGGTCAATCAGCTATAATTTTAAATAATGCTGGCAATTAATAAAAAATCAACTACTAGAAAATGTACTTCTCCCCATCCGAATTGCTGATTGAATTTAAAATGCCTGAAAATTTAAAAAAAGAGAACAGTTTAAACCATACCTCTTGGAGATTTGAAAATTGGCATGCTAGAAAAACTGTTTTTGTCAGGTCTGTGCTACTTGAATTAATTTATTTTCCTATCAAGACACGTCAGAATATCATGCATTCTGTCGAGCACCATTCGAAACATTTTCTCGGGAAGAAACATCACCAGGATGGCCACGAATCTGATGATCAGGCAGTATCGTTTCTGGCACAAAAATGGAATTCGATGCCACGTCGAAAAAAACCTCGTTACCTGATGACGCATCCGCCAGCGAAAGTGCCCGATCGCGAAATAACCCAAAGAGAGAGCTACGCCCCAACTGGGAAAACTTTCACATGTTACATCCTCAAACCGGTAGATACCTCCTTAGGTACCACTCGTGATCCACGGACCTATTGTCACAAAACAGCCCTAATACGTGCCCGGAAAAAAATTGCGAAAGTGTACGTTTGCTCACTCGAAACTACTTGAAACGTGAGCTGCTGTGAAGTGTGAATCAAAACAGACTTTTAATTTTAAGATATTTCCATTCAAGAGCAATGAAATTCTAGGGACCTTCCTTAAAATATATTATAATACTCTATCCCAACCTTAGGCAGAACGCTTAGGCTGCGTCCACTTGCTACACCGCATCATTTCAAACGCTCAATTCAAATTTGAAATGCAAGGAGGAAAAAATGAGAAGATATTTGCGATAAGCATTAATATTCAAGTGGTCTGCTTAATCTGACGCAATGGAAAGAAGAACAATCTCGAGGATTTTAACAGGTTTCCCCAGAACAAAGTTTATCGGCAACCCTCAACCTCCACGTGTAGTAGTGCCATGTTAGGCGTTTTGAGAAACAAAATATTATGACTATTCAATTTGGTTTATGGTTAGTTATCGAATACGACATAATTACATACATTTATATACATTAATAACTAGTCTGGGTAATTTAGGTTTTCCGATGGGTCCAATGCCTACTAACGCACTTCCAATTTCCGACAACCCCCACGCAAAAAATCTCCCTAAATCTATTATTACATATTACAACATCTCATTATAAATCTGCATGATATCCAACCATTTTATTTTTTATTCTATCCAAAATGGCTTTCCTCTATCCACATCTTCTCCCGACACCATCCCCTTTATTACCTACATCAAAATCATAAAAAAAAAGAAATTGAGTAAATCACTCACAATCGATCCTCACGATCCACATACAATTCAGTCTATAAGACAGGAGACAAATGAGAATAAGGTGTTCGTTTTAAGTGATGGAATGCTTAACCTTATCATTTATGCGAAGGTAGAACGGGTGACCAAACTAATTTAATCTCAGACAGGGAGTAACCTAAATACTATTGTGTTCTAAATGTGGATTAAGGAATGTGGGAAAACACCTCTCGATAACACTTTCATCAAATATTCCTGAACCCTGACTAATGAAGAATTAATCGATGGATTGAACTCGTTGTCGGTGAATTTAATGGCATTCTCTCTCTTGATTTTTGTAGAAAACACCATCTCCCAAAAAGAATAAACTTCTTTTTCTGTTAAAGTTTCTTTAACACTATGCTCTTCTAATTTGTGCACAGTATATATATATATATATATATATATATATATATATATATATATAAATAATTTGGTGGTTGTATCTATCCAAAACCTACCATAACCGGTAGATTACCTTATAATAATTATATGTGTGTATATATATTCTTTATATATATATATAATGAGTATTATTGGAAGTAAGAGTGATCACCAAGCACATTACTTGCTCCTATTTGCCTTCTTACTAAGGAAATATTCGGATGTAGAAAGATATTTTCGAAGAAGATGAAAATTGGTCTGCGAGAAGAATAGGGGTGGCGGTAAGAGAATAATATCCTCACGACAACGCTCGTGCACGCAAAGCCGATGCCGTCCCCTCACGCACGGCTGTAATAATAAGCGGCCTTTTCGTAGGAATGCAAGAAATTGGAGTCGAGAAGTTGATTCGCTGGTGAGACACAATAAGGGAACAGGAAAAAGAACGAGACATGAAATTTGGAAGGACACACTAAAATTGGGGCTCGTAGGAAAGGAAGAATACGATATAAACGAGGATTAAAGCAAGGCAAAGCCTGTGCCGGACATGCGGATCGACAGAACTAGAACAGATAATGTCAAAAATAGAATTGTCGTATGCATAGAAATTGCAAGAAACTAATTCGGAAACTTATTATTCCACAGTAATTGTAGTTCATTTAGGGCCCAGAAGGAGGATTTATGGTCCTTTTACACCGATTTTAGCGCGCAATAAGGAAAATTCTTTTGCAATTACATTACAATACCTCAAATATTTTTTTATATTTCAAAGAGGTTCAAAACAGGACCCTTGTTCCGAGTGATATTAGCGAGCCCAGATGGGACTCACGCTTTTGTATTTTAACGAAAGGACTAGCAGATCTAAGTACTACCACCTACCACTTTTTAGAGTGGAACATAAATCCTCATCGAGGTAATTCCAGTCGCAACACATATTGGGATTTGAACGTTCGTAACCGTAGATTCAGCGAAAAACACAACCTTAATTCAACTGTAATAAGCGATAATCTGTTTTCTCAGCACTCACCACTCGATTTTATCTTTGACTAAACAAATTGTAACCTCTACCAACGTGAAAAAGCGCCAGATAACATCAAAATGGAAAGGGTCACAAAACGAATAACGGGTCCCATTCTACTGGCGTTTTGACTCAGAGACATAAATATACAGTTTTACACATAAAAAAAGGCTAGGAAGAACCAAATTCTCAACTCCTACAATTTTTTTCGAAGCATCGAAGCGGGAAGCATAATAATTGAGTGCATGAACGAAAGCGTAAGAGGAGTCTAGGAGGCTGGCGTTCGGAAACCTTCCTCCTCCCGCATAAATCAGAAGTTTCTTTCTTCTTCCGGACTCTTTTAACTGCTCCCTCTTTAAATCACTTTTACTCTCGGTCGGTGGACTCTATTGTTACGGCTGCGACCATCAAGTCTTCTCTCCTCCCCCCCCCCATCCTTCCCGACATCTCTCCCTCCTCCCCTTCCTTTTTCTTGCATCTCTTGCCAACAATGCCCCTCCACCTCTCCCACTTAGTATATTTTGATCAACACTATTTTATTCCCACTCCCAAGACGCTTTTGTTCACCCGGCATTCCCATAAGCTCATTGCTCATCATCTCATCCCACCCACCTAAACGTTTTCCCCCTTGCCTCACGCACAGCATTCTTCTCTTCCCTTCCGGGAGCTCCCGAGCCTCGAACTTTAGCTCGGGACTCATGATCACGCCAAAAGCACGTTCCCAATATGAAAGAAGCTTGAAAACTTCATCGAGCGATTTCCTCTTTGTTCATTTTTCTTCTTTCCGCCCTTAAAAAATCCACTTGAACTCCACAGAATTCCTTCAAAGCTCTCGTCGAGAAAATCGTGACCCAGTTAAAAAGGATCCTTCAAAAGTTTTCATCTTCGTTTAACAATTCAGATTAGGGATATGGATTAAGCGTCGATAGTTTTGACCGTGACTCGTAATCCGACGCCGCTGCCCCATTTCAACTCGTCCACCCCCTCTCCCACCGCCGAAACACCTCGTTGCCCCACCCCCCTCTCCCACACCCGCTTCTGAACGAACAATTCCAAATCTTCCCCCGGGGCATTCACTCCCCAATTCACCTAATAACGCTATTTTTTCTGCCCTCTTCCTCTTGAGAAAAGAGCCCCCCTCCTCTTATCACCTTTCTTCCCTTCACGATCTGCTCCCATTCCCCTTCCTCCTCCCAACTATCATCTTATTACCCCATCCCCTTCCTCTCACTGAGCGGCGACCCCTTTCTCCATCTCTCACGAACCCCCTCCGAAACCCGCCCACGAATCTTCCCCTTCCAGCCACGGTCACTCATTCCCCCTGCCTATTCATTTCTGTCTCCCTCCTCTTCTCTTCCCATCCTTCCCCTGCAAAATGCATTTCTTTCCCGCCCTGCTTTTATCCATCTACATCCATCCGCCTTCCACCGACGCCTATAAAAAAAAAGGAATGCGGGGGGTGGGTCGGAGCGAGGTTGGGGTCCGAGGGTGGGAGTGGGGGGAGGAAGGGAGCGAGGGCGTGCGCGAACCCTTCGTACATTCCCGAGGAGGCGGAGTAAAAGAAGTGCCACCGTCGGAGCGGATCCTCCCCAGGAGGATGCTATCGATTCCTCCGCTTCTCACACCCTCCTTCTCCGCCACCGCACCCTCTTCTCTTCCGTTTGACGCCGAGAGCTCCTCAACGGCGACTCCGTTCCGATTGGAAGGACAATGCGTCGTGACGAGGGACACGACAAGAGAGGTGGACGGACTGACTGAGGAAGGGAGTGGGTCGCTCAAGGATGACGGCGGCGACAGGAGTTGGAGACACGTAATGGGCACGAAAATGGGACAATAAAAATATGAAGTAATAGGACAAATTGGGGAACATTTCGAATGGAATTGCTCCTGCCAGGGAGAGGAAATGTTTCTCATGGAGGAGACTAACGAGTTTAAAGGCATCATCTAACAGTAAACAAGTTGCCCTCAACTTGATAAGTTTTTATAGATAAGCAATTTAATTTTATAAATTTGATAATGAAATCCTCCTAAACATTAAGCCAGAAGGATTTAGCAGCTCATCTTCTTGGCAGAATTTAATAAATAATAAATTAAGGTTTGCATGCAAACGAGCAGAGAATAACGAACGTGATGGCAGGAATTACATACCTACAGAAGAATATTCGTTAAGACATCACGCGATAGAGTTTTTGCAAAATAAAAGGACATCAAGGTCGATTCTGAAGGCCTTTTATTACGAGGTACATAAATGACTTCCAGGAAATGGACCTTAGAATTATAGGGCACCAACCACAAACCGTCACTTATCACGCTAAGTGAATACTATTATTATTAAGTAATCTACCGGGTAAGGTAGGTTTTGGATGGACACAACTACCAGATAATTATTTCGCGACTCCTAAATAAATACAATCCAGGAAACTACTCTTCATCAAGTCCCTCTTCATCTCTGTGTACTTCCTCACTTCATTCCGCCCAACATCCCTATCCTATTCCTGCCCTTTCCTCCTTTGTCTAACATCTTCCCCTCTTCTACAGTCTTCAACATACCACAGACGATCAATTGGCCCTTCATTCTTTTTTCCTGCCTCCATAGGATTTCTCCCAACAAACATCTCTCCTCGCCCACCAGGCTAGTACTTATTCATTTGTTTTCCTTTCGGTCCATTTCACCTTCTCCATTCTTCTCCACAGCCACATTTCAAAAGCCTCCAATCTTCGTCTATTCTCCTGCTTCAGTGACCACGTTTCCGCGTCGTACATAGTCCATATCAAAGTTATGACGAGTTTTTTTCTTGAAATACTAACTCAGCGTTCCTGTCATCGACTCCGTCCTTCTTATGGAAGCCTCTTTGTCTAGCGCAATTCTTCTCCTTACGTCCCTACCACTTTGGCCATGTTGGTCCAAAACACTTCCAAAATACGTAAAATGTTCTTTTTGCTCTAGTTTTTTTCCTCTTATTTTAATGTTTGGCTTAACCTTTTTCTTTCTGGTAAATCGCATAACTTTAATTTCATTAATAATGACTCTCATTCCGTATCTATCGCCGAGTTTCCAACCCTTTGGCTAACTGACAAACTACAGTTTGGTCTTCAGCAAAGCAAAATGATTTTACTAAATCCCCTGCGACTTTCATTCCCACCTCCAGTTCTTCCCATGCCTATTTAATCATTTCCTCCACGCATATGTTGAACAGCACCGGTGATAATGGGCAACCCTGCCTTACACCTCTACCTAACACAGCTCATCCGTTCCTCAGTCGCACCTGATCAGTCTGAGACATGTACAGGTTGTGGAGTAGCCTCCTGTCCCTCCAATCTATTTCTATTTTCTGCAATATACGCATTAGTTTTTCCCAATTCACACTATCAAACCCCTTTTCGAAATCTACGAAACAGGCAAATACGTCCTGATTGTAATATATTTTTATCTCGATTAGTGATCTCATTACTGCAATAGCATCGCGCGTACCTCTCCCCTTCCTAAACCCAAACTGATCATCCCCTAAGTAATCATTTGCCCTACTCTCCATCTTTTGTTGATGATCCTGAGAACAACTTTACCTGCGTGGGATATCAAACCAATTGTTCTGTAGTCCTCTAGTGATGTAGCCTTTACCTTTTTCGGAATAGGAACTACCACCGATCTTACGAAGTCTTCCGGCCAGATTCCTTTCTCATAGACACTACGAATCAGTCCATATAAAGTCTTCCTCCCATATTTTCCTAAAAATTTCAGTAGTTCCGCAGGAATGTTGTCCACCCCCACGGCCTTATTTGGTTTCACCTCCCTTAATGCCCTTTCTATCTCATCATCGAGTATGCATGGATTTAAGCTGTCTTCATGTACGTCATATTCCCTTTCTATGTCTAACCTTCTTGGACTAAGTTCTTTACCATACGGTGCCTCTATATATTCCTTCCATCTCTCTTGGATCTTTTCTATGTCTACTATTATCTCACCCATCTTATCTCTGACTGTTAGCACAGATCTTCCCTTCTTACTCCCCGATAGTGATTTAACCTTGCAGTATAGCGCACCAATTTTGCCCTTCCTCTGAAAACTTCCCATATCCTCGCAATTCGTCTTCCACCATGCTTCTTTAGTTTTTTAGATACCAGTCTCAATTTATTATTTAACTCTTTGTACTTCCTTCTAAGTTAACTCTGGGTTTACATTCTTTCATTTTCTTCTCTCATCTATCTTTCTAATCATTTTATCCGTGATCCATGGTTTCCTTGTCCTTTTCCCATTTACGGTTCCTATAGTTTCTTTTGGAGCTTTCGATATTCCTTTCTTCATTCATTCCCATTTTTCTTCTTTAGTACTCAGCTCTTTACTTTATTCTCTGCAGACTGCTTTTTCTCTTTCCTTGTCAATCCATTTAATGCTTCTATATTCTATTGCCTAACCCGCCGCCCCTGCATCATTGCGCCCCTGTATCTCTTTGAAACGGACGCTACACTTCATAACAACGTGAATACTATACGGGTCCTAATTGAAAGAGCGCCGAGTATTTGTCCTTCCGCAATGTCACTTATACCAGAAGGCAAACAGGTGACTGATGCAGCCAACATGGTCCTAATAACACAAAGAAAAGAAACAAGAGCGCGACGATTCAACGCCCGGGAGGGAAAACAGGAATCGTTGAGGTAGGTGGTTTTCTCCTCACACAGCAAATATGTTCGCCCATTACAATCTTTGTCTTAACCACACACATATTAAAACTGCGAAAGAACCTCTAGCCTCTTACTTTGTTGCCTGCTTTGCAATTACATTCGCAAAGTATTACCGTATGTTCCCCAACACCAAAGTAGTTTATTTTCTTGATTTAGCAGTATTTCTTTAGGGTGTTACATTAATTTTAATTCCTTATTTCTCAGTTGGAATTTCTTAGTTACCTCCATATACAATTCTTATCTTTTCTTTCCTTTTCTCTCCCCATTAGAGTCGGAAGGAGGCCGGAAGCATGAGTCGTTGGGTTTCTACTCAACTACACACAAAAACCTTTAAAAAATTTAACCAACCCGCCGGCGACCAAAGCCCTTTAAAACACCACGACCGCTCTCTCCTGGACTTTACAACGCACGGTCACGACGGGGAAGTGAACAAAAAACGGTAGGTAAAAACGCAAAGAGGGTGTCTGAAAAACACGCGCCTGGTACACGGTCAACCCCCTTTAGCTGCCCTTGTTTCCACTCCAGGAAATTTCCGTGTAAACCCCTTTCCGCACCCCGTTCGCTTCCCCACAATTTACTCGCCTCCCACAGCTCAACCCATTTCCTCCTCTTTCCACCACCCCAAGCTCTTCCAACTTCCACCTCTCCACCCTTTCCCCCCCTAACCAATTCGATTCCCCCTTTTCCCTCTTCCCTTCCCCCATCTTCACGTCGGGGTGAAACCGGGGGCACTACATAAAAGGAAGAGAGGAGCCTCCGATTTTTCACGAAGCTTCGGAGGGACCTACGTCCCTTCCGACGAACCCTGTCACCATGCATACGTATAGAGTGGAGCACATCGCGGTCTTCCCGTTTGCACTTTGCAGGAGGGAGCGCGGGGCTTTCATGATCGCGCCCCTCCCTTCCTTCCTTCCTCTGCCTCCGGCTTTCGGCGAGAGGGAGGGGACGTGACGTGCCCTCTCGCGGGTCCTTCGCAGCCTTCATTAAAGGAGACTCGTGGGTGGAGAGTATTGATAAAAAGGAAGAGGAGCGACAGGAGGGGGATCGACGGTACCGCGTGTCTTATCGATCACGGGGAACGGCTTGGAAAAAGAAATTAATTCGGAGGAAAGTGTTTACCTACTGGCCGTCGTCACCAAAGACAAAGGGATAATTGCGGCAGAGCTCGGCAAACAAAGTAAAGTCAAACAAAAACTGCGTCGTGCTTCCACTAAAGGTCAAGTAATACAGCTCTTGTCACACCATGATGGTGAACAGTTGATTGATTGTATAACAGCTACGACTTCCATTGGTGCGGCAACTTTCTGCATACAACAGAAACTGGGGTAAGAACAATCTTGATAGCCGTGTGTATTTTTCGCGGGAGGTAAATGAATTTACATATTTTGTGCTTGGGGTTACTCACGTGAATAAATCTCGGGCGTGCTTCATCTCACACGTTGTTGCTCACAAGTTCATCGTTATGCAAGGAAACATCAAGCTTGTAAAACAACACGTCGGCACAAAGGATAAATTCACGCTGTTTGGCCCGAAAATTGAATAATGCATAACTTGCTCTCAGTTGCAAAACGCAGCTTTCCAACATTAAAATAGTGTCGAGTCAATGGTGAGAAAACAGCCAAAGAGGATCTTCAAAAAATCAAAGTGTCAAATTTTGTCTCAAGTGGACATTCAAATTACTTCCCCAAGGAATGTAAAAGGAGTAACAAATCTTTTCAATTATACCTGCGGTTTTCTTCAAGAGAAGAACATTCTACTGGAAATCTAATTTTTTCAATTACATTTTCCATATTGATTCCTTTTGATCTTTGTGCCCTTGGTAACCCCAGCGCATTCAATGTGAAGAAGAATGGAATATGAGAGTTGAATGATTGATATAGGATAGAGAAAGAACAATGTAAACAAGTACCGCTTACCTATGGAGATTGAGATATTCCTTCACGTCCACTGTTGAGAGACTAGTTGAACGCGTTACGGGAAACAAAAGCCAGCCATCTATCACGAAATGGGAACGAAGAGGAATAGTATGCATGCGAGAATGAGACGATCCGTAGGACTTGGGCGAATTTCTCGGAATGAAAGGGCAAAAAAACAACCTAGGCGTGTTAGCTGCGACACTCCCTTTGACAAGCCCAGGGAAAAATCCAGTCGAACCCGTCTTGCTACCAAGTGAACACACCCCACATTAAACAAACTCGCCCCGATAGGGCGCCCGAAACACCCGTCCAACATCCAACGACACCACGCCAATCGAGTCGCCACGTGGAGCGTGAAGTCACATGGGAGCCATCTGCGTAAGGTTGGCGCAAGGGAGAGGTGAGGGAATGGAGAAGGGGCAAGAGACTGTGGGAAGGTAGAACACGCACAAATGAAAGCGAGGGGGGAAATGAATAAAAAAGAATTGCTCAGAAGGGAATACATAAATCATGCCTATCAGAAATCATCCCGGGACATGACAGATACATTTCTCAGAAAAAATGCCCATCAACCCCTTGAGGTTCCACCAAGGTAAGCTGCTGTCAAGGGATTTTCCTAAGGATTCCCTAGCGAGCGCGATTTCAAGTGATCGTGAAGAGTTTATTCATTTATCTTGCATTAATCCGAAAACAGCAATTTGACCTTTGCGTCGGACATTGAAATAAGAATTTTACAATTTTATACACCCAAACCCTAGGTGGAGGAAAAACCACCAAGGCGGGAATAGAACTCGCGACCTCTGGGTTGACAGATGAGGACGTTACCCCACCGGAGGCGGCGAAGAATGATTTATTTACGACGCCAAAAGGCCTATAGCATTTTTGTTTGATGTCTTCGATTTCCTTTAGCCGAGTTTTGAGACACTGTATTATGCCAAAGCGTTCAAACCAAAGATTTGTTTGGAAGGGGGTGGGGGGGGGTAGAGCTCACCTAATACTAAGCCCTTTCCATGTGTCGCCTATGGTTTCCTAGGAAGATCTGGTACCCGAAAAATAAGACCGCTGGGATGAAGTTGAGGGTGCTTAAAAAAAACTTTTATTTCCTTTAATAATCATATGAATACGTGGTTAAGAGGAGGTTAACTTCAACATCAGTACATTGGAGAACCAATTTTGTGACATTCAAGGTCAGAATGTCTATCTGCATAGGTAATTTAATCAAAGAAATATTCATAACAGGGGGAGGGATTCGAAGCCACGGGGTGAGCGCAGGGTTCACACTACACTAACGAAATCTGCCTTCGAATTCTTTCGAGAAATTCAAAATTACAGATAACATGGAGATGGTAACCGGAACTATGAAACCATAATATAGCAGCAAAAAAGAGCAACGAGCGGGAACAAGGCGAATAGTGTCTCAGACTACCACTACTACTATCTTTAAGTCTCTCTCTACGTGGTTTGTTTGAATGAGATGTTTTCGGCGTCGATGAAAGAGAAGGGCAGAGAGATGAGATGCAAAGGAGTCTGCAGTGCATCTCTCTTGAGGTTTACCAGAGGGACGGAGGAACGAGCTCCCAGAAAACTAGAAAATAAATAAACTTGAGACATATTCCCACAAGGAGTTTTTCTTTGACGAACCTACTGTAAGAAGCTCGAAAGCACAGCGAACCCAGCAGCTATCTTACCGCCTGGGGCAGAAGCGGAGGTTGGGAGCATTGGCAATATATTTAAAAATATTTTAAGACTAGTGAGATAAAATAACGAGACTTCCGAGATGGACGGGGGTTACTTTTTCGGTCGGAACGGGAGGGCTTGAGTTCCTAAGAGGGGGACAACGGTGGGGAAGAGCCATGGCAGCGAGGTGGTATATAATTCACCCCGTCTCCCCCTCGCCGTCCTCCGTAGCCTCGGCAAACCACTCGTCGCAGCCCTCCGCCGACGTTTTCTTCGCAAAATACGTAAGCCGCGGGCAAGGAGATTGGATAGTGCGATAACGCCATAAATTACGCCACCCCAACGACGACGCCAAGTCGTAAATCTAAGGGAGGCAAATTCTGACCGAAGTTTTCCTATTGAATTCGCGCCCGAGTTAGGAAATACATTACGCCATCCAAGATATGTTAGACCACAATTTCGCGAAACGATAAAACGACCCCTCCATACAGGTTTATTCGGTAACTATGAAATATCATCGGACGAAACTGTGTTGGAATCAATCTCCATTGTCGCGTTTTAACCACACATTACTATAAAATGACAGCGGATATTCCCCAATAAGAAGGAAGTAAATTACGATAAAGAAATACTATTACAAATGGATAATTGGAATGTTATCTTCATAAGTTGGCCGACATCTTTCGCCTTACCCAGGAAATTAACACCATTTACATTGAGTTGCACTCACCGACAAAACACTCATCTGCCTTCCAAGTATACCAATAATAAACTAATATCAATGTGACTAGGGAACTCGCTGTCGCTAAGTAAGCAAAAACTAAAAACATTTTTATTTCATAAAGCGATTATTAAACATCCTTGTATAGTTTTTCAGTGCATTTTTCTAATTAAATAAAAAAATCAACATTAAGACAAGCAAAAACCAAAAAGAAATCGTCTAAAATAAGTCTATAGATAAGGTCTAAGACCTCCAATAAAACTTTCAAAATCTTTACTGACAATGTCTCTTAGAGATACCAAGGCCATAAGTATTCATTGCCGACTGAGATGGAGAAATCTATTGTCTTTGGGACGACGGGATGTCAGCTCATACCAGTCTTGTTCATTCAATATGCTGGTCGTGACCTTCATAGAAAAACAAGGAAAATGTAGGGCAAAATGGGAAAATTATGCCTTGAAAACGAAACAAAATCTCTAGAACTGATTCATAAAAAAACTTGAGGAATGTTGTCGTAAGGTTTATGCAATGAATTAGATTTTTTTTTCTTTCCGCCCCTCACATGCCATTGTAGGCGTGGCAACGCTCACGCGTGGGCAGCTGCGTCTACAAAAACCGGAGTTTTTCAGGGAAACGACGAGAACACGAAACTACGATGGCAGAAAAAAATATCCAACCAATTTTTACGATCCCACTCCGACTGGCATACCATTAAAATCGCGTGAAACACTGTCGTAAAAAAAATGAAAACCGGTTAATTGACGTAATGTGGTGCCTATTGAGAACAGCAATTCAAAGCTATCTCATGCAAATTTCAGTCGAGAGCGAAAATCGAAGAGGATGAAAGGTTCACTGCATAATTACATTGATGATTATAATTACTCTATATTAATCTGAGATAATTATTGCCCTGACTTCAATATATTTATGACGATAACGTTTAGGGTATTTCCAAATGAAAAAAAAACTGACAAAACCACCGCCGCTGGAGTGGGGCCAAAAAGTAAAAAGGAAAGAGCCACTGGATGCAAATCTTCAAAAAATATATTACGTCATTCCACTTCCATATGCTCTTCAAATAAATTTTCCCCATCCACTGAGAAGGAACATTCGAATTCTAAATTCTCTTTGCGAAACACTCATTCTCACTTTCAGTTACGACAGAGTACGAGTTCATGCGTTATTTACGAAATGTAGTAAGAATTTGAGGACATACGACCAATTTGCGCCGTAAATACTTTAAATTCCTAAGGCTTAAAAAAAATCAAGAAGTAAAACTGTTCAACGCTAGTCCTCTGCGAGGACTATTTATAATTAGATGCTATGCAAATGGCAACGCTATGGCCGAGAAAGTTAGCAGGGTCATTAGCCTCCACAAATGGCTCGACAAATACAGTCCCTCATCCACCGCTGGCCCGACATCGCCCCAGCCAAATATTCAACATCTCGTACCTCACGGAGTAAGTTGACATAACGGGCGGGACACGTAAAAAGGGGGCGAATGACGCACCCAAACGTTCATCAGCGGCGACCGTATCATCAAGTACTCGAAAGGTTAGGACAAGAACGCCAGAAAATACGTAGGATTGTTCCCACAGTTGACGAAGTGAGAAAACCCACTCTCCCACAACCTCCTACACCGCTCGGTATGTAACCGATTCGCTCGAAAAAGACCCCAGTGCACGCTGAGAACGTGAGGGGGCGTGGGAGTCGTTTTAGAGAGAGTAACGACTCCCCGCTATTTCTTTTTCTTAAAGGATGGGCTTAAGACCCCCAGAAATGATGAGGCAAAATACTGTCTAAACATAATGCCTATATAGATAAGTATCAGCAACACGTTAAAAATGGAAGCCCCATCACACGTTCACCAACCTTCGCTAGAGGCTTTCGGGCGGGAAATGGACATTTATTTGTAACACGGGACCACACGAACAGGAAAAACGCAACCTCCACCTACTGTCTTCTAAACATTCCTGGGATCCGTCTGCTTACAACACCATACCTGCGTTATTTTAAAACTCGACGAACGCCTTCCGAGCGTCGATTGAATGGCGCCAAAAATCCTTCAGCTCAAAGATTTTCGTTTTCCTAACTCGCTTGTTGCAGCCTCATAATATTTACTACCGCGATTCGTTTACTGATGTATTGCTATTATTTTTTAACGGGGAATTTCCCTCTAATCTTCTTGTGGCACAAGAATAGCTGGTAGTTCACCGAATTACAGAATGAAAAACTACACTCACTTTATGGGATCACGGGCGGCGTACTATGATATCCACGGTGCACTCAGAACAAGATCACACAACGTTGCGTGAGGGCTCGCACGAAGATCTCTCGCCGTTGCCGTGGTTATTGTGTGAAGCCTCCAACAAACTCTCCCTCTTCTTCCACAAGCTCAACGTCCCTTCTACTCCCGGCCCCAGGACACGACTGAATCCCCCCCCACAAGGCACCAACACCGCGCTCCCCCCCTCAACCAAACCCCTCCTCCCCCCGCTCTCGCTCAGGGCTGCGTCGACCCTCTCCCTCCATTCCCCTCTGCCGCCAACACTTCCCCTCCCCTACTCTCTCCCTCCAACATCATCATTTCCCCTCTCCATTCTCTCCCTCTCTGGCTCTCTGCTCCGCACTCACTGGAAAGGGAGAGGGGAAGGTGCGAGAGATTGAGAGAGTGAGAAAGGAAGGGCGAAGTAGTAGGAATGGGAGTAGAGAGAGATGGTGGGTGAGAGAAGAGAGAGCCCAGACTTGCCCAAGCTGCGTGGAAATGGCCTCCCTAGGCAAAAAAAAGAAAGGTTCTCTTCCTCCTGGGGACTGTGGAGTGAACGGACTGCATGAGAGAGGGGCAGAATAGAATAAATTGGGGAGAGGAGGGTACCCTTAATGACTGTGCCGAGTTCGCGGCGGAGACCCATGCGAGAATATGGGCACTGGGCTAGCCTGCAGCAGCATGAGAAGAGTTGGGGAGTATGGGGAGTGGGTCGAGTTATGGAGAGCGCGGAAGAAGGGGAGCTGGAGGGCACGGAGGACGAGCGTTCGCGTGCATGTGCGTGCGCGCATGAGCGTGCGTGTGTGGGCGCGCGGAGAGGGCTGGAAATTAGTAGCAGTGAGAGTGGAGAGAAAGTGAAGGAGGGAGGGAGAGGGAAGGGCGAGGGTGGATGGCTCAAGAATGGGCGACCCTAGGGAGGAGAATATGGGGTGGGGGATATATAGACATAGGGGAGACGGAGTAAAAACGTGGAAGCGGCACAGGGATCGAAAGGGAGGAAAGGAAGGGATCGGCTGGTTCGGATTATGACTGGCCGAGAGGAGGGAGCGGCTCCAGTTCTGCGAGAGGGAAACAAACATGGCGGTAGGGCGCAAGGGAATTCTGCAACCGAAAAGACTTGGAAGGGTTGAAGCGGCGGGAGGGGGGGGGTGGGAGACAGATTTTATCCAGGGAGCTCTCTTATCTGCCTTGCGTGGGCGTAATACGATAGGACATAAGATGAGGGATTGAGTGGTGACGCGGAGGCGATAAAAACCTTGGGTGGGTGGGACGGAGAATATGTAACGACGTGAGGGATGGCGGACTATTTATCCACACCGGGAAATACGTGGGACGGATGAAATGAGAATCGGCGAAAGGCGCACACCTCCGCGCGCCCTTTTAATTTTTCACCTTCCAGCTAAAGCCGCTCCAACGGTTCTTATTTACGAGCTTCGCCGCGTAATTTTCCTTCAGTTTGCATTTCACTAATCACTTCCCCGGATATTCTCAGGTGATACCATTTTCTTTAACTTCGCTTGCCGATGTTTTTCCCGCAAATTCATTAGGAATGGGTAACTTGGTGGAAATAAAGTCACATTTGGCCTATAAAATACGAGGAATGGCTGTTTAAAGAAACCTAAAATCAATGTCTTTGAATAAGTGTTAACGCATTAATTTTACTGAAGTAATGCACGATTGAAATAGCGTAGAAATTCAGATCTGAGAAAAATGATATCCTGAAGAAATCTGCTAAAGGAGTATTACATGATATAAAATTTTACTATGGCGATTTTTAGGCCAGATTACATGATTTTTATTCTCGAACGATATGAGAGAATCTTCAGCAAGCCCTATTTACAGTATACACGATTTGCGATACATTGGGGAGGAGTAATTTTAAAGGGTTAGAGTGCACAGGAATGATGCTTAAACTCCAGAGATATTATAAATGAGATAAACTACATTGTACACAAAAATATACAATAAACCTGTGTAATTTATAATTTATTTTTATTTTTTTGTAAATTTTTATTTGTAAAGTTTATGATAAAATTTAAATACACAAAGTTTAAAATAAATTTTTTAATACACAATAAACTATTCAATATTATTAGGTAATCTACCGGTTAAGCTAGGTTTTTGGATGGGCACAACTATCAAATAAATATTTTGTAACTCCAAACAAAATATATAGAAACTATACAATAAACTACACTCAAAAAGAGAGAGGTTCTATCCTTACAAAAATATATTATTCCGAGACTTAACCCTCATGAACGCTTAAATACACTCTTTAATAACTATGATCATTAAGCTCAAGAAGTTACCTTCGAACACTATTGTCATTAAAATCATAATATATTGCTGGTATTAATAGGTGGTAGGGGGAAACGTGTACATATTTACAACTAGGTAAATATTTACAACATGGTGGACCCACCGGGAGTCAAGATTTAGATCTGTTACTTGGTGAATACGCAGTTCTGCACTCCCAATATGGTAGTTTCCAAATTCCACGTGCATGTATATGTATTGAACATGTACGCATGTATTACAAGTTGTAATGCTTTAGGGAACTATTAGGGCTTATGACGGCTTAGCAAAACAATTTGAAAGTATAAACATTACTCTTTCAAATAAATTGAAGCAATATAACTAAGCTTTCAAAATTGATATGAAACGAAATTAGCAAATTTGGGGTTACAATTCATCTGCGGTAGGCTTGTTCGCAAAGTATTATTTGTCCTTGGTTCCATAAACCGTAGGAAGTCTCGCCTTAAAGGTAATTCAAGCCATAAAATCCTCGGGTTAATGGCCATTCTGAAAGGTGAGACGAGGGAGCATGAAAAACGTGCAACAGAGTCGGGGGCAACCCATCCTTCTGGAAAATAAAACCGACCCTCCGTTGACCCCATCTTTCATTATATCGCCTCCTTCCCTTCATTCCGCATTCTTCGTCCCCTCTCCAATCTCGCCCTTTCGCCCCCTTGTGTCCCTAACCCATCCCATCAGCCCTTCCCCCCCCCATACAACTTGAACACCTCCACCAAAGCCCTACGCCGACACGGGCACAAACAAAGACCATATCTCATGCCAAGTGAACAGCATGCCAATGACCGTGGAGGAAATGGAACCCAAAGGATCTCCTCTTCTCCACACAATGCCTCACTTTTTTACATGCCTTGAATGTTTGCCTGTCAAACATAAAAACTGTTCGCCACAAGTTGGGGGTGACGTCAATGATTTTTATGACGATATCATGTTTGTCATCCAATGATACTCTCGAAAGGTGCTTCGGCGTCAGATTTTTGTTAGAGTCGCTGGTAGGTTGAGTGCGAAAAAATTAAACAGAGGGAGGTATAGGAATTTCGACAACGTGGTAAAAAAAATCGAGGGCAACGCCATATCAGCATTGAGTTCCAACAATTCCACGACCATTGAAGGATGCATTTCTGCTGAATAGGATTGTAGCCGAATTCCGTCCTTTCAAGGATATGTAACTCAAAATGTATCAGGCGTAACTCTCCGGACGGTGAAAATGTCCAAAAAGTATTACATATTTCATTTGTTTAAAAATACACAGCACGGAACCTACGTATATGACACTCAGTATGACATTCAACGTCGAATTTAGGAGATCCTCAAGGAGCAAAAGGTTATGCCAACCTAACATTAAAAACACACGCAGTGAGCAAAAAGAGTCCTCCGAGAAGCTTTAATTTAATTGACGAAAATACAATATAATTTTGCTTCTGTTTCAGGAAGGAAGTACAAGGAATTATGCCAACAGTTAACTCATTCAAAAATAGTATGATCAAAGGAGTAACCACTAGTTAAGACATGGCCAAATTATTGACTACTTTCATAGAGATTAGACCAAATGTTAGCCGAATATTTACGACGACCTACCTAAGCAGTTCCACTAATCGATGCCCACAATTGAAATTCCACGCAGCGAAATAGTATTCACCATAATAAATCCTCCGGACCCGATCGAATACCAGCCCGGACATAAAAGGGACCTATGAATTGACCCCATATCAGTGGATGTATTCAATAAGTCCTAAACAGATCAAATAGCAGCCTAATGACTGAAAAACAGTTACTGTAGCACCTAATTTCAGAGCAGAGATAGGGAGGAACCGAGTTTATCACAGAGCTTTCTTTCTTACGCTCATTATATGCAAGGTCATGGAGCATATTTTCGTTAGTTTGATAATGAGGCATGCGTACGGTCATTATTTATTTATTAAAAATCAGAGTAATCCAGCTTGCACTTTTTTATGATATTCTGGGTTCGGGATGAAATTAAGTGGACACGGTTTTTCCAAGCTTCGACAAAGTTTCCGTACGATCACCTCTAAAAAGTCATCATAGATAGTGGTAGATATGATAGAGTCGAAATCACCCCAGGGGCTCCCTAAGGAAGTTTTATCGGTTTTAATCCTTCTTCACATACATAACGACTTCAGCACCGTGAGTCATCGCAAACTTAATTCTTTGCTGACGACGCAGTCTTTTACAGAGATATTAACTGTCCAGAGAAAAGGTAACATTCGCAGGTTACCCTGATGCAGTCTACCACAGAGGCAACACAAACCATTTAGAATTGAGCTTAAAGAAGTGCACAGTGACTTACTTTTCAAATAAGATTAGTAAGCACGCCGAAATATTGCATAAAATAAGGATTGAATGCAACAGTACTGCGGACATTTGGCAATGAATTAAACGATCGATGCCATTTACACAAGCTAGGCCTCATTTAGAATATTCTGCTAACATTCAGAATCTTCTAAAAGTCACCTTGATTTCTGAATCGTTTCATGTGCAGAGAGACGAGTCATAAAAAAATTAAGCCATTGTCCCAGTGACGACGCAGGTACTATCATTAATCCGAAATAAACTTTACGTCTTGGTCCTTCAAATTCATTCAGCGCAACACCACAATTGCATCCAACGGCTTCTTAAAGACAAAGAGGAATTCGATGTATAACTGTGAAACATCTTTGTAGGATAGAAATACAATCGCACATTGTTTTCCCTAACCACCCCAATGGTTATTTGGAACACGTCGGCTTAATATAACCCGCTTCCTGCCGCCTGCCACGCAAGGCATAACGAACCGAGCATTCTGTCGCCTCCCAACCGTCAGCTCTTTCATGAAACCCTTTCATTCCGTGGCCGAATTTACAAGCGTGATCCAGATTTCCATGCCGCGGCCGTTTGCTCTCCGCTCCCGCCCATTGCCATTCGCGCTGTGGAGTCGCTGTGGGCCGCACTCTCGCGCCTGCCCATCCTCCCACTTCCTCCCTCCACAGACACACACACACACTAGTTCACTCGCCCCCTTCCCCATCGACACCCATTCCCGCCTCCCTTCCCCAATTCCCGAATAACAACCCTCTCCCCTTAACCTCCCACCACGGACTTCCTTGCTCCCGTCACCTATCACCTCCCCCCCTACGTCCTTACCCTAAACCTACGCAACTGCCTCTGGGTACGCCGGAAATCCACGCGCTTCTTCCACCCCCGCACCTCCGCCTCACCCGCCCCCTAATTACCAGTCGACTCTTCTCGCGACCCACTTGGCTTCGCCGCCCGACTTCCCCATCCCAAACTCCTCCGCCCCAAAAACCGTCGATATATCCTCTCCTTTTCTCGATATCCTCTCCCATTTCTCTCTTTCCAATAAGCTTGAGCCTCTTGCTACTTCCCTATGCCGCCCACCTTTCCCTCCTCGACGACTCACTCCCGAAGTAAACAGCGCCGCGAATAAAAAGTACCCTTGCAAATGAACTCTGATGTTTATTAGGAGGGAGAACGATTCGGCGCTGCCACAACGATTTCCCTCGGACCCGGTCACACTTTTCCCCAGGGTTCTATCCTGCACTGACCTCATTATCCAAACTCCCTTTCCTACTCGTCTTCTCCCTCGAACTCATTGTATGAATTGTCTGGTTCCAACAAATTGTAATTTAACTTTCCAGTTCAGTGGCTCAGGAAAAGCCGACACTTCGTCAAAAGAGTCAATCTATAATTGATATACCACGGATGAGAGTTTGACGGAAAGTTTTCCGTGCAAATTGAATTTTAATGGTCTTGTAAACCAACTCGCATATATATTTTTGCGGACTCAGATGCGCGTTGGCTCTCAATTAATAGTTCACAGAATCCAGTCATATATTCTCTGATTCAGTTCATGTTTTTCAAAATTTTACTACGACCTAAGCCATTCCGCTTCAAGCCCCACATCGCATAACTGGGTTTCATTTCTTAACTTACACATTTCTGATACGAGAGTAATACCCACCTGATTAAAAAAATTAAATAAGCGGTCATTGAGGGACATTTATGGCGCGATTACATCTCAGGAAATGAAAGAATGATGAGTGATTACAAACGAATTGAGCGTAAATGGACTCATCCTTGTAATGAGGGCTCTATCCCGAATGACATGTAGGAGAAGCTTGCAACCAGTAACCAAGCGGCCTATTTCCACTTAAAATTCAATTAGGGCTAGTGTTATTTATGCTTTTCCTTCTCTCCATTTCCTCTCTCACGTGACGAGCAGTTCAATTTCTTTTCCTCCAAACCTTCCATACTCAACACTTCATCGCCTCTGTTTTCACTTTCCTTCGATTTACTTACCACTCTCCTCCGCTTTACACGTGGTCTCTCCCCCGCTAAAGAATGGACTCTGCCTTCCACGCGACAGTGCACGCTTTGAACTAAAGCCGGGATGAAATGCTTCCTCGGTATTGCGGCATCGATTGATAAGCGACAGAATTTTCGTAGCCGACGGCGTCGGCATTATACTATATTTATATGAAGTCTCCAAAGGCTCAACTCCTAGCAATAAGTGCAGTAACGGTAAAAACTGTTATGTGACTGTAGGCTTTAATATTTATCTTCGCCAATTATTGAGGTGGGTAATAAAAATAGGAAAATTTAAGAAAAGTGTAATAACTTGCACTCGCATACATTTAAACTCTATAACTAGCAACTCTGACAAAAAAGATTTCTTAGTACAAAACAGAAACTCATGCACGCACATAGATCGTGTCGTATGACGGTAAAATCCAATCTACCTTGACCCATATTTGATTATGTCACTTCATAATATCCACATAATACTACTAAAGCCATCGCAATGGCATTGGGGGAGGGGAGGAAGCCACCAGCCATGCATGCACAAGTATTTGCTCATACTTACATTTAAATATATATATATATTATATTATGACAATATTTGGCCTAAAATTGTGACCTATAGCAAATTCCATACCTGTATCTTCCAATTTCCCCCATTAGAGTTATTCAGTTCCCAATTAGAAAAATATTTCATAGGTCACAGGGAGATATGTTAGCATTGCCTGTCTACGAAGCAACCAGTTTACAGGCATGCAACAGTCAACTTGTAATTCAAGGAAGTGCAGTCAGAGAAACAAGCAAATTATCTCACAATTTCTGTTTCCGTCCTCTCAATCTGAAATAACCTTTGATTCATATTATCTGATATCTTCGATCAATTTAGAGATGATGGAACCGCTTGGGTTGCGAGTACTTCAGTGGAAAGTATGATGGTACGGAGCCGTACTGTATGGAGACTTTTTGACTTTTGTTCCTGCCAGACACACTTCATAAATGTGGAAATGATTGTGATGCAAGACTGACGCATGCCATCAATGTGTTCCCATGAGATTCTGGAACGTTTCACTCGGCCATTTCCCTTGCAAAAGTGAAAGCTAAATCTCTTCCAGTAGAGAGACCCAATTAATGCTCCTACAACACAAATTGGCTCAAAAAGAGAAATAGACATTTGTACTCAATTCGTAGCTGCTCTAAATATTGATAAAACAATTTCATTTCCACCATCAACATATGATAAGCGTATCTCAAATCCATTCCTCATAACGCTTAAAATAAGGTAAATTCCAGGGATAATTATCATTGGGCCTAAGGAATAACTAACAATTACTTGACTCTCCACACAAATGAATCCCATCGATTTTGAGTTTTTGGCGAATTTCGCCATTTAAAAAAATCACCTTCCATATCTACCCTCGTATCGATTTACCTTTCAATCTTAAAGACCACGGTATTTTCCACCATCACAGCCGATTGCTATTAATCACAATCAATACGTATATGCAATAACTGTGAAAAACCAAGAAAAATATACAAACAAATTACCTCTAAATTTATTGATACAATAATTGGTTTTAGAACATTTAGTGAGTGAATTTAAAGAAAATCGTGCAATGACGTTATTTAATTACTGGTCTTGGGTAATTTACTCCGTTGAAATTCCACCTATCACACAACAGTAATTACTTCCTCATTCGTTCATCCTCACTCCACGTATTGCTATGAACGTGACGGTTCTCACGGATTAACGAAGGCGCCGTTGGTTCATATAAGATAATAGGATTCCCATATGAGCAAAGGTATTAAGATTCATGCAAGCGTTATTGATACAAATCCCCGCCTGCATTTATCCAAGCCAATAACATCATGAATGGACGCTGGAATGAATTAATTAATTCATGAGAGACATCCGCCGACTCAAGAGTGAAGAAGCTCAATTCATACTGAATCCCAGGGAACGCATTTGCTCCAAAACCAGATTATACAGTAAAATTTCAATGATTAACGACACCATTTCACTTAGACTAAGCAACCTGATTCCTATAATCCTTGGTGCTCATGGGACATTCTTGAAGTGATGAATATTCGAAAATATGCCAATAACCTTAAATAAGCTATGTTTCATTAGACAGGTTGTACGAAAATGTAATTTAAGAGCAAGGGTGAGCTGCCATTCCACTTTGGTTATGACACAATTGGAACACAAAGCAAAAAAATCCATGGGAGAAAACTTTACTTCAGGAATTGGAGAAGGTTCATAGAAAACCCGCTAGACTCGTCGAAAATTGCTACGAGAAGAGCACAAGCGTGACAGTAGGTTGGAGAAATAGGGTAGGGATCCCTTGGTAAACAAATGGGCAACCAATACTTATTTTATTTGAAAGGCACCCATCACTGAATTTTCTTGTGAACCAAAGGAATTATTACGAGTCCATATTTCCCAGGTAGGTTCGACCACCGAGATAAAATATGAGAAACAAGAGTTAAGTACGTATTCTTCCCTCTCGTGATACGCATTCTTAACAAAATCGAACGTAAGAGCTAGAAGATATTTACTAACAGAAAAAGATTTTATGATTTTTTTCAATGAATACATGATGCATATAGGTGTGTATGTGTACGAGTGTTTCTTCTAAATGAACTAATAAATATTCAAATGCATGTACAAAATAGATGCTGTGCCTCAAATACTTAACTCCTTTCCACAAGCCCTTAACGTTTGCTGACGACGCAGTCTTTTACAGAGATATTATTAGTCCAAAGAAAAAGGTAACATTCGCAGGTTACCCTAATGCAGTCTACCGCACAGACAACACAAAGCAATTGGAACTGAGCTCAAAGAAGTGCAGAGGGACTTACTTTTTGAATAAGATTAGTAAGCCCGCCGAAACATTGCAGAAAATAAGGATTGGATGTAACAGTACTGCGTAAATGTGGCAACGAATTAAACGATCGATGCCATTTCCACAAGCTAGGCCTCATTTAGAATATTCTGCTAGCATTCAGAATCTTCAAAAAGTCACCTTGATTTCTGAACCGTTTCATGTGCAGAGAAAACGAGTCATTAAAAAATTAAGCCGTTGTTCCAGTGACGACACACGCACTATCATTAGGACCCGAGATATACTTAAGTCTTGGTTCTTCAAATTCATTCAGCGCAACACCACAATTGGATCCAACGGATTCTTAAAGACAAAGAGGAATTTGATGTTTAACTGTGGAACATCACTGTAGGATAAAGATACAATGGCAAATTGTTTGGGTTCTCCTTACCACCCCAATGGTGGATTGTGTAGATGTATATGCGGATGCGTGTTCCAGAATATAATGATGAGCTAATTTTTTTGGAGCTCATCATGTTGGTGATCCTCACTTGGAATACCAAATTGGTTAAATGCTGGTATTTGGGCTCAAAGAAACCAATGGTATGCCAAGAGTGGCTTACGTATGGTGATTCCAGAGGGATGCGTGCCACCAGTGATGTCTGTAGAGCAATAAAAATATGCGCATTCGCATATCTTCACACGCTTTAACAAGCCTCATCCACAAATCCACCCTTCCCCCTCTAATTCCCGGCATTTGCCTTCGACAACCGTCTCTATGCCGCCTTTCAAATTAGCACGCCATGCACGATTTTGTCAAGGAGTGTCAAAGCACGTCCTCGTGGCTTCCGATTAAGTGTCCCTGTGTGAGGAAGCCATTAATACTTTAACGGGAATCGCTTATTACCCACCCCAACCTTTTTTCTCGCTCCCCGTCCTCTTAACACCGCCTTCCGCCTCCGCCGCCTACAGTCCATAGGGGAAAGCTCGTGCTCTGCTTTGAGGTTCTTGGGCCACTCGTAGCCTGTGAGTCGCGCAGGCTTTACATGCCAGACCACCAGATCTGCGATAAGAGAGAACGACATGCGAAGGAGAAGGAAGAGCAACAAAGGACTAACATTTTGAGATGATTGCCGTCACCTTTATGGAATGAGAGCAGGTATCAGCCGGAGGCGAGAGGAGAGATGCTTACTGCACTCGAGGGAGAGTTTAGGCATGCAGTACCTTGCATATTCTAAATTCTAGTTTTTTTTCGACAAGACAATTCAGCCATAGTTCGTATAACTCCATTTCTAAAGAAATAATCTTATTTACTCTCTCTGCCTCTGGTATACTTGGTTAATAAATCTAGAATCTAGCCATCAGTGATCATCAAGGGAGGGAAAGAGGTGGGACGATCTTTCCTTTCGCTTACTTTTGGCTTCTCGCCGGGCTGAGAGAGGGTTGAGCAAAAGCTTTGAATGGGGAGAGATGGAGTGACGTAGGCTTCGATCTAATTCCGCAATCACGCGAGCCTAGTGGAAAAGAAAAGAAACAAGCACCATAGTCTTCTTGGAAGAGCCTCTAGCTCTCTTCTCGACCAGAGCAAATTCATTTTCGTTTCACATCCGCAACTGACAACTCCTAAAATACGTTGCGTTTTTCGACGTATGTCGGAAGCTCTGAGAAAAAAGCAACTGAGGATCAATAAAGAATAAGAACCCAAAAAATACTGTAAAAAACAAGACACCTTGCTTTCCCACTTCAAACGACCGCAAGCGAATTTGGCATGTTGCTTTCCCGCGCGAAATGAGCCTCACTTCCCAGGAAAATTAAAGCTGAAGGGAAGGAAAATTAAAGGGATCGCGCAGAAATGTCCACTAATGTGTAGGGCAGTGAAGTCGTCGACAGAGAAAACATAAGTGATGTCGGAGGCGCCAGTTTATACGGCGCCTCTCCCTCGGCAACGGAATGGTCGAATGGAATCTCGTCATCGAGCTATATTGACACGTTATGATCAATTTTCCGCGCACCGCGGAGGGCGGTTTGCGGTTTTTTGAGCGAAGGTCAAGCGGGAACGAGGGTCTCACGTCATGAAATAAGAAGACCAAAGAGGCAAGGGAACGCTATGAAGCACTAAACAACTTCAAGATCGGCAACTTGCTTCGTGCGAAAAACAGTTTGAGCCCTCACGAATGCCTTCAATATTTTAATTTGAAGCTCGCATTAAACGACGGAATTCCGAGGAAAAGTATTCACCACTTAAGACACTCATTATTCACTAGAAGGAGTTTTTTCCACGCGTAGGGTGTGCTGCCGTGGTTTTACAACAGTTACCATATTAAAATAACGAAAAAATAAGACAAAACAATTTATTTTAATGATTAACATTTTTGCGGTAGTTTATAATCGTCGATACCAAAGGCACTATTAAGTTCACCATTTTTGGTGTCATAAAAATTTATATTCTCTGTTGCTCTAGGCAGTATATATAAAGAAGTTTTTCGAATATAATACCTAGGAAAACAAAAAGTTGGCCACACCAAAGGATGGCGCAGTATTAATCAAAATCCCATTTATATTAATGTAAAACTTAATTATAATATATATTTACTTATAAATGCATATTAATTATTGTCCTTGGGTTATTCGCGGTTATTAAGTTTGCGCAATGTAATTCATATTATTTCTATGGTTGACATGATCATACCTGACCGACAGGCAATAAATGCAAATAAATTATTTTTTTAGAGTATAAAACAAAAATAATTAATATATTGAGTGGAGAAGGAGTCATGATATTACATCTCACTTCCATAAAAACAGTAAGATACACTTTATAATTTGATTCTTTTAGCACCAACGTAGCATGAAACGAAATCCTTCCGCCCTTGGAAATGTTGCCGGTGGTTAACGTGGATATCATTTTTTACATTCGATCAATATGAAAATTATTTTATATATATTATTATAAGGTAATCTACCGGTTAAGGTAGGTTTTTGGATGGACGCAACTATCAAATAAATATTTTGTAACTCTAAACAAAACCCAATCCAGCAACCTAATCTACGAGTACATCAGGTCCCTCTTCATCTCTGTGTACTTCTTTCCTCCCTTCATCCCGTCCAACATCCCTATCCTGTTCCTGCCCTTTCCTCGTTTGCCTAATATTCTCCCCTCTATTACCTTCTTCAACATCCCACTACCGCTCAATACGCCTTTCATCCATTTTTCCTGCCTCCATAGGATATCTCCCAACAAACCCCTCTCCTCACCCACCATCCCTAGTACTTCCGCATTTGTCAAATTATTGAAAAAATAATTAATTTGAAATGGATTTTTTTCTATCACTTGGGCAAAAAAATCTGAAGGGTTTCCAGAAACGATTTCACGGAAATGAGCTCTATATAAGAGACCGAAATTATTTCAATTAGATGTAATGAGCAAGGAAAACGGTCTCCCTAAAGGGACATAACATCAGAAGTAAAAGTTAAGCTGTATTTAAGTATATATATTTAAATTTATACAACCCCGGAGAAAACTATATTTTCGAAATAAAATAGAATTCTACCGAAAAATAAGGATCAAAAACCAATGTAGTTTTAGGAATTTTGCAGGAATCATCTCTGGAAACAAAACTTGTGCGATGTACACACCCTAGGATAATGTGCAAATGACGGCAGGCAATTTTATCGCTTAAAATTTAAAAAAATTCAGCCATCTTTATGTCTCAGAAAGACATCTAAAAAATGAGGGAAAACTGACAAGAGAGGGGAAGAAATGAGAAGTAGAAAGATAAAATTTTCTTGAAGCGACCTTGAAATGGAACAGGACACTTTTTAAAAATTTGTCTTGGACTAAGATTACGCGGCATATATGACCCTAAACGGACTAGGGGCTACATTAGAATTAGGAAGATCAAAAAAATATATTTACGTTGCATTCCCACATTAATAATAAATTATGCACATGACATGCAATGACCGACTGATGAACCACTTAACATATGGTACGAGTATAGTAAGGGAACACGACCGTATTTCACGACTGTTGGTACGTTCATTTTAAGTTTACAATAACGGGACATTAATAGCGGAAGATTTTTATCTGAACTTACAGTAACTTTTGAAATCAAGACTTCTGATCAAATTTATTTATTTTTACCTCACTTGGTCGAAGATTCTGCGTCTACCTTTCGAGTACTCCTCGCGAGTCACTAGAGGGGTGTGAAAGGGAGACGTGTTAAGCCAGTAGCCTTTAAATATGCGGTAAAATATGTATTTTTTCATAAAGAAGGCATAAATGTCTTTCGGTGAAATATGTTGTTTGGTTTAATTGTGTTCTCCCTGCTGAATTGCGGCAGTTCGCAAATTATGAAATGAAGAGCGTATTAAAATATATCCCAAATATATTTACTTAAAGATCAAAATTTAATAATTTAGTCACACTAAATACTACATTATTTATGTGCCAAGCATGTGTTTATGTTTAAAAGTGTTTGCGTACATGAGCAAATTTCTATTAAAATAAATTTATACATTAATACTTGTACATGTTTGGCTGGTGCCCTAAAAGCCACCGCCAATCGTTCTTGTGGCGCTTGTGGGTTATTGTGTTGAGGCATTGCATCTGCATCGTGAGGTTTGACTTTCAGCATAGCATAACATACGACTTACTTTGGCTCATGCGCGGGTGCCATGGGAGAGGTAATCATTGTTGATATTAATAATTCCAAGACGGCGTCGCGAAGGGATACACTCGTTTCTCCCTTCTAATAGGACGATAATCGATGCCTGAATTCGGGTTCTAATTGATGTATAATGAATTCGGACACTCTTTCAAGACGAACTTAGACACGACTTTAGTCTGGACTACTGCTCGTAACTGGAGAGCTCTCATCCTCGTTTTTCTAATACTCATGTATACTTACTTTCTCGACAGCTCAAGTGGTTACAGCATCCGCCCCGCAAGTGGAGCAAGTGGATCCGGTGTTCAAGTCCCGGTCGAGGAAAATATTTTTACATTTGTGATCTGCTCAAATCCGCCTTCCCCACCTCTCTTGTGTTCGTCCTTTATGTGCGTTCCTTTCCTAAATTCCTTATCTCTATTTCTACGTTAATGAATATTTGTTCGCCGTATGGTGGGATTTCGTGTTTGAATATGTACTGTCCTATTTAGTATTTGTATTCGTAGACTATCGTTTAAGGTAGGTTTAGGATAGACACAGACTTCATTGGTACATTTCTTAGTTTTGTCTAACAAGACACAACCTGAAACCTCGAACTAACTTAAATTGTTCCTCAATTCCGAATGCTATCTATTCCCCTTTAATCTGTCCAACATGGCTTTCATCACACCCCCCCCCCCTCGATCTCCTGCCATCCTATTTTAGCCATTTATTATGAATTACTGATTATTCAAAATTTGTGATTATATAATTATCACTTTCCACAATGAGCACCAAATTACCACTACTTTCTTAAAGTACATCGTAACTAATTTATATAACACTTTTCCGTTATTTTTTTGGTTAAACTTATCTTTAATTCGTACTACGGAGTCATATTTACTCGGGCAGATCATAACTAGACTGTGTGTTTCCATTGCTTGGTCGATGGCATCTCAGCTCCTATTGATAACAAATACTATCGCATTTATGAGTACAAATACATACTTCTCCAAGGCTGTAAAATTTCTTAAACTGCCATTTAAAAAGTTGAAATGCGCAATTATGTTTGCATACCAAGCATGTCGACTGACCACAAATATTTCCACGAAACATTTTTCGGCGAGGTAAAGTTACAGCAAAACAACACATAAAAACTTGATCAATCAATTAAATTTTATTTATTCATGTCCAGATGTCGCAAAATAAATAAAGAGCCGATGAGAATGCTATTGCATAAAATTTACCACCTTATCATGTGAAAGTAGGACACTTGATTTTCGGCAACAAGTCCAAGTCATAGCGCAAATGTCGAAGGTTGCATCTTCATCAATATTCACTAAATGCACGGGTTATTTTGGTAGATTTTATGCGTTCCACGTGGCTCACCAACAAGCGCCTCAGTGGAAAGTGATTACTATTTTTAGAAGTGCTTTCGTTAAGAAGAAATAGACTAACAGGTCTAGTCCCTCGGTTGAAAGGAGTTTAGGGTTTCCGTGTAAACAGTCCCAAGGATTCTTATCACCGGGGAAATACTAGCCTGCTTCTTTTGAACATTTAAAGAAGCAGTTTCAAATTTGTTTCGACAATTACTGAAAGGGATGAATGCTTACTTGTAAGACAATGGATTATAGCACGAAAAATTATAGACTGAATTAAGAATAGGGATCCGAAGCAAAGAAAATTTCAAACTAAGAATACACCGTTCAGAACAAATATGCGTTCTCGGTGCATAATAAAGAAGGAACAAAGGAGAAGGTGGCAAGTACAAATGCCAGATACACGCAGAAAAACATGGCTGCCTGTGACATTCTGCAGCTGTGAAGTATTGTTCAAATATTATTTGTTTTCTGTTTGACTGCACTGTTCAGGACTGGTAGAATCAATGTGCATTCTCATACTAGACTGCTCAAAAATTTGTGCTATTAAAATTATTATGCTTACAATTTATTATGCAAAATTCGACTTTCATTATATTTGAAGCACGTTTGGTTGCCTACACCTACTTCTGTTGATGGAAAACGGTTTCCAATGTTTCTCCACACTGAGAAACAAGAAATACTCAATTAGGACTAAGGCTGCACTGCAGAGAGTATGAGAAATACTCACTTCACATTGATTTTCGCGAGACAATAGCGATTTCGTGCTGGGTTTCGCAGAACCAATGGCGCACCAACACGCCTCATGTGCAATTTCTCTTTTATGATGTGGATGGCATAAAAGAAAAATTTCAAGATTTTTAAAATTGCACTTAGGGTTATTTGACGATCTTTTCTCACAATGGCAGCGGCGGTGTTTATTTTTACACCGTTAAGAACAATGTCGAGCTCCCGAGTTTCACTTCCTTTGAAATTGTCTCCCCTCTTTGAACATTTTAGGCCATCTCCTAGCTATGCTATAGAGAAGAAAAGACTCTCCAAAAGCATCAGTAGAATTGTATCTGTCTCCGTTGATGATTTGTTCAGTCAAAAGATTAATGTAAATTCAGCATCGCGCGAAATCTCCATCGTTACCGCAGGCTTATCGAATATGCTTCGAATATTAACGGCTGCAGCTGACGCAATACTAAATTTAAAAATTTATCCGATTATAAAAATTGAATTTTTGCAAAATAATTAGAAAAATTAAAAAAACGCATATGTTTTTTATTGAACACTCCTCGTAACATCAGCACTTCGTAAAACTTATGAAAACCAAATGATACTTTAAAAGTAACATTAACATTATATTCTCACTTGTTAATACAACTTCGCGATTAAAATTTTGGAACCATTAAATAAGCCAGCAAAAAATTTAGCGAAATCGGCGGTATCAATGGGATGGCCAAAAGGACAGCCCCGACAGAGGAAGGCAAACGGAGGGGGAGAAGAAGAAGGGTTTACACTAGACGGAAGGAGACGAACACACAAACGTGCGCGTAATCGAGAGGGGCAAGCAAAGAAATAGCGAGATGTGCAAGGGGCGGTGTCAAGATGAAAGAAAGAGCTTGTACGAAGGAACGTGCTGGAAAAACGAGAGGATGAGGGGAGAAGAGTCTGACAAACACGAAAAAGCGTTAAAAGAGTTTCTTGCAAGGGACGGAGTGAGAAAGGAAGGGCCCGTCGAGGAAGGATCAGTTACTTCTGGGTCGTAAAAAGGAACAGAGGCCCAGAAAAGGAAGAAGCGAAAGAGAGAGAGAGAAAGAGGGAGAGGGTCTGGAGCAGGGAGAGGATGAAGGGGTTATTGAGGCAACGCCCACTCGCTCTCTCGAGAGAGGGGAGGACAGCAGGAACGAATGGGAGGCAAAGGATATGGGGAAGACAAACACTCACACACACGTATACAAGGACGAAAAAAACACTCTTAAAGATATAAAAGGGAGAGTTGGTATAAGGAGCGCACAACAAACAAGTGAACTGAAGTCCTGTGTCCCGAAGGGGTTGATATTACTCATATCGATCGCGCGTGGCACGCGCGCACGGAGAACAGTTAGGGAGTCTGTGCATGCATAACGAAGGGTGGATTTAGACGCAGGTTCGTTCGTAACTTGAGAAGAGCTGGATCTGTCTCATCAAAAATTTCACGATCCGCTCTATATAATGCAAATTGAATAACTGACAGATCCCTGAATCCAAGAAACAACGACCCCTTTCTTCTAGAATCATGGAAATATCTTTCGAAATTGTCAAATCTTCCTTCGCTAGCAAATTGTGATTGAAACAAATTTGATGAGCACGTGTACAGGTTACACGAATGCTTAACTAATGGAATATAAAAGGGATTTGTTAACAAATGTAAAAGAGTTATGCCTTCATTCATAACTTCCGCTAATTCAATTCTTGCTGAGCAACGTGGCACGCATTCATGTCATAACGGATTAATCTTGTTAGACTACTATAGGCACAATACATCCAAACTTGATGCGTTCATTAATCACATTGAAAATTGCCACAAATACTTAAATTTGCAGTATATATGTAGACTACAAAACATCAGATTCAATTCTGCCTATTTACGTCCTGCCAAATACAAAAATTTGATGAAAGACGGAAGACTTTCTCGTTCTCGTTCTCTAAGGAAGCTTAGAATCTAAAGTTTGGAGGACTCTGAAATTTTTAATTATTAACAGCGAGAGGAGGCTCTGCTGAATACATCCCAAGGAAAAGGAGCACGACTTTGTTTCCAAACCCTGGATTCAGAAACAACTTCGTGACGAAGAAAGTAGGTGAGCAAGTTTCCCTCGAAAGGACAACATCAAGAAACAACTTATTCCGTGAGATGGCAAAATAAATGTAAATCACGGCGAAAGAAAGGAAATACATGGAGCAAAGAACTTTAGCCGAGGCCAGTATTTCAATTTTGCAGCCGAGAAAACAATCCAAGCAAGGAAGCAACGCAGGGGAGATTCCAGGGTGATGAATGCCCCAGTCTCATGTAGCCACGTTACACGAGGAAATGACGCGCGTTCTTCCGGGGGAAAGGAAAGAATAATGCCGTCCAGCTTATACTCCAACGGGAGATGGAAAAAAACTCTACACACGATACGGAAGGGTTACCTAGGAAAGCGAAAAGGGGTTGATCGCATGAGATTGAATACGATTGGGGATTCCGGGAAATGACCTCGACTGATTTGTGCGAGGGCGTATAACTGAGGGGCACCTTATGTAACGGTACAGTTTTCCAAGAAGAATGTATGTTGCTTTCTTATTGTTAGACAGGTGGTCCGTCATCGAGCTATCCTCATTTTATTTTCGTACGATTTGGAATTTGACAAAAAATGCAACCACAACGACAGATTTCAGCAATCATTCCGGGTTTGAAAATCATAACAGTATTAACATTAAAATCATTAGCATTAACTCAAATAATTGTAGTGGTAGTCCTAAGTATAGGAGAAACTGAAGAATCCTAACAATATTGATTTTTAATATCGATGATCCTACCCAAATTTGTGATTTTGAATGGATGGATGCATATTCCTCAAGATCAAATATTTGTAGGCATAAAATCCCGAGGATTGATATAATTTAGGTATTTTTGCTCCGTTAAATAAAACAATGGAGTCGCTTTTAAATGTCTATTTTCATTTCCGCCCGTCTTCAAATTTTAAATCTCAGGAGACGAGGACATTTTCATTTGAAAAGTTAAAGGTTCTAATCTATCCTCAGTGAATACGATTTTGGAGTAATATTGTTCTGAAAGGTCTGGACTCTTTTGGGACCATGAAAATGACGCCATTACGTTGCGTCATTAAGCAAAGGACCTCACAGGATCCCGTTTCGATATGCCACTTGGGAATCTTCGAGACTTCTTAATAGAGCAGTATTCAAATGCAAATCACTGGAATTGGATTTTAGTAAAGTTAGAAAGATTATAAAATCTCACATTAGAGTGGGGTTTAGGTGACGCGTATTTGAAAAGAATCAGTTTAGGAGTTATGCCAGAACCGGCGGTTTTCATGAATGAGAAAAACTAAATCTAAAAGATGGTCTGTTAAAACGCATCATATTTTCAAAACATTCGCATGCATTCAAATATTTTCAAACCACTTACTGGTGTGAGCCAAACATCGATTGGTATCAAATACAACCTTTCGTGATATGATAATTTTTTAGAAACTCTTAACACTAATCAACCTACCAGTCTTATGACACACATTTTTTACAATAACCACATTATTAATTAAATAAATATTAAAAATTGACACGAAAACAAGATAATTTCTCTCGCAAAAATGTCACATTGACAATATAAAAAATTAACGAGCTATTTCATAGAGAGATTAGTACATTATTGATTTTTGGACGAATATAATTCATTTCGTAGCGTGTTTCGAATTGCCATCAAATTCTTCCAAAATTGCTTAACAAGTGTGCAGGTTTTACTGAGTGGTGCATTCAATAAAATTAATTCCGTGTGAGAATTGTCGACAGGCATACAAGGATGTCCGTAATCGAAAAATAGCCATTTAGCACCACTTCTACTTCTTCCACACATAAGTTCCCAAACTTTTCCCGTGAAATACTCTATCTCGCACTATGATTTCTTTCTTCTCACGAGATTTTTGACAAGAATTTTAAAACAGACTTTAAAAAGTGGGAGAACAAACAGAATCACCGGCAACAATATATGTGAGGCCACCGGCAAACTAGATGGTTTCGACAAATTCGACACAAGAAGGTCGCGGATTATGAATCTGTCTGAGAATTGACCTTAATTTTAGTTACTATTTTTTTTTAGTTGGCTTTACACTGTGATATGACCAAAACCCTCCGATAGTCCTTGAAAACATTTGATATGGCGTCAACACATACTGTAGCAATAGCGATATTTAAAAGAAATTTAGATGAACGTACATTCAAGTAAATACGTGTGCAGTACAATAATCTTAATATTTAACTACGAAGTAGGCTAAAAGCCCGAGTTATAGATTCATAATATTTCAGTTATTACGAGAGCAAGATTTTGAAAAACCTTCCCAGCTAAACAGGTCCGATTAAATTTACTTAAGGACTAAAAATGTTGACTCTAAAATAAAATTCGAGGCATAGGAAATTTTTCCAATTACAAAAGAAAATAACATTCAGGTGTGTCCATTAGGAGCCGTACGGTTTTTTTCCTGTCACTACTCTACCTATTAATTTCAGTGACACGAGGCAATTTTTTCTTAAAGAATGCAGATTAAAAATATACAGGTCTTAGTGAATTTTAGAATTGCATAAAAACGAAAATATGAAGAACTTATTAATCAAATAACACAAGACGAATAAGAGGAAGCTGTGCGATATTCAATCCCATATACTGCTAAAAGCATTCCAATCCTACCTTTAAAGGGTAAATACTTCATTTCTTTTGATGATGAGATCTAAAAACAGGTTCCAAGCTTCCAGTTTCATTACTTTACCTTCCACCCTGTCACTAATGATGACAATATACTGGAGCTGATTGCAACGCAATCACTGCTAAAACACGCTACTGCCGAGGAAACAGCATTAGATAACACAAACGGAGTATACGAGTCTTCAAGCAAGTGATGTTTCAACGCTACTGAGAAGGCATTTATAAGGCATGCCAATCCTCTCTTAATATTTTTTTGAAATTAGGTAATCTACCGGTTAAGGTAGGTTTTTGGATGGACACAACTATCAAATAAACATTTTGTAACTCCAAACAAAACCCAATCCAGCAACCTAATCTACATCAGGTCCCTCTTCATCTCTGTGTATTTCTTTCCTCCCTTCATCCCGTCCAACATCCCTATCCTGTTCCTGCCCTTCACTCGCTTGCCTAACATTCTCCCCTCTATTACCTTATTCAACATTCCACTTCCGCTCAATACGCCTTTCACCCATTTTTCCTGCCTCCATAGGATTTTTCTCAACAAACACCTCTCCTAACCTACCATCTCCAGTACTTCCTCATTTGTTTTCCTTTCGGTCCATTTCACCTTCTCCATCCTTTTCCACACCCACATTTCAAAAGTCTCCAATCTACGTGTATCCTTCTGCTTCAGTGACCACGTTTCCGTGCCGTACAAAGCTACGCTCCATATCAGAGCTTTAACGAGTCTCGTCTTAACATCCCTACTCAACGTCCCCGTCATCAACTCCCTCCTCCTTGAGAAAGCCTCCTTGCCTAGCGCAATTCTTCTCCTTACATCCCTACCACTTTGACCGTATTGGTCCAAAACACTTCCGAGATATGTAAACTGCTCTACCTGCTCTATTTTTTCCCCGCCTATTTTAATATTTAGCTTAGCCTTTTTCTTTCTGGAAAATCGCATAACCTTTGTTTTATTAATATTGATTCTCATCCCATATTTATCCCACTGAACCCCTCCAATTCACTCAGCAATGCTTGCAACCCCTTGGCTGACTGAGCAACTAATGCTTGGTCATCAGCAAACCTAACCGATTTTACGAATTCCCCTCCGACTTTCATTCCTACCTCCAGTTCTTCCCATGCTTCTTTAATCATTTCCTCCACATATACGTTGAACAGCACCGGTGACAATGGGCAGACCTGCCTTACACCTCTTCCTAACGCTGCCCATCCGGACTCTCCGTTCCCCACTCGCACCTGAGCAGTCTGAGACATGTACAGGTTGCGGATCAGTCTCCTGTCCCTCCAATCCATTTATATTTTCAGCAAAACACGCATTAATTTTTCCAAATTCACTCTATCAAACACTTTTTCGAATTCTACAAAACAGGCAAAAACGTCCTGATTGTATTCTATATTCCATTTATTTCATTTTATTTAGCACTGCTTGCAAATGAACAAGACGCGTTATTTCAGTGTGAATATGCCACCCCAAATATGGAGTGATAAGGCAACGTCGCAAAAATAAGGGGGACTTTTGGATTTCCCCACCATCTGTTCCTTCTCATGTCAGTCAGGCCGCTTCCTTTCACCTCTCCCCCGGGGCCCTTCGCACCTCCTTTGCGTCGCCTCCAGCACACTCGGCACCGGGCGTTTGCGTAAGAAATGCGCACCGAAGGCGCTCCCAATTTAGCACTTCCCCACCCCCACGCGAGGAAACTAGACCCTCGGAAGAGACGCGAAGCAGAGTTAATGTTCCCGACGGGTTTCGTGCCTAAAAACAAGAATTTTACGCCTATATGAATCCTCCTTCAATTCCGCAAGGGTCTGGATAATTTCAAGGTAAGAACTCTGACGCATTCACAATTTTACAGGATGTTAACGTTCCACTCTCCTGGTGGAAAACCGACACAGTTTAAAATTTTTCAAACCTTCGGGAGGAAGAAATAAATGCTTTTAAAACCAAAATACCTATTGCCACGTTAAGGCTTCGAAAAGATTAATCGGTTCTTTTGACACTTTTCCAACAAAACCTATCTTCTGTGATTGTTTTATTCCTAGAATATGCTAACCATGGTGCTTGAGTCGCAATGATTTTTACAACCAACGGCATGCAGGCATAAACTCTGACACTGCATGATAACCATTGATGTTATTTGACACTGAGTGAGAACAGTTTCAATAGGCTACTAATTATTGTTATTATGTATTTATAAAATTCCCAACATTCCTTAATTTTGCATAGAAATCTATAGATGGAATAAGGCGTTTGACTTTACTCTGATCTAATGACATTCACTCTCACGACTATGTCAATGGCAACTTAAACCTAATGAGTACATTGAGCAATAAGACGATTGGGGAGAATGATGGAGTAACGCAGGAAGAATTTACCCATCACACACTAACTAATTCAAGGATCAAATACATATTATTCAATCGTACTGGGTCCGATTATTGCAATTATAGACTAAGGTTTGATGTCGCGCCGCTGAAAAATAAATACTGGTCTACTATTTTTTTTTATTTTATGGCGAATGCATTGCAATATCGAAATTTTCCTTTCAAAAGAAGTAGTTTTTCAGTGTTTTCCTGACTATGAAGATTTAATTCAGGGGAGAATCTCTAACCACAACCGTAAGGGTTTCCTGCGTGTGTCAGGGAACTGCTACAAGATTAAAAGAACTTAAAAATTTGGTTAATTCCATATCAAATTACATTTATTGTTGAATTAACAAATTTTTTGAGTTCTTTTAATCATGGGCATTCATGTTTACTGATGTGTGCATTGGTAAACATACAAGTTGTTGGCTTAGAACATAAGAAAGAGAGAGAATTAAAAGTTTATCCTTAACAGTAACCACAACAAGGCATCGCTCTGAACATTCATCATAAACTTAAATACCTTTTCAAGCAGTAAATTTCGACTAAATTACCAAGATTCAACCAATTCTTAAAATTTCATAATGGCATGCCACGTTAACACAGCATTTGATTCCCAAACTTCCCCAACACATGGGACTAAAGGAGTCACTAGTCATTCTAAATTCATACATTTTTAATGAAGTGCAACTCATATTTCAGTAATCGTAATAAGATACTTTGTAGCAATGTGATAGTCGATTTATCAAACCTCACGAGATATTTTTCAATCAACTACTATAATTATGTTGATCAATGAATAATGTGAATCTATAAATTAGTGTCCAAATATTTAATGTATTCCTTTTGAGTAATTTCGAATATAATTTGGAAAAATATCACTGTAGTAAATTTTCTTGCTAATATTTTCTTTGCGCGTCTTCGTTTCATGAGGAAAAGGATAATGTGTTATCATGAAGTGTGATGAGAGGAATTGGTTGCCCTATTATGATACTTAGGGGACGTAATTCATGTTATTCTCTCACACTAAAACCCTAAATTGAAGGGATAACCTAAAATTTGACAATCTCTGAACGCTAAGTTTACTTTTTAGAAAAATGGTCCCCGATATTTTGAAAGCCACAGATATTAGTCGTAAAGTCTTTCACTGGAGTAAGAAATGGTAATCTATACTGATACATAAAGCTCTCTAACGGATAAAATTCAGTCACGTTTTATCCTGGAAGGTATCTCCTGTCACCAATACTTATTGGGTGATATCGAAATTCCTAGACGCTCGAAAATGGCGCAATCGACACAAAAAAGGCAATTTTGGAGCGGAGGGTTGTGCAATGGGAAATTGCAGGGGGAGCCAATTTCGCCCCATACTAGAGTTCAAGATCCTGTGGTTCATGCCTTATCCAATATGACGATTTCCGATGGATCGAATCATGCAATGCGATCACGTGAAGTTGCCCGCATGTGCCCTCGGCTGATCGTTGAGAGATTGAATCATCTCCTTCGCCCCAGCCCTCTTCATCGGTGGTGCCATATCCATGGGGATATGGCCCATGAAAGCAAATGCGATCAAGTGCGGTCAGAATGACAAGAGAGGGCGAGGGCAGGGACGTGAAGCAGGCGCTCGGAGGGGAAGATTGGCGGTCCGGAGGAGTGAGGGGGGAGGGGGAGTGAAAGGGAGGCTCTGGGAGATAGATACTGGGCGTGGATGACGCCAAGGCGGGGAGGATTGTGAGACGGCTTCGATAACCGGAGAGATTGCTCGAAGGTCGGAGTTTTAAACCTGACCCCAGGCGCCTACCGCGAGGAGGTGAGAACAACTGCATTCCCAGACAAGCGTTTCCGCAAGTGCCATCCACAACCATCCGTGACCTTCTCGTGTATGCTAGAGGAATGGATGGGAAAGAAAAACTACGCTGCGCTTCAGTACACAACCTGCCATCGCCCTCCTACGAGAGTCTGAATAATAAGAAAACATCAGGCAGAAGTAACTACGGAACCTTTCAAGTGGGTAGTAACTACTTAACGTATACCAGGAGCTAAGTACATTAACACCGACTATCTTGAAGCGGCATCTCAATATTTGAAAGATAATATACTCTTCTAAGCAATTTAAGTATACTTTATGGATTTTACGATTTATTTATCGTAGTTGACTGCTCTTTTTTGTCGTCTAGCAACAGTTCGAGAATTTCAATCTAACTTCAATGTTTGGCGATCCCACTTTGAATACTATCAACAAACCCGTGTGAGACGTAAATCGGACTGTTTTATCGCCCAAGATTTCGAGTTTTTACGAGGAACAGTGAAAAAATCAAAATTGATAATTATATTAAAATGAAGTATCTTTTTCTGAAAAATAATATTTATAAAAATTATTTAAAATGCATAAAATACCATATGAAAAGTATTATGAACAAAATATACCCCAAAGAAAGTTGTATAAAACATTTTCTGCCTGAACAATGGCAACTTGGGAATTCACATATGCTTTATACTTGCATTAAATGATTCGCTTGGAATAAGTTAAATAATTTACTTTCATTGTCATTAAGTTTCATCATCATCAAAAGTACCATCATTTCATTACCATCTTGTGAGTGAATTATCCACAATAAGGAAATACAATTCCCTGTAATTTTCCGCACCACTTTTGTGCTACAACGCGTAAAAATATAAATATAACTTTATTAATTCCAATTCCACCAGTCTAAGAGACTGTTAGAAACGACATTGTCATAAAATACCAAAGAATCAGTCATCATTTTGAAATGCACGGGCAGAAAACACAATCCAGATTATGAGTAATTTCGAAAATATTAGAATATCCCTCATGAGAAACAATTACCAAGATGGAAAACTTGATTTGAACATGCTACAGTAAGATGGACGCGGAAAAATTTTGCAACATAACAAGACAGAATATGGAGACAAGCCGCTGCTACCAAAATTCAGAGTGAAAATGGCGTTGCATGCACGACTAAAGGAGTTGTACAAGGAAACACTGCCTTTAAACTAAGTTCGATAATGAAAATTCGCGAAATACGAGCGCCCAGATTTTGATCGCCATAATTTATTCTCTTCCCAATTCGGGAACACTCAAGGCTTTACTATCGCTGTCGCGTAAGGTGCGATAAATCTCTGCTCGTAGCACACACAACAGGCTTCTTTCTTCTTCCACCTGTAACACGCCTGTGATCACGTGAGGAATTTCAAAGTAAGGCGGAGGGCTATTTTTAAGGCAGACGGGCAAACGAGTTCCGAAAGGAAATACAAAAACTCTAAAAATGAAATATTAATCCAGTTTTTTTTTTAATTTATGCATGTAACTAATCAAGAAGACTTGAGGAATATATATTCGTCATTACTTCAAAATATTCAGGAAGTTGCCAATCTTACACAACGTATAAATGCAGTAATAACCATGCACAAAATTAAAATCACAACTACAGTTTTATGCGAGGTATAGAGTGCTCATGAATATAATGCAACCATTTCAGAGAGTAAAAATCATTCGCCTTGACCGGGATTCGAACCCGGATCCCTCGATATCCGGCCGAGTGCTTTAACCACTTAAGCTACCGAGACGTCCTCTTACACTCTGAAATTTTGGGGGCTTTAAATATGTACGGTATTTCGTCATAACATCTTGTTCCTTTAAAGCCCCCAAAATTTCAGAGTGTAAGAGGACGTCTCGATAGCTTAAGTGGTTAAAGCACTCGGCCGGATATCGAGGGATCCGGGTTCGAATCCCGGTCAAGGCGAATGATTTTTACTCTCTGAAATGGTTGCATTATAACGCACACGTAGCGGGTGACTCCGTTAAAGTTACTATTACAGTTTCTTGAAATTTTCTCATGAATAGATTCATTAAATGTAACCACAAAACTAATAACAAACTGGGATCAGAGAACTTGAGAAAATAAGAGAGTATAAGATAATATGAAAATACTCTGTAATTTACAAAACATAGGAGACTAAAATAAAAAGGTTGTTGTTCCCATTGAAAATAATGAATATCGAATCTTCTTCGAATTCGCAGTTTATCTGCTCGAGTTTAAATTGTGGAAACATACTCTTCAACATCAAAAGAGCATCGAAAAAAACGATGTGTATGGCGTTTAAAAGACACCTTAAATCTTCAAGTTTTCGAAAAATATCCGGAACACAATTTTCAGTACAAGAGTTCCAAGAGTCACTATATTGAAAATAATAAAAGAGTCAACTGAAGTTGTATTCAATCAAAAATAGATGAATGACATTAATCGACAGGGTGGCCAATTAAATAATAACAAGCTATCACAGGTGGAGTAAATTCCGATCCCGAATACGTGAAAATGGACCCCTACTAACACTGACAAGGCGGTTTCGAATTTTGTAATCCGATATTCACGTCATTAAACAATTGATACATATTTTTATTAAATTTCAAAGAGATACAGGAAATGCCCTACTCCCTACAGCTTCATACTATGAACCACACATACCAACACTTACCCCATATTCCGGTTCGATTCGCTTTTCAGTGAAAAAGGAATTAACAGCCGTGAACAAAATATTCCTTACCTTCGGAAATTTACTCCTGATGCAGTTTTTAATTTTCTTCGTCACTCTTTTCCAACCAACACCTCTCAATTAGAGGGATCCAGTTATTCTGGATTATTTCTATCACTCAGAACACCATGCCGAAGTGACGGGAGCCGATAAAGACGAAGTGTGGCTGGGTCATCACATCTAATTTGGTAACCCAAGCCAAGTCCCGCGGGAGTCACGAAATGCCATGCCTTTCAGAGAGAGAAGGGCGGTGCATTTTCAAGGCGGAGGTAGGTGGGAGGGGGGAAGAGAGCAGGGGGGGAGGGAGCAGTAGATAGGGAGGGGGCAGGAGGAGGGCGGGGGTGGGGGGCAGGGGGATCAGGCGAACACATTCCGAAATGGGAGCGAATAGGGTATTATTGAGCAGATGGAAGGGAGATAGAGGATGATTCCGTTTAAAGGTTGTCTGCAAAGGGGTCACTGACGCTGAAACATGCCCTCGAGTCTCCAAAAGGAGAGAGTAAAATCCCGAGACGGTGATTGACACTGACAACACAAGATTACCTCTCCTATCTAATGCTAGGCTTTTACGACTGATATAGCAGACAAACCTGGCTCTAAATGCAATCTATTTATCTTTTCACCTGTAAGAAGAGTATTAGAAACCTGGTTTCCATACAAGGAAATAACATGGTATCTCAATGCATACATCTTCAATCCCACATTCGAAGCGATAAATACAAAAGTCAGAACAGCAAGTAAACGAATATTTTTATAGTAATAAATATACGGTATGAAGACACAATTCGGAGTAAGAAAAAAAATGCCACAACGTCCGAGATGCCAATGGAAAGAAACTGACAGAAGATGATGACATTGGGAAGAGATGGAAGGAATGCATTGAATATCTGTATCAAGGGTCCAAACCATTTGAAGGTGACTTAATTAAAGAAGAAAGCGAGATAGAAGAAGACGAACGGGGCCCGAAGATACTGAGAAGTGAATTCGACCGAGCTGCGATAGACCTGAAGAACAACAAGTCACCGGGAGTTGATAAAATAAACGGAGAAATTACCTAAGCACTTGAGGCCAATGCAAAGGATACCCTAATTGAAATAATGAAAGATATCTACGACAGTGGAAGACTACCTGAGGACTTCGAGAAGATTGTAATGATTGCAATACCAAAGAAACCTAGAAGAGATAAATGCGAAGAACACAGAACATTGAGCATGACTTCCCGCGCATCGAAAATACTTACTCAGATAATCAGCCCACGAATACCGTAGAAGGAAAGGTAGAAGAAAGCCTATCGGAAAACCAATTCGAATTCCGGAAAAACCGAGGAGCAAGAGAGACCATACTAAACTTGTGGGTACTGGCCGAAAAATTGATCCATGTAAACAAGCCATTATATGTAGCATTTGTGGACTTGAAGAAGGCCTTCGATAATGTCGAATGGAACAAAATGTTCTAGAAGCTCTTGGGATGGACGACAACTACAGAAGAATTATCCATCACCTCTACAAGAATCAGGAAACAACCATCCAAATGAAAAACGGAAGACAAATAGAAGCCAAAATAAAGGAGTTCGACAAGGATGCAACCTCTCGCTAGCACTGTTCAACGTATACCTGGAAGAGGCAATAAAAGAAACGCAAGAATTGGGTATCAAAGGAGTTAAGGTAAATGATGATAAAATCAACATGCTCCGGTTTGCAGATGACATTGCAGTAGTGGCGGAAACGCGGGAGGACCTGTAAGCAACTCTAAGTGCTATGGATCAAGTGCTGGGGGAATATAATATGAACATCAACAAGAAGAAAACGAAAATCCTTGTGCGCGGAAGAGAGAAGCTGAATGCAGATATCACAATTCGAGGGGTGAAACTAGAAAAAGTGGAATCCTTCATCTACCTGGGAGCAGCATAACCTGGGATGGAAGAAGTTCGACCGACATCAAGTGAAGAATTGCCCAAGCTAAGAACGCATTCATGAAGAAGAGGCAATTAATATTTTCAAAGAACATAAGATTACAAATAAGGAAGCAGTTCGTCAAAACGTGCGGAGCATGCACACTATGGAATATTGGAAAAGTGGACCAACAAAGTATAGAAGCATTTGAAACATGGTGCTGGAGGAGAATGCTGAAGATTAAATGGGCAGAAAAAGAGAGGAACGATGAAGTATATACGTAGAAGAGAGAAGAGGAAAGGACCATATGGAGAACTCTACGGTAAAGAAGAACTAGATTGATTGGACATACCTTGAGGCACAATGGATTAGTTAGGGACATAATAGAAGGAAAAATTGAAGGGAAGGTTCCGCGAGGAAGGCCAAAGGCCAAAAAAATAGGGTAAATTAAGAAGGACTTAAAACGGGGAACCTATTAGAGGTTGATGGAATTAACACTAAATAGGAAAAATGGAGGGTTGCGGTAAACTAATCTTGGGATTGAAATACTGATGATGATGAAGTGAAGACAAAGAAGTGCATTATCAAAATATGAGCTATTCATTATGTAAAAATATTAATTGACAAATGACGGCCAATTGAACACCAAAAATGACAAAGAAATACGAATGTTATAGTTTTCCATTAGCTGCCGTTGAAACCAAACTCCATGTTACAGGTGAAAACATTCTGAATCTAAATACTCCTATATTCCGTGCAGGCGTAAAATAACTCTGATATAGAAAAGACACTCTTTGCGGTGACTGCCCCTGTCCCTGAGATATTTTATATGAGACATGTTTAAAGATTGTCTGTCGAGAGACCAAAAGTCCACGGATTAGCGCGAGTACGAACAGATTTTGTTCCAAAAGCTCAAAATATTACTGTCTATAAATTTATAGTCCTCAGTTTAAAATACCTGCGAGTTGAATCGAAAAAATGCTGAACACACAGTGAATACTTTTCCACCCCATTTTCAGACATTTTGTTGAAGAACTTCAATATTTCTGACAACTTTGACGTGTATTGTGAAAAAAACAGCCTTGGCTAACATAGCTTCGATTAGTTTCACAAAAAACGCATTTATAGATGTTTTTACCATTATTGTTTTATCAAAGCATCTTTAAAAAATAGGATGGCATTCTTACAAGCGGATACATTTAGCAATGTGGAGGGAGTGGAGTGCCTGATGAAAAATTTATCAGTGAATGGAATATATTCACACATTTATGACGTAAAGGTAAACGAAGTGTTTCCAAAGAATAGGAAAGCATAATTCTACAAAAGCATCTGATAGTTTTCAGAGAACGTTTAATAACTACGACCTCACATTAGACTACCTAAACATAATATAACTGATGAAATTTAAATATTTCTCTTTGTTAAAAAAAAATATTTGATGACATGTAGTGACACTTATTTTCCATGATAATTATTTGAAATGATACATGGTATTACTTGTAACACCTTGTCGTGGTGGAAGGGCTTGTGTGTTCCGATGACCCCTAGAGCTGTGCTGGCGGGAGTTATAATAATTACTCCTGGAAGGGTCACCCATGCCAGATAGGTCGAAGGTTAGGAGCCAGACGAAAGGTAGTCCACGCAGCGTCTGTTCCTCAGTGAGGCGGCTGCAATGGCGTCTGACCCCAGTGGGGCGGCCATTAAGTGATGGTGTCACGTTAAAAACACTATTGAGGAAGGCAACGGGAAACCACCTCAATTATGATTCCCAAGAATATTATGATGGGCACTATAGATAATATGAGTCCTGGCAACTACGGGACACGGCCCAAGAGGCCGTGTGTCGTGCCCGGCAGCGGGAGAGGCAAGGCTTCCGCGGTCGTCATCCCACGAAACCCTTGCAGGGAAGAAATAACTTCAGCAGGACAGAAGACTCAGAAGAAGGCGAAAGTAGTTAGAATAGGAACCTGGAACGTCAGGACAATGTTGAGGAGAGGCAAATTAGAAAATATTAAGCGAGAGATGGAAAGAGGTAACATAGATGTTTTAGGCCTCTGCGAGGTGAGATGGAAGGATAGCGGGGATTACTGGAGTGACAATTATAGAGTAATATACAGCGGCGGGGATGAGAGCCAACGAGGGGTTGCCGTAATTTTAAATAAAGGGGTAGGAAGAAGCGTAGTCAACATAGAGCAAGCGACAGATAGAATTTTACTCGTAGAGATTAAAGCAGAGCCGACGAACTTGGTCATTATTCAGGTATACATGCCACCGAGCAACCACAAGGAGGAAGAAGTCGATAGGATGTATGATGAGTTAGAGGATATCATCGCGAGTGTTCCTGCAGGGAAACATTTGATAGTGATGGGGGATTGGAATGCGACGGTAGGCGAAGGAAGAGATGGTGGTGAGGTGGGGGACTATGGGTTAGGCACGAGGAATGAACGCGGGGAGAAAGCAATTGAATTCTGCAGGAGACAGGGGTTAGTCATCACTAACACATGGTTTAGGCACCACAAAAGGCGTAGGTATACATGGAAAATGCCAGGTGACTCAGAAAGGTATCAGTTAGATTATATTATGGTTAGGCACAGGTTTAGGAACAGTGTGATAAATTCGCACAGTTTCCCAGGAGCGGATGCGGACTCTGACCACAATTTAGTTGTTATGAAATGTAATGTTCGTTTCAAGAAGATAAGGCAAGGGCGGCGGGTTAAAAAATGGAATTTAGAAGCAGTAAATGAATTAACGAGGAAGGAGTATCAGGAGGCTGTAGAGAAAATGATGGATGACGGTAAAGAACTGAGTGCTATCGAAGAAAAATGGGGATGTATCAAGAAAGGGATATTGGAAGCCGCTAAAGACACTATAGGAACCGTTAACGGGAAAAGGATAAGGAAACCATGGGTAACGGATGAGATGATTGCGAAGATGGATGAGAGAAGAAGATGGAAAAATGTAAACACAGAGTTAGGCAAAATGAAGTACAAAGAGTTAAACAATAAATTGAGAAGGGCCACAAATAAAGCAAAAGAAGAATGGTGGAAAACGCAATGCGAGGATATGGAAAGTTTACAGAAGAAGGGTGAAATTGGTGCTCTATACAGCAAGGTTAAGTTATTATCGGGAAGTAAGAAGGCAAGAGCTGTGCTAACAGTTAAAGATAAATGGGGTAAGATAATAGTTGAACCAGGAAAAATCCAAGAGAGATGGAAGGAATATATAGAAACACTGTATGGTAAAGAACTTAGGCCGACAAGGTTAGACATAGAAAAGGAACATGACGTAGAAGAAGATAGCTTAGGTCCAGGCATACTCGACGATGAAATAGAAAGGGCATTAAAGGAGATGAAAGCAAATAAGGCTGTGGGGGTGGACAATATTCCTGTAGAAATGTTGAAATGGTTAGGGAAAGGTGGGAAAAAGGCCATATATGGACTGATTCGTAGTATCTATGAGGAAGGAATATGGCCGGAAGATTTTGTGAGATCGGTGTTAGTTCCTATTCCAAAAAAGGCAAAGGCTTCGTCATGTGAGGATTACAGAACAATAAGTTTGATATCCCACGCAGCTAAAGTTATTCTCAGGATCATCAACAAAAGGATAGAGAGTAAGGCAAATGATTACTTAGGGGATGATCAGTTTGGGTTCAGGAAAGGAAGAGGTACGCGTGATGCCATTGCAGTAATGAGATCACTAGTCGAGAGGAATATAGAATACAATCAGGACGTTTTTGCCTGCTTTGTAGATTTCGAAAAAGCGTTTGATAGAGTGAATTGGGAAAAATTAATGCGTGTATTGCAGAAAATAGGAATGGATTGGAGGGACAGGAGACTGATCCGCAACCTGTACATGTCTCAGACTGCTCAGGTGCGAGTGGGGAACGGAGAGTCTGGATGGGCAGTGTTAGGAAGAGGTGTAAGGCAGGGTTGCCCATTGTCACCGGTACTGTTCAACGTATATGTAGAGGAAATGATTAAAGAGGCATGGGAAGAACTGGAGGTAGGAATGAAAGTCGGAGGGGAACTCGTAAAATCGGTTAGGTTTGCTGATGACCAAGCATTAGTTGCTCAGTCAGCCAAGGGGTTGCAAGCATTGTTGAGTGAATTGGAGGTTCAGTGCGATAAATATGGGATGAGAATCAATATTAATAAAACAAAGGTTATGCAATTTTCCAGAAAGAAAAAGGCTAAGCTAAATATTAAAATAGGCGGGGAAAGAATAGAGCAGGTAGAGCAGTTTACATATCTCGGAAGTGTTTTGGACCAATACGGTCAAAGTGGTAGGGACGTAAGGAGAAGAATTGCGCTAGGCAAAGAGGCTTTCTCAAGGAGGAGGGAGTTGATGACGGGGACGTTGAGTAGGGATGTTAAGACAAGACTCGTAAAAACTCTGATATGGAGCGTAGCTATGTACGGCGCGGAAACGTGGTCGCTGAAGCAGGAGGATAGACGTAGATTGGAGGCTTTTGAAATGTGGGTGTGGAGAAGAATGGAGAAGGTGAAATGGACCGAAAGGAAAACAAATGAGGAAGTACTGGAAATGGTGGGTGAGGAGAGGGGTTTGTTGAGAGAAATCCTATGGAGGCAGGAAAAATGGATGAAAGGCGTATTGAGCGGTAGTGGAATGTTGAAGAGGGTAATAGAGGGGAGAATGTTGGGCAAGCGAGGTAAGGGTAGGAACAGGATAGGGATGTTGGACGGGATGAAGGGAGGAAAGAAGCACACCGAGATGAAGAGGGACCTGATATAGATTAGTTTGCTAGGTGGGGAGTCACAAAATGTTTATTTGATAGTTGTGTCCATCCAAAAACCTACCTTAACCGGTAGATTACCTAAAAAAAAAATTACTTGTAACGTAGGCTTCCACAGCAATGTGGAGATGCCGCCATGGTTTTCGGGTTATTCCTGCGCAGCCATTTGAAACCGTCGTGCAGTTAGATGGGTCAATCCGGGAGTAATCTTAAAATTCTGATTTCATCAGATATACGGTGCAATTAGCCGAGATCAGATGGGTTTCAGTTCCTTATGTACACCATATTTTATGAAGGCAAAACTTAAGTTTAGACTCACCCTGGGTAGTGGCCGTGGTGGTGTCCATGGTCGGTGCCACCGTTGTGGTGTGAGTGGGTGTAGGCGAGTGAGTGTGGGTGAGGCACGGCGCTGCCCGGGAAATACGGGGGCCGGGACGAGCCCGTGCCGCCGTCCGGGGGTACTTCTTGAATCGGGCTCGTCTCTGGCTCTTCTTGAAGGGGACTCTCGAAAATAAGAGTCTCCACCATAGAACCTTTGGAGCTACCAAAGGACACCCTACGGAAGAGAGGAAAAAATCACAATTATTGAACCAGCAGTAATTCGGGTTGGATATCTTTTGGGATGTTACACAAAACCATTCAAAATCAAACGTTACCAATGAAGAAATCTGTATAATATTTTCGATGGTGGACACAAAAGAATCAAATAAATACAACAACAAAAACATCTATTAATTTTTTCACATGATCAAACCACTGGAAAATTAAGCCACAATCTAAATAAAGTAATCTCAGCATATTGGCAGGCCAATGGAGCGTTTCTCAAAGGTGGAATCTCGTGCTTAACTTGGTAGTCGCAGCCGTATTTTCTTTTATACATTGCATGAGTTCTATCTTCCATCTTTGTTAAGTCCTTCCGGTTTTCCAGAGGACACCATGTAATTTAGAGTAGAAAGATAGGTGGACATGTCCACTGGAATCTTTGTGGCCTAACTCTTATAACATATTTATTACCCATATTTCCCCAAATTTTAAGTTTCTAACATTTTAACACGCACAAATTGCATACCTATTGCCAGCTCCTTGCGAATATTGCCATATAACTGGAGTCGATAAACGTTTTCAGAGTTATTTTTATTGCTAAATGACATGATAAACCAAAAACCTACCCTATTTTTTCTAAAAACTCGGATTTTTTTCTAAGTGCTCTTTTCAACCATTATTTTATTTTTAGACGTCATCTTCTTATGTACACGATATATTAGTATGTAAAAATCACAATTAGCCAAAATAAAAGTTTTTATAACAATAATTTATAGGTATTCTAAAGGTGTTCCATGACATTTCTCGTTAAAAACAATAAAATGCTATTCGGCGTTTTACAATTATTGGTCATCAATGCTGAACTTTTTTTTAAATGATCGGCTAGTAATATTTTATGTTGACTATTTAGAAAATTCAAGTTAGAAAATTATGGAATGCATCAAAACAAAATAGAATAAAATATAATTACTGGGAAATTAAATACCTGTTTATATGATCATTGAAAAAATCACGATGGAACGACATGATACAACATCATGCCCATTACAGTATCACACACCGCTATTTATACACCGAAAATTATTAGCAGTTTTAAATTATAACTTCGATGTTACAATAACAAGTTTCAAACTTTCATTCGTGATGCTACATACTAAACAAAGGCATTACTATATTAAGATATATGGGTTCAAATATTTAAGTGTAGGTAATTATATAACGTAATCATATTTGGGCGGAGTTCCAGATGATTATTTATTGGGTTTGTGGCCAAATTATTTTCTCACTGTAGGTGGTTGAAAAATAAATAACCAAGCATGCAATTGGCTCCCGAGCGAAAGGCCATGCGATCAATGTAGCGAAGCGAGCGAAGATACATGAGCTTTTAATATTGAAGGAAAATTAGACCATCAATGTCTTTTGCTGATTTTATACGACAGTCATAAGAGCCAATAAAATTTCATATTTACTCTAAAAAAACAATTCCATTTTTAAGGGTATAATTTGAAGTAGGCTTCATACTCTAAACTTCAACGCTTCCCGAATGATCTGAATGAAGAGTCCAGATCAGATAGTAGTAGTACGAGAAGTAATTAATTTCACCAGACAAAAAGATCCTTTCACAACTGTATCTGGGCTGAGAACCCTGATACGCAAAACAACGGCACACGATCTCGAGGTCTCCAGACTCGAGGAACTTCAAACTCTGATTTGGCCATGCCAAATGGCTTATGGCCACTCGACGCACAATGAAGGGGGAAGTATGTTTTCGGCTTAACGAGATCTCTAAACCAACTCCCTCGCTTTCTATATCATGCATGATCTCTGATTTGAAGACAGGCGCGAAAACTCTACTGTTGGGAGGAGCCAATTCATGATTTGGCATAGCAGAGTTATGTTCATTCTCCAACCAAGACTGTCTATCAGCAAAAAAGTCCCAAAATGTTTAAAACCTTACACAGTCAGCTACTTGCCATAGAATTAATATCTGAGTCATAGATAAACAGAAATAAAATAACTTGTCATATGTAAGGAATAAAAGAAAATTAAGGATAATTCAAATTCCTGATGCTTATAACTTATATATAGGAGTTAAATAATTTATTTACAACGTTTCCTTAAATATTTTAGCAATTGACACGTTAATTACACGCCAAGATTAGTTAATTAATTCATAATTAAATACCATTATTAATAAATGATCGACTATGAAAATAATTATTTTAAAAATCTGGAGACAAAATTATTTACATGGGAGTATTTGGTCTAAATTCGGCCTTGAATCACGACGATAGGAAAAATACGGATGGCGTCCTGTGTCCTACGTCCTCGTATACGTAAATCATTGGAACCGGGAAAAATTATACGACTGCGAAATAGAATGCCATACATTCAGCTGCACCATCGATTCGGAGAAACCACTTTCGTTTTATTTCAAAGGAAGACGTGATGATCGACGAGGCGTACAAAGGAAAGAAACGGAGGTACACAAAGCCACTCCCCTTGTCTTCAACAAGAACAAACTCTTCAGAGAAGAGAAAACTAAAGCACAGCGACCCCAACATTATACGTGGCGATGTCATTGGCAAAAGAGTGCATCGGAAAAGCGATCGTCCATCACCCGGCCAAATACGCATTGGCCAGTGAATTGTGTTCTGGCCGTCGCACGACAATCTGAAGAGGGGAAAGTGGACCAGAGAGGGGAAAGAATAGTCGGAAACCTGTTCGATTCCCGTCTTAGGAATTCTCCTTCACCCCCCACTGATACGATCGTTGACTTCGGTCCGTGTCATGGACGAGGAGGCCACTCTCCGAGCCGCCGACTTGGCTCAGCCAGCCGCCTCCCAGTCGGGCCAAACCCAAGCCTGGCCAGGCGGGGTGTGGGTAAGGGGGACGTTGGGAAGGGGAAAGAGAATGGGCCAAGGTTGGCATGGCGCCCGCGCCTTTGTGTGTGCACTCGGCCACGCCCACACTGGAATGGTGCGTGCGATACCAGGCACCACCCATGCCTTTACTTATGCGAGGGAAAGAAGAGGAACTATTCTGAAAGGAGAAAAGCGATACGTGGGGAGGGGCGCGGATGGGATGAGGAATAAAAGATAAGATAGACATCGTGGAATATGGCTAATCGATATATAAGGGAGAGAAAAAAATAAGAAAATACAGATTAAGGAGAAGATTTACGGTTAACTGTGTGCCTCCAAGCACTCGACCGAGTGTTGTCAACCGCGGCAGAATCACGGCCGGGTAATCCGAAATAAATATCAGCTGGCGGACAAAATAAGAAGTAATAGGGAAAACGCGAAATAAGGGTATTTTTTTCCAGTTACCTGAAACTCTAACTCAGGATTTATTGAACTCAAACATTCCATGACTACTTTATCAGGGATTAGAATAATACTACCAGGGTTTTCCACGAATATGGAGAAAAGAAGGAAATAGTAGCCAGTATAACCTTCACTATCCGTTATAAAAAAACCACCAGCTACGATGAATGAAAGTGAAAGTATTAACTTTATTTCAAATTTTGATATGAACAAACAGAGTTGTACCGGCAAAAATATGAGTGACGAAGAAACGTAATTGTAATTGTAATTTATTCATTCACCATAAGCATAGAATTATGCATGGCTTTGTCAATACATGTTTTACACTTCATTTCAGTAAAAAAAACATTATGCAAAATCAAAACAATATGCAAAGTACAAATACATGCAATTTACAACTTTTTGGAATTAACACATTTCAGTTATACATTTGAAATGGTATGCATTAGAAAATCATCTACACTATAAAATAATTTGCATGAAAGTAGTTTTTTCACGGCACACTTGAATTTAAAGGAACTTTTGATATTTTTAATATAAGCAGGCAATTTATCGTACATAAGTATTCCCTGATGATCTATCCCTTTAATCGTTTTATTTACTCTGTGCTGACTTACATGGAATGCATTTTGGCTTCTCGTATTATGACTATGAAGGTCACAATTTTTAACAAACATGTCCTGATTTTTGTTAATAAGAGACACTGATTCAAGAATGTATAGACAAGGAAGAGGTAAGATTTCTAGTTTTTCAAAAATAGGTTTACTGGGAGCTCTATTATTAGAATTAGTTATTATGCGAATAATCTTTTTTGCATTTAAAATAATTTTGGAAGGAAGATAGAGGAGCCCCAAAATGGAATACCATAATGGAGAAGTGACTGCACATAGCCAAAATATATAGTCCTCAATGCCTGAATGCAAATGATTTCCTTGAGTACACGGAATGCATAACAGATTTGTGCCAGTTTTTGAGATAAATTATTAATATGTTCCTCCCATGAAAGATTAGAGTCAATCCAAATACCTAAAAACTTTGTTACCTTTAGTTCTTTTATGGGGCAACTGTTAATTATTGGATATAAATTTATTAACTTCTTCTTGAGATTGAAGTTTAAATAATGGGTTTTACTAACATTTAAAGATAGCTTATTGTCAGTGAGCCAGTTCATCAAATTATGTGTAGTTTCTGTTACCTCGTCCATTAATTGAGTGGGATTATGGTTATTAAAAATTAAGTTAGTATCATCAGCAAATAGTATTGTATTGGAGAGTGGTAAATTTGCAGGTAAATCATTCATGAAGACTAAAAATAGTAGTGGTCCAAGAATGGAGCCCTGCGGAACTCCACAAATAACAGAAGTTGTACTTGATACAGATCATTTCAATATATTGTGACCTATCAGTTAAATATAATTTAAACCAGTCCTTTGCATTGCCTTTTATACCATATGTTTCTAATTTTTTTAAAAGAATTCCATGGTTAACTGTATCAAAAGCTTTTTTTAAATCAATAAAAAGCCCTGCAACATGAATATTACTATCTAAGGCATTCCATATATTCCTTGTCAATGAGAAAAGGGCATCATTAATGGACTTATTCCTTCTGAAGCCAAATTGATGATTGTCAATGACAGAGGATTTATCAAAAAAGGAAATCAATCTCAGATACATGACCTTCTCCAAAATTTTGGAGAAACTTGAAAGTAAGGAAATTGGTCTATAATTCTCAATGTTTTCCTTCTCTCCTTTTTTAAACAGAGCTTTAATTTTTGCAACTTTAAATTTGGAGGGGAATTGACCAGCACTTAGGGAAAGATTACAAATTTCAGTCAGTGGTTCAGCAATAAAGGTGGCACAACTTTTTATAACAGCATCAGGGCCACATGAATATTTATTTTTTAATTGATTGATTATCCTCAATATTTCATTTTTAGTAACAGGTTCTAGATATATAGAGGAGGAATTAATGACCATTTTAGAAGTACCTGTGTTGGTGGGCGACTGTTTGGGAGTTTGATTGACACCTACTTGGGCAAAGTAATCATTGAAAATGTCTAAAATTTTTTGGACACTTGTTATTGTTGTGCCATTATAACATATTTTAGATATTGTGTTGCTATTAATTTTATTTTTCCCTGTTTCCTGTTTCACTACTTTCCAGATAGCTTTAGATTTATTAGATGATGTTGTTATCAATGAGCTGGTATGCAGCTTTTTTGCTAGCGTAATAGTAGTTCTCAAAATTTTACAATAACTTTTGTAGTATTTTTTTAACTCTGGATCATTAGAATCAATGCATTGCTTATACAATGCTCTTATTCTATCACAAGAAATAATTATTCCTCTTGTTAACCAAGGACTACTGTATTTTCAGGTTTACTTTTATTATGCTTGACAATTTTTTTAAGGGGAAATGCTAAATCATGGTAATAAGTAATGATATTGATAAAGCTGTCAACTTTAGTATCAAGATTAGTAGGGTAATTAATATCCTCCCATGTTTCTTTTGACATTAATGTATTAAAATATTGAAGACTATAAGGAGAGCTACGATGGAGCATGTAGGTACTGTAGTTAACATTACTGCATTATTTGAAATATTTTACATATTTAAACAGTTAAGCAAATCTTGACATCTCATTTTGTGTTCCAGATTTTGAATTAACCCCCCCCCCCGTACACTCCCGAGCAGTTGCTTGCAGTGTACCATGTGTGTAGAAGAAAGAAACAATCGAAATACATACAGAGCAAACAGGAATTTTTTAAAAATGTCATGCCGAAAATCCTTAAAAGTCAACGAGCTTACCTTTAATTAGCATCGACAATTTCAAATTGCGATTGATGTTGATGAAAAACTAAAGGAAAACATTTGCAAGCAGTTTAAAATGTTGCCTTCTTCGCAAAAAATACCATCAACACATGAAAATCCATCAATTCCAACTTGGTGGAATAAACCTTTGCAGAAATATTTTTTATTTAACATTTTTGATTCCCAGGGATAATCCAATATTAGTTTGTTTGTTCTCATAATAACTATCAATACTTAACATGGACTGTCACCAGGAAAGGGTAGGAGTCGATTTTTACGTCTGTTTTTCATAAAACAATATTTTCCCAAAAGTAAGGCCTTATGGAATTAATTTTAGATAAGAATCCTAATAATTCAACATGCACACATATCTTTCATGACACTTCCTTTGTGATTAGGCACAGTAATGAAAACTTGAAAGAAAGTTACGAAAGGAAAATTAATATCTCTAATTCATCCCATACTTCTCTATCCCTGCATTCTTCTTTTGCCTCTACCACGTTCAATCGCATAGCTCTAGTGCCCCTGAAACTTCGACTAACTTCCTTACCTTGAAAGACTTTTCAACCCCATTCCCCCACTCGGTCGATCGGTCCCTTTCTCTCACACCATTTACTCTTGCCTCATATCTGTTTGGTTATTCGATTCTCATACTTTCTCTCGACATGTCCGAATCAGGGTAACAAAGTTCTCTCACAATTTTCCATAATAGGAGCATCCAGTGAACAATCTTCAACAACCATATCATTCTTCATTTACAACAAAAATGCTTTATGAAAAAATATACCCAGCTTTTTATCGGCATTAACCTATTCTTAATCTGACGCATTCAACTTTCGCTTCCAAAGAGGAATGTGGAAACGAACCCGATTTTATAGTGTCATTTCCTGCCCATTTTGAAACAACAAGAGTGACAAACCTAATTTAAACAACGCACAAAAAATTAGTAGCAAAAATTTTTGCTGCTAATTTTTTACTACTACTAAAACTTCAAAATTTCACGTAAGAAACCATCTATGACCGAGTATTTTCCATTTTTCAAAATTATTACGCCCGTTGAAGGCACATTTTTTATTGTTACATAGGATATGGTAATTTCTGGAATCATTTGGCGAGTCCAAGTAAATAATGTGACACGGAATGCATTTAAAGTACTTCATTGGGTTATGCGAAATTAGTTATTAGTAGTACGAAGTAGCGTAGCCACTACAGAAAATGCATGTAAGGTACTGGTTAGCCCTACCCTGGAATACTCGTCCATAGTATAGGATCCATATGAGGTGGGACAAGGATAAAAAGATAGAAAAAGTGCAGAGAAAGGCAACAAGATATGTACTCGGAAGGTACAGAAGAAGAGAGAGTGTCACGAAAATTTTGGATTTACTGAAATGGGAGAGTTTGAAAAATAAAAGTAAAAGGAGTAGGTCTGGTGCGATGCATAGATTGCTAATGACGAAGCATGGAAAGATTTATGGAAAGAGATAGAAAAACCAAACTTTCAGGGGAAAAACGACCACGTTTTAAACTAAAAATAATAACGCAAAAAACAAATAGGAAAACATACTCTTTTTTAAACAGAACTATTGTTGATTGGAAACAGCTGCCTGGAGGATTGTTTGAGCCCTTTCCTTCCGATTTTAGGAGTTTTAAAAATAAGTGTAGAGCAGCCATTGGGTGATAAACTTCATTGATCAGTGATTATTATTGTTTTGTACTTATTAAAATATTGTATGTATGAGATGTGCACGGCGTGAGAAGTTGTATTGCAATAGTGAATGATGTGTTAACGGTGCGTGATTTTGAACGATATATGAAATTGAAGAGTGCGTGATTATGGACGGAGTGCGGCGATGGACATTGTAGGTATGGTGTGAATCTAGCCCTTATGTGATGGTAAAGGTGCGGTTGATAATCCGAAAATGTAGAGCCAAAAGACCATTTTGTCTAATATCTGTTCTTCTTGTGTATGTATGCGTGCATGTGCATTGCAAGAGTGCCCGTTGACCAGACTTGACCGTTGCCACCAGGACAATTGCCTAATTGCAGCGATATAAATTCTTAAAATAATAACATAAAATTTCCACCATTTAATGAATTTGTCCGAATATTTATAGTACACGTAAAGAGAGAGGGAGATTGAAGATATGTGTTAATTTGAGAAATAAACGTGGGGATAGAAATTAAGGGGATGTATATTGAGCCCAAAGAATTTCAAAATGTATAACACTGAGGAAATTTCCTATTGGACAAATCCCTCGGTGAGTTAAACCACGTGGGTACGCTGAGCCCGAGAATGTTCCACGTGAGAGGCTTTTAGTAAATTCAACCTCAACCACAATCGACCTTCTTGATTTATAGCATCTAACGTGACATCGTATCACCGGATACTCCATCAAGCAAGTAATGGTCGCTCAATCTGCCCTCCCTCAAGAGAAGGATAGAAATTATCATAATACATACCAGGAGAATGGCGAGAATGATGACGACGAATGTTTCGTCGTCATCATTCTCGTCAAGTCTCGTATTTTAGGCATAGACGGCATTGGGCAGTTATGATCGTGAGTGATGCGAAGGGAGGTGCAGCGTTTTGAATTAACTAGAGAGAGGGAGGGAGCAATGGGCAGCGACACTCGGTTCCCCCATCGGTTTCGGGGTTGATGTCCGGCTCAGGTGAAGAAGGCAGGAAGTCGATTGGGCGTTGGAGTAAGACTTTCGTTTTACCCGGATGACGTCACATCCTTAAAAAGCCATCTCCCTCCCCCCCCCGCGTGACCCGAGCACGCCTCGCTTCCGGCGAGAGACACGCCGAGAGGGGAAGAAGATTGGTTCCTTTCGTGATCACCAACGCGAGGGGGGCAGAGAAGGAAGCGGTCTAATCGAAAAAGGAAGAAAAGGGAAGGACATAAAATATTTAGTGCCCCTCCAATAGCGGACTAATACCTGAGAACCAAGCATTTGTTTTATTTTTGGGCCTACTGAGAGATCGCTTACTCTCACTCTCTTTTAATTGGTCCGTCAAATAGCTAATGCTAATAAATAACATGACAAAGAAATGGTAGCGAGCGACGAAACTTTCGCTCAACAACCAGAGAAGTTATCATTCTGATTTTATAGCCTTGCTATATATTATATTTTCCAAATTCTAAGAAACTGAGGGATATGCCGCGACAGTATCTTTTGATGGAGTCATCCGCTCATCTGTATTACGATGCTACAACTTCAGTGTAAAAATCATTCGCCTTGACCGGGATTCGAACCCGGATCCCGGTCAAGGCGAATGATTTTTACACTATGATATTTTTTCAATATCGTTTCCCTTTTCAAAATGAAACGAGAGTATACGTATTTATTTATTTATTTATTATCGACTTAATTGGGCGAGGTTGAGACTAAATAGTCCCTTCTTCCACCTAACCCTTATATTACATTGAAGACAATTACATACAGCCAAGCCCTGGATGGAGAAAAATCCACCCAGACGGGAATCGAACCCGTGACCTCTCAGTTGGTAGACGAGGACGTTACCCCGCCGCCACCGCGGCCGGCATGAATTGAACGGCACGAATTGAATGAAACGTATGAATCATAAGTAGTCAAAAAAGGTGGCGATTCCAAGAGCAGAATCGCAAATCATTGCAAAATGTAGTGCTTTAGTGGAGTTTTCAAAGCTAACTCAATTCCGGAAATATCGATGTAAACGTTCTCCTAAATGTAAAGGGTAAGTTGTATAAGTTCGTTAACTACCAGTTTATCAATTCAGTTGCTTGACATCTTTCCACAGCAAAACTTTTAAAAACAAGTTTATTAAGCTTAGTTGTTACTTTGTGTAAAATAATGGAAGATGGTAAGATGGATATAAGTGGATCGTTGCACCAAAGATATTTATATGGCAATTAAGTCTACATTATTACCAAAAAAGTAATTTTTTTTGTAAACACGGTAGTAATAAACTTTAAACCAATTTTTTGGCAGCAGAGGTTTCGATGAGTGTGGCGGTTAATCCTTCAATATTCACAGGAAAAAAGAAATGAATATCCAGACACACGTAAGCATATGTATACATTATATCAGTCATAATAATAGAATCTTACATTGATCATGGGTGTTTCGATAACCTAATAGTCGCGGTTACTGACTGACAGTAGGATCCCAATTAATGTCCTCCACCATTCTGATATCCAATCCAAGAAGTTTTTCCATTTGCAAGAACTTCGTGAGAAACTGTTTAGGCACAGGAAAAGGAAATCCCCTATCCCCTCCGTGGTTTCAACCACCTTTACCACCCATCATGAATGTTTACTTTGAAGTCTCAATCCGATAGTTTCAATGGTGTGAAACGTATAAGTAAATTGCATAGTCTGAATAAAAATAAGATAATATAGCATCCACTTGGTCCACATGTTTCTGCTCGAACACTACACCTACTGTCGTAATTTTTTGCCGGCCCCGGTGGCGGCGGGGTAACGTCCTCGTCTACCAACTGAGAGGCCACGGGTTCGATTCCCGTCTGGGTGGATTTTTCTCCATCCAGGGCTTGGCTGTATGTAATTGTCTTCAATGTAATGTATGTAATGTAAGGGTTAGGTGGAAGAAGGGACTATTTAGTCTCAACCTCGCCCAATTAAGTCGATAATAAATAAATAAAATAAATAAGTAATTACTGGATGAAAATATTAAGGAACATAAGGACAAGAATTCACTATTATATCAGATATCACTTAGATTATTCGATAGGTTTGCTGCTGGTTTTATATATTTCAAAAGTTGCTTAGTATGATGCATGAAATTCTAAGGATTTTTTTAATTACGTAAAAAAACATATTCGTGGGTGAAATTGGGCTAAAAATAAACTTATAAACGAATGCTCGGACTCCAAACACTGAGCTTTATAGGTTTTAATTGCAGCTATCAGCAACCTGAACCCTAAGTATTGGTTAGGAAAACTAACATAACCTAAGCAGATTCGGTTAGGGAACCAAAAGTTATTGTTAATATTTTTTTGAAAGGAGAAGATGAATTTCAGCTCATCACAAGCAAAAACTTTAATACGAAGTGCCTTTCAAATTTTAATTTTATTCTCGTACCTCTGAAACGATATGGAATAAATAAAGAATAGATCACTGTTCAATGTTTTTAAGTGTTCAATATTTGTAAATAAAGGAATAAACAACGCTTGAATAAACAAATAAATTCGGACAGAGCTGGATGTAGGTCACAATTTATATGAAGTTTGATTTACCATTACAATGTTTAAATAAAAATAAATTCTACCACTAAATGCAATTTATCACTCTAGTATTATGCAATTATCGTCTATTTCAGAGGTCCAACCGGTTTTAACACACATTCCAACTATTAAAATAATATTACATTCGGAAAATAACAATGGATACACGATCCGTCATTTATGTTAAGTAATTATATAATACACCGAAAATGAAATGAACGCACAATGCTATTAAATGAACAATAGCACAAAACAATGATATTGTTAAGATAAGAAACTCTAAGAGTTCATAGCTATGCGAAGTTTTATAGAAATTAAATTCTGAAAACGCAGAGACAAAAATTTAAGAGTAGATAATAATAATAATACACCAATTCGAGAAAATGTCGAGAATATCAACAGGCCAAAAGTATTTTTAATAGCAACGAAAAATAAAACAAAAGCTATTTCCATCAACTCAAAATCACATCATAAAAACCAAAATAATTATATCTTCATCCACGTAGAAATCATCAAGGATCAATGATAAGATTTGTCAGAAGTTTGAGCCTGCCAAACCAAATAATCATTTTCTCTTTTAAGGCCGCCGTAAACTGGAGCGGACACTCTCACACGAGTCACCCTGGCCCAAACAGCAGACATTTAGCAAAAATAACAAAATGAACGAAAGAGCTCGAACTGAAGCCCATAAAGATCTAGACGATGGGCAGTGGCCCTGACAAAAGAAATATACCACAAGGATAAACGCTATCAAGGTGACCTTTCGTCGGGGCCGGTGAACGATAAATCGAGAGTTCTAGAATTGAAGTAATTCAATCGACGGGAGAAGCAAACCTCACGCATGCCAACAAAACAAGCGGACGAGGGAGTCGAGTTGTTTCCTCAGATATTCCAGCCCCGTGGTCAAAAGTGTAAAGAGCGAGGGTGACCTTGGAACAATCATTCCGGTAGCGACAATCGACGGTTTAATCGATGGTTCTTGAAAATTACGTGACTGAAAGGATAGACACACGAATCGTGAACGACTACCGTGCGCTTCGGCGCAGTATTTCACAAAGATAAATTTTCTTCAATTCCTTGTGATTCCATTGGCGAAGTTTGATCTCATTAGTTTCATCATGTATTGTTAAGTGGGAAGTTTATCGTGCATTTCTCGTAATTTTAAAGCCATTATGGAAATTAACCTAGCAGAATAATAAGGCATAAAAATGTGCAGCAATAATCTTTGAACTTCAGATGAGTTCAAACCTTACTCAATGGAATCAAACTTAATTTCGTGGGATTTTACCATATTTCAGAGCAACATAAAATTCATTTTTAGTAATAGATAAACGATAGGCCTTTAGTGGAGAAAAATATTATATAAGAGGAGGAGGCAGGCAAAGGTGTTGCAAGTCTGGGATTTGTGACTCACTCCGTTGTGTGCTGGAACGAAAATGGGTAGCAATGGCAACGAAATTTATTAATAACGTCATTTAACAAGTATTCCTTTCTAGTTGTCACAATGTCAACAATTTTCCGAGAAATTCAAAAACTTTCCCATTTTTAAATTCCAAGTCCAAGGCACCAGATTTGAAATCACAATTCACACTCCAAAATATGTTTAGCGAAGTTCAAGAACATATCAAATTTTTCCAAACACTCAAAAACGTTTTCTGGTCTTCCCACTCGTCTGACGGAATTCTTTGGCTGTGCACGACCTGCAATTTAAAACAAAATCCTCACTTCTCTCCAAAGACTTAAACTTTGTCTTAGAGTTGAGTGGTGAGTTGATCATTCCTAATCCTCCTTCCTCTTTTCACAAATTTTTCTCCTTCTTTCCCTCTCTTTATCCCTTCCCCTCTACGGCAAGTGCGTAAGTACTCGTAAACATGTAAGAACATACTTAAGCGCAACAATTTTGTTTGTGCCTGAGCATGGATAATTGGTACCCCAATCCCCACTTGAGATGCTTTGAAGAGTGCACTTTGAGTTAGTACGACGTCCGTCGGATGGGACGTTAAGCTGCGGGCCTCTTGGCGCCTTTCGGCAGGAGTAGGCTAATGCTGACGCCGGGTTTCTCTCCACCCTTCCTTTCCAATCCATCCCTAATGGCACAAATGACTTCAGCTCTCGGTCGCCTCCCACAAAAACTACTGCTACTTCAGATTAATGGGACATTTACCAAATTGTCTAGGTGCATAAATTAAAATTATAAACATACAGCACTGAATCAACAATTGTAGATTAAACGATTATGAAACAACATAAATTCACTTAGCCGTATGGATGACTCAAAAGAAAAACCCGGGATTTAACTAATTTCATCCAATCATAATAATAACCTAGGCAATGACTTGCACTTTTCCAAAATACGTACTCCTCATAATGGAGTTCGCTGATTTTTTGCATTGCGTACTCGTACATCATTGCCGTGGAAATATCCTCATTTACGTCGAATGAACGATCTTAACAAAATATTCGTAAAAAACCTTTCAAGGTATTCCTTTTCGAGCGGAGACTGTTAGCGCACGAGTTTTTATTGGAAATTAAGGGGTGAAAAACTTGAAATTGGACGAAGAAAATCCCCCACGCAATCTTCATTAATCATTTCACCTATCCTGCTCAATGGCTGCTCACGGTCGTCCATCATTTGTCTCTTATCGCCTCCATAGCACAGCCTTTTTGCAGCCGCCGCCGTCATAAAGCCGCGAAAGAGAAGAAGCGGGGAGGAGGTTGGCGGTGGTTGGAGAGCCGTTCCCCCTAAGGGCACGCACCGGAGGACGCCTTGAGATCCCGGCAACTCCCTTTGCTTTGATGTAAAATGGATTGCATAAATAGGGAAGGAAGGCGTTGTGTTTGGCCATCATCGGTTCGTTTGGCGGAGAGTCACGTGGACGGTGGAACGATACGAAGGCGCCCCGGCGCTCGAGGGAGGAACGCTGTGAGGAAGCGAGTGACAGGATGTGACTTGCAGGCAGCGAAAAGTGGGCGGGGCCGAATTACGCCCGAAGGAAGGGAGAGACGCACATCAAGACTCTTGATAAACTAGTTGGATAACCACATTAAACAACTTTGTGAAATGAATCTTGAACCTCACCTTAAGTAATATAGCATTTCCAATTTAAATATATATTTTTTTTCCCATTGCCTGTAAATAAAATATGAAAAGCTGTATATTTATAATAATGGCAACGAGAAAAATTGTGTGCAATTCCTGTTAATCCGAAAACATTAATTTTATTCAGACATCTTTTTAAAAGCGGAACCCTCCTTTAACGCTGAAATTGGGATTTTTGGACACAGATTACTTTAATAAGAGAAAAGCACAACGGTTAAAATGCATTATATTGTTCCACGCAAGAAAGTATTTCATAAAGTCAAACCGTTGAAAATTTCGAAGTAAAATCTGAATAATTGCCTGCAAGATGAATAATTCTCATGGTCACGACAGGATGATTTCGGCATGAATAAAAATGATAACTTGATCATGCAACTTGTTAGTAGTTACTAAGTGCCTATTTTGAACTGTCACGAAATATTTTCTCGCTTTGAACGTAAGCGTTGCGTGAGGAAGAATATTTAACTGAACATCATATTCTGATTACTTCTGATGAAATTTAGGGTCAAGTTACTTTCTGAGCCATCATTAAACTCGTGAGATTCGTGTTTTTTCTAGTATTCGTAATCTTGCTGGTAATCATTTAGCAGCGGTTATTTTATATCCTATGTTTTCAGTTACTCTTACAACTCTCTCATATTTCCTAACTATTTTCAACGGATAGAGTAACTTTTATCAGTATGTCAATCAATTCAGATGTTAACCGATGAAATTTTAGAAATTTTAAGATTAAAGTACTATTATTTACACTGAATATCGCGGCCAGTGTAGTACCTGGTTATATACCTGCTGATCGGAGGCCCCCGGGTCGAAATATGGGTCATTGTGCAAACACTGTCTAATAAAATTTAACAATGAAAACAATGAAAAAGAGTGCATCGAGTTATTTTATTGGAGACTTAATTTTTTTTGGTATGCCTATCTTCAAGTGCTGCTCTATATCACTCAATTTTTTATTGACAATTGAAACCATTACACGACGTTTCACACGTGAAATCATACTCTTATCTTTCCCATTATATCCTTTTAGCCCCTGTTCTCCCTTTTCCAAAAAATCATCAAAACTTCCACTTTCACCTTTACATTGGTATAAACTTAGATGAAATAATTGTTAAATTGCAATACATATTTGTAAAAAACAAAAGACTTAGAAGTGCTGTATAACAAGAAATTATGTTTTAATTTGAAAACTTGATTCTTCGTCCTATAAAATCATAAATATCATAAAAATATACACCCATGTTTTTTTAATTTAAAAGATAATTTTTCTGGCGATATAATATCCAATTTATTGCCAAGAATAAAAATGTTGAACAAAAATAGGCAAACGCAATGTGGTACTCATAGTTGAAAATATTAATGGCACCAAAGTTTGACGATGGTCTCATTAACTTCTGAAACTCGTGAAAACCGCTCGAAATTAAGGAAGGAGGGAATAAGACAAAAAAATTGCAACTTTGAACGAATGTAAACAACATTGCAAGTGAATGGAATAATACATTTAATACAGGAATAATACAGTTTTAATAGCCTATTCCAGAACAGAATAAACATTAACGATTAATTAAAGAAATTAAAAATTAAAGATTAATTAAAAATTAATTAAAGATTTCTTCCAAATCAAAAGTGGGAATGTTCAGCGACACATTTTTAAAAGGTTAGAGCGATTCACGTGAAGGTTGAAATGGTACCCCGTAAGAAAGAAAACATGTCTTAAGGATCGCTGAACATAATCATTTCGGTGATATGTTGATACCTCTTACATCTCAGTGAACACTGGGGTATTAGTTTGGCATAAACATTACATCACATAATTCTTAAAATCTTATTGCAATTAAAAACACAGCGAAAAAAGAGCACATTCGCACAAATTAGAATAAAAGAAGTTGAGAAAAAAATTGAATTCTGAAAGAGTACATCAATATAAACTGGAAATACAGAAGAGCAAATGAAGAAATACCTCGAATTCGGGTGAAGATAGAATCTTACTGAAGCTCAAAAGAAGAAGAGAAAAACTAATTTGACATCCTGAGGCAGGATAGCTAACTAAAGACTAAGACTAAGAGAACCGAATTGAAGGAAACTTAAAAGAGGCGAAGAATCACTGTAAAATGGCAAGAGTACGGGAAGTAGGCGATGGAAAATGTCTCAGCAAGGAGCTATAAGGGAATGAAGAGATTGGCAGGGAACAGGATTAGTTGGAGAGCTGTTGGAAGCCGGATTGATATTAAGTTGATTCAGAAACATTAAAGAAGAAATCCAAATTTGTTATCGTAATTGCATAATAATAAACGAATGAGAAGATGAACATATATCACGACGGAAAAATACAAGTATTGGAGCAACAAATGAGCATTATTGTCTATGCCTCGATTCGAGTTAATTAAAATCAGTCCTTCGCCAAAATTCAAATCTCTAGACAAACAACCAGAAATCGCTATTATTCAGCGGAGAAAAAAAGTTAAACCACCGGCCGGAAAGTCATGTCAAACTTGGGTTTCATCTAAAATGACGTATTTCTAATACTGGCTGTTTGGTTTACTGGCGTGAAACTGACGAAACAGTATAGGATTTCAGTTTGTCGTGAAACCGACCGTGAAACCGCAGCATACGGCCGGGTCGGGAAGCGGACTTGAGGGGGAGTGGAGGGGTGGCGAAGGGCGAGGAATAATAATAGAGCATAAAGGGAGTGAGGAGAATGAGGTATAAAAGGAAAAAAAAGAACAGTTCATCCCCGTGACGGACGGTTGCGCCTTCTTCTCTGGCGCTTTGATTTAACCTTTAAAGGTTAGAGGTGACATTTTAAACGGACATAACAAACGATTTTTAGATTTAAAACTTTCAGCGTCAATGCTAGCAATAATAAATCCTTAAATTTTATTAAATTGGAGGTTGAATTAATATTAATATTAACATTAACTTCAGCAAATTAAGAATTTCAAAATGATAGTCAATTATGATTGCAATTATGATGAGAAAAGATGCTTGAATGCCAAAAAAATAATCCTTGGCCAAATACAATCGATGGCCAACAATTTCTTCGAGAAATGGGGACCAGATTGGTTGGTCTCCTCATTCTTGCGTTAACATTGCAGTTGTGCGTCGCAAAACACTTTTGTAACCTACATTTATGCGTACAAACATTAAAACGTAGTCATATTTGCCTATTTATTGGCAGAACTTGGACTTGACTTTCAAATTAAAAATACCTTCAAGAGCCGAGCTCAAGGCAGACTCTTGCGAATTATTTTCTACGAAATCAGGAAAAATATTTCCATATTAGATGCAAAAATTGGCGAAAACTAAAGAACAGGTTGATGAAATGCTTGTGCAGCATTAAAATATTTTGACAAAATTTATGTTAAAAATAAATCAACTTTCCTTTGAAAAAATAAGCTGTTAGTTGCCACAACTATTTAAGCCTGCAATATTTTTCAATTATAACTCACAACACGGAAATTCGAAATAAATATCCAGGTTTTATTGCCACCTCTTTGATGAAATAACATTTTAATCAATTTCGCCAAAATAGGATAGCGAAGAAAGTGTGGAGTAAAATGGTAGCTGCATCAGAGGAGTAACATTAAAACATGACTCATTATTTAGAACTGCTATTCGAGATAACAATCTCGAAGAGAAATGAAAGAAGCTCACGTCAAATGAAGTTTTATTTCTCATTTTGAAAAAGCAGGCTCAAAGTTCAATTTACGAGAGTCTGTTAGGCCCGAGAGGTGGTTAAATGGTCAGTAAAAGACTCCACTACGTGGGAGACCTCTTAATTCAGGTCAAAAAAAATGTTAAGTTAGGAACCCACTTTAACTCGTAAAAATAGCATTTTGTGCTTCCACTTTGGGCAGGATATTGGCAAAAATTATGACTTGAATTTTAATTCTGCTTGCTGTTAACAGATCTCCCAATGCCATCAAGGTCGTCCGGCCCAAATGTATCCCTCTAGAATTCGTAGAACTTCAAGGGAAAAATAAACGTTGATTTTGAAGGATATATTACTTAAAGATGTGGTTTCTTTACTTTTGCCTAATAGCCAAATGACGTCATTCGTGAAAACTACAAATTGCCAACGAAGAACGTTAATGATGCTGCGACACCATTTTTCTCGACTTATAAAATGCTATATGCCAGTGTATTCCTCAGTTCAGAATGAAATTAAAATAGCTAAGAGCTCCTTCAAAATGTAAAAATTATTTCTATTCAGGGGACGTGGCGGTCCAGTGGGTATAGTACTAGCGCTCGATTTCGGGAAAAGCCTCTAGGTACCTTCCTAGTTGAATGAATTTTCGGGTACCAGATCTTCATGGGAAACCACAACTGGCACAGGAAAAGGAACTAGCTTCCCAACCCTAAAGTGAAATTTACTCACGCCAATGGGCTGAGTACCTATCAAACGAACCTACGGGTTGACAACTGTGGTTTTTTTATTTACATAATTATACGATATGACATAGTATTGTTTTTTAAGCACCATTACTTTCTTCAGGCTGTCGGAGTTATTTCATTAAAAGTTTAATTTTATATTGAAATTATTAAAATGAAATAACATTTTAGCGACTGCTTAGATAACATTTAACAATGACTGGAACTTGAACTTAGAAATCAAATTACGGTAAATTAAGTAACCGTTTGAGTCAATACCCTAGCGTTACTCAGTAGAAACGAGAGTAAATTGCCTAAAGCGATTTCCAACACGCAGCGGAATCGAGCAAAACGAAATTAACCGTATTTTAATATAAAGAAGAAATATTTCGCAGATTTAACTACGCAGCTTTGCCACTTACACGCTTCTATACAGCCAATAAATTTAAACCAATGGAATAGACAGAAATTGGGGGTAAAAGGATACTACCAAAGTTAGTAAAATTCATAAATCCTACTGTAATTCTTGACCTTACAAATCAAGATGTTCTAGTCTCATTTCAATGCACTGAAAAATATCGGTATGACAATTTGTCCAAATTTTTTTAAGGTAATCTACCGGTTAAGGTAGGTTTTTGGATGGACACAACTATCAAATACCCATTTTGTAACTCCAAACAAAACCCAATTTAGCAACCTAATCTACATCAGGTCCCTCTTTATCTCTGTGTACTTCTTTCCTCCCTTCATTCCGTCCAACATCCCTATCCTGTTCCTGCCCTTTCCTCGCTTTCCCAACATTCTCCCCTCTATTACCTTCTTCAACATTCCACTACCGCTCAATTCGCCTTTCATCCATTTTTCCTGCCTCCATAGGATTTCTCTCAACAAACCCCTCTCCTCACCCACCATCTCCAGTACTTCCTCATTTGTTTTCCTTTCAGTCCATTTCATCTTCTCCTTTCTTCTCCACACCCACATTTCAAAAGCCTCCAATCTACGTCTATCCTCCTGATTCAGTGACCAAGTTTCTGCGCCGTACATAGCTACGCTCCATATCAGAGTTTTAACGAGTCTTGCCTTAACAACCCTAATCAATGTCCCCGTCATCAACTCCCTCCTCCTTGAGAAAGCCTCCTTGCCTAGCGCAATTCTTCTCCTTGTCCTAATAATTATCAAATATTGTAAAATCTAGATACTGGTTCGGCGATTGTAAAATAATCGAGTTCTTTTGTCGAATTTCCGGACGTCCCATGGTTTTCCAGGTCCACCATCGTGGTGCATTAACGATGGCATAAAGTCACCCCTTAATTATCTCATTTAAATATTTACTTAAAAACCGAAACTCACGCACGCTTTTGGCAACATGAATCTTGTTACCCAACCTGAGGAAGAGGCAGCCTTAAATCAAAACATGAGAGGTCCACAGGTGTTTCCGCGGTTCGGAAAGCAGCGGAGCCGTCTCGTCCACACCTCCCTCCCCCACTCGCATTCTCGGTTTCCTATTTGCTTTCACGGACCATCGCGCGTCCACCCCCCCACGTCTTCCTCCGCTCCTCCCCCGTTACTCACCCAAAACCTCCTCCCTCCCCACGACCGCCCACCTCCCCTAACCACCTATCCAACACACGGATCCAAATAGCATCATCCCTCCTCCCTGCTGGACCGAATCCAAGTCACTGCCACCTTCCCTCGGCGAAGGGGCGCTCTTTCGACCCCTCCCCCCCTCCCCGGTTTTTATTTTTCAGCAGATCTCCCAATGACGCACAAACGCGCGGGTACTGACGTACGCGAAAGTGACTGACTGAGATAGAGACGAGGAGGGCAGATGGGCAGCTGAGGGGACCGGCGGGGGGGAAAGAAGGAGATTCATCCGAATCGAATATATCCGCCGCTCATCCTCTTGGACTCGAATCACGAGTCAGCGTGATTAAGTGAACGGGCTTTAGCCGTTCCCTTATAGATACGTCTGCTCCTCACGGCGCAGCGTAAGAAGATGAAGGTCGCGAACAGAAGAGTTCATTGAAGGAGAATTATAATATACCCATAATGCACCATTCGAGTTGAACCCTACAGAATCCGAAGATTGGGCATCGTGCACCTGTGTGTTCTGGCGAAAAAGATGAATTCGGCATTAAATGAGCCTAACTGGAACTCTTTCAGTCAACTTCCTTCGGAAGTGTCTTGTCTTCGCGTGGATAAGCTGCTAGTTGAAAGAAAAACTGCAACATTTTTGCCACAACCAAATTCGCACTGAATTTACGGATTATTTACCGGATACCAAACTTCTAGATGACAACTGGGGTAATCATCTCGACCCGCTATATATTATATTCGGTAATCTTACGCTCTACGAGAAAATGTATTGCTTCGATATATCGTAGGCATATCTCATGAATTAATTTGTGAGTGCTTACATAAATAACATTATATGAATATAGCAGTTTAGTTTTCGTAATTGTCCAAATTAATTAGGTAATTAGACTCTATTTTTCACATCCATCACCCATTTACCCTGACCATCATTTTAGAGAATCGTATCAACTTCCGTAGTTTTTAAACCAGATGATGTTACCGTATAACAAACCAATAATGTGCAATAAGGAGTATTTTCTTGTGGAAGTGGAGCGTCATTTCTCCTAGCGAAATCATGAAGGAATTCCACAGAGAAGAGCATACAGTTTCCTACAAATTTAGTGATTTGGTGATTATTTCCTCGAAAACTGCGGGCAGTTTTTATAGCAAGAAGGTTTCTCCAAAAAATGAACCGAAATATGTCGACTCTCATTCTTAACATCAACATTAAGTAAGCATTGCAGAATCATGGAACAAAATACTAAATATGCATACGGTCACAAGACTGTCTTACGAATCGCAATCTAGCAATGTCGCTTGAAATTTTCTTTTATCTAAAATGAACATGAAAATAAAATGGAATGGTTGTAAAATCACAGCGGTTAAATTTCAAAATGTGTATTATAAATCTTTCATATATTAAGTGGTTAGAACTACAGAATTCACATATTATCCATTTTTTTATAATTATATTCAATTCTAGTAGTTGCATGAAGGGGGAGGAGAGAGTGTTGTTGAGAGGAGTACAAAGAAAGCAGGAAAGGTACATGCAAGGCAATTTGATTGGCGATGGAATACTAAAGACTGTGACAGAGGAAACGTTGGGCAAGCGAGGTAGGGGGAGGTACGGGATGGACAGGGTGGTCGGAAATATGTAAAATCGAAGAGTGTCTTATTGAAGGTTCAGATGTCACGTTGTGTCTTGTTGGGCGATGCTAATAATTACAGGCGTGTTATGCCTGCGTCCATCCAAAACCTACCTTAAACGACAGACTACCAATAATAATAATATTCCAACGGACGACAAGTGGAAATTTTGGAACAGTTACGTGCATGGTGAAAGTAATTATTTGAAATTAAACTGGAAAACATCATAAATATTAAAAAAGTTAAATGAAAATATTTTGCACTGTTTGCTGTTTTCTTTGTTTAATGGAGATTTTCAAATTAGCTGTCTAGAAATATCCGCCACAATTTATGTCTACCAGTGAATCAATATCCTTTCTGATGTTTTAGATAATTTCGCGCAATAAACATACGGAAAATAAGTCAATCTCCCCTGAATAATTAACTGATTATTGATCTTAGGGAATGTCTAATAATCGTAAATGTTAATGCTTCTATCTCACCCATTTTAAATACAGCAAGTAGGAAGCCAAGACAAAACGTGTTCGATATAATAAGATGTAACTGAAAAAATAAATCAATTCATTAATAAACTATGCAAATATCTGCATTCCAATGAGTACTTATATCCTGAAAGTTATGATGGCTTAATCATCTTAAGAGGAACTCGAAATCTATACCAGAGCCGCGATGTTATCCTTGATACGTATGTAAGAGACATCTAGCGCCACGAGTTCAAACTATCACGGCTGCCTCCGCTGGCTATCTCGGCAAGATAGATTATGTGCCGCCTTGCCTTTTACCTTTAACTGGACTTTAATCAATCAACTTCAGTGACTTTTATTATTTGTTAAAATTGTGTTTTATTCATCTTAATTATTTTAATATATCTTGATGCAAATAACCAAGAACCCGTCTGTGTTCCAATGGATAGTATGCAAGCCTGTCAGTTTACGGGGGAAAATATCATTAGCCACGAACTACTAACCTTATACTCAAGTTGAAATGCGAAATAATTGATCGACAAGAAACATGTCTTCAAAATATAACATTTCTCTGGTTACAATATTTAACAAGATGATGTGGCCACAAACGCTTATATTATTGTAACAACTCGATGAAATTTTACCAGCTTAAGATTTCTTCAGGTACATCTGCTATGAACTACTGGTACATAAAAAGATACTGCAGATAAATTCAATCACAGCATTCGAATAAAGCACGCATAGTTGCTAACCAAAGCTTCGTGAAAGGAGTTGTTTTCAATTCTATCAGCAATATTCATCAACGTAGAACTTGGTATGGCTTTGGGTGACATGCCTTTAGGTCTCCATATTTCTTCAAGTCACTTTCTTTTTGTATTAATTATATGAACCTGAGACTATCTCTGTGAATTACATTGCTCTTTCCCATTGCACAATTATCTTCAACAAGATATCCTGTCTTACGTGGACCATTATATCGTCCCTTCATTTTAAAAGTGCTTGCGCTGAGACTTCCGTCATCCCTCACTAACTATAGTACCTCTTCAATATCCAGTCGATTAGACTAGTTGATGAACATTGTTCATCTCTTTCATCACGTTCCCAATACTCCCAATTTTCCCTTTATTCCATCTCACGCCGTCCCAATTCTCCCCTCTGAAGAGTATTTTCGATTACGTGAAGTTAATCTTTCCGGAAGATTGTTAAACGTAAAAAAAAAGTATCAATACATCAGGGTTTCATCTTCAAAAATAACAAGCAAGCAGGTCCAGCAAGCAAACAGTCAAAATATCCAGTAAGTCAAAACTAAATGTTATTTCATTGGATTGCACAAAAATAAGGGAACACACGAAAAGAGTAAGGGAACGTCCTGTTAGAGCATAAGAAAACAATAGAAATGTTGAAATTTGAAATGAAAATGTTGAACAAAGAGAATAAAGCTGATGGAATGATGAAGCGAGAACACAAACATTCGTAAAAAAAAGTCTAAAATATAGGCTCTATGAGTCAGGCTCTTTTTGGAGAGGGATTCTCAGGTCCTTGGTCTCAAGGTCCACACAGCAATCACTTCTGAGTAAGAACATACATGTAGAATACAAAAGACCGTAAATGCAATCTTCCTTTTCTGAAATCAAAATAAGACAAACGTCAAATCTCCCGTCTTAAGGGAGATGTGAAGTCAGCAGTCAAATGGAATTCACAGCAAATATATGGATGATTTTTAGCAAGTAAATCAACATGTGTTTGATACGATATGACCTTATTTTGAGCTCCAATATGTGATACATATATATACATATGTATACGAAAGAATGTATGTATATGAATATACATGTATACATACACACACATATATAGAAATACATACACACACACACACACACAAGGAGCAGTCAAAAGAAAACCGAACACCCACCAGAACAACCTTTACGCGTACCAAGGACATAGCCCAACAACTGCGTGTGCCTGTTGAGTTGTCACTTGAAGCAATTCTCCTGCTTCAGCGATGGCAATATCGATATGTAAAAAGCTATCTTCTAGTATTTACGGGACTGGGTTATGGCCGATGTTAGTAGCCAACAATATGATTACGACGAAAATGATAAAGAAAACGTTTGGTGCAACATAAAGTACCACAACGACAGAAGCCTATTCGTGTGCTCATTTTACATACCCCCAGATTCTAATGCAGATATTCTACACAAGCTCGACGACCAAATATCCACTCTCAGCAACAAACATATAAACAGTATTATTATAATCACTGGTGATATAAATAAATCTACAGTCAATTGATTGGGACACGTACTGCGTAGGAAAATCTGCCCAAAACTGAACAAGAACGTTCAGAGGCTGGGTGGAAATCAAACTCAAACTGAGTTCATTTCAATTGTCTAAAATATATTCCATCAAACGAAATATTTAATAGTTTTAATACTGCAAGGATTGAGGTTCCAAATGGTGGAAATATTCCATATTAAATAAAACCGCGGCTTCCATTTTTTGAGTGATGCACCACTTTAATATTCGCATAATTATTAGCCGATAGATAGGGGTTTATCATTCACAATGTTTGTTTTTTCCAAATGTGGTGTTGTATTAATAAAAAATTATAATATTATTTTTTATGGAATTTATCTTCATTTTCATTTTTCCCAAATGAAGTTCTGGACTTGATATGCACGCCGAAATGTTCATGGTCCTAATTCAAGATTGGCATTCTTTCGCAGAATCGATTGAATCTATTTTCTTATGATAATACTTACGGCACATTCAATTACTTTCATGTACCCGTAGTTATTTTCGTGCTAATATGGTTATGGACCGGAATAGAAGAGAAAACAACTGTTGATAAAACATCCCTTTCAGAATTCATTGAAAAAACTCATTGAAGCAACCAGGCTACAAGGCTAAGACACTTCAATGGGATTTGTACTTTAGTTTAGTTGCTCATTCAACCCCAGGTCTTGCCAATGGTATTTTTAACGAAATTTTCATTTTGACCTCACAGGAAGAACTCTAGAAGTTCCAGAATTTTCGGTTGTCCAGCGAGGATTCTGGCTATATCATATAAAAGAATAAAAATAGAGCACCAGATTTTAAAAGCCCACCGAGAAACTCTAAGGATTAGTGACAGAGCAGTTTTTCTCAAAGCGCAGTGGAAAAAACTCGCCTCGATACATTAAAGATTCCGTACGACCTTAACCTTCAAGAATTTGGCGTAAAAAAACAGGAAAGGGGCGTAGGATAAAAGCTTCGTCCAACCGTTAAGATCAAATTCCGCAACATGCCCGGACATCAGAAAAGAGCCTCCTGTGACTCACCCAAACGGTAATTGCACCTTTTGCACGAGGGCATCGTCCGGAAAGACGAGTGGAATTGGAAAGGGAAGGTAGAGTTTAGTGTGTGTGCGGGGAGGAAGGGGATGGGCATAGGAAGACTTATGGGAAAACATGGCGGAAATCTATGGGAGGGGGCGTGCCGAGGTGGGCGAAAACATTCCAGGGCGGAGGAGACATACGGAAGGAAAAGAATGGGAAGTTACGCTACTTTTATAGATTGAATAGGATAAAGGATGGACGTGAGGAAGAGTAGTTGTTACATCGAGAGAAGGAAGAAGAAAATTCAAACGGAAGCAGAGATATCATGCTGAATTGAATGACTGAAAAATTTCTGAGTGCGAAGAAAAATAATTTATTGTTATTAACTAATTCAATATGAGTTTACAGTGGCACTCGACATTGTCACATTTTTTGTATTCATCAGTTTCAAGGACAAGGGGCAGGGACGAAAGGGATAATAAATATTGAATCAAATTGCTTATTGGGTACGAAGAAATACTGGGCATAATGAGGGGTAGGAGAGAGCGTTGCTGATAGAAATCCAAGAAAGGAAAGAAAAGTGGCTACAGAGCATTATGGATGGTGATGGAATGCCAAAGACTGTGATAGATGGGTGGACGCTAGGCAAGCAACATAGGGGTAGGAAAAGAATAGGAATGTTCACCGGAATGAAGGGAGATGCTTGTAGAATTGAAGAATAGTACATTGTGGGATGCCAGGTTTTGTCTCGTTAGGCAAGGCTAAGAAATGTACCGTACGGGTTGCGTGTTTTCCAAAAATCACCATAAATGTTAGACCAACAAATAATAATGGTTTTACTGAGTGACTACTATCTTCTCCAATTCATAATTTTTTAATAATGACAACTATATACTTTCAGTTTTCCTCTTCCAAGTTCTACTCTGCAGAAAAACAAAAAATCAACCACAAATCTCAATACAAGTTGGTAAAGGAAGCTTAGCTGCGGGTAACACTTCATATGAAACTTGGTAATTCCAAAACTAAGGGTTTAGAAATTTAGAAAATACAAAACATTCATGTATTAGACTTATTAAATGAAGACACAATTAGAAAATTATATATGTCACATAGGAGCGTAAGCAGATAGTACCACAGATAAGAAAATGATAACCGTAATAACACGAATTTTATGGCAGAAAAGATATCGAAATTTCGTTCTTAATTTTTGTGTTAAGAAACAAATTAATTGAAAATCAGGAAGCTTCCACCTAGAAAAAAAACAAGTAAACAACATAATTGTCAGGTGATTCACAAAATAATGTGAGGATTATGGCTCAATGATTGAATCAAAACAAAATTCTTTTTACACATCGTATATGTGTCTGTTTGTAAAATGGCGTACCATAAGACATTCGGCCAAATCTAAACGACAATGGCATTAATGAAATAGCATCATGAAGTGGCCATATCTGGGAGGTGAGCGATAGAAAATTCGAACACAAAGGAAAACAAAAGATGTAAACCGGGAGAATGGAGACAAAAAAGGAAGGAGACTGGAAGGATAAAAGGAGAGGAAGTGGGCGCGGTTGAAATTGTACTCGAGGGTAGGAGAGGGCGGAGCGAGCGGGTGGGGAGAGGAGGAAATGCAACGCACTTGGCGCCCGTGGAGATAACGGCGGGGACGCGGGGAACTCTTTGAAGAGAAAAATCGAGAAAATAACCGGTCGGAAACTTCTTCAAGAAAATTTCGAACGGCGGCGGATGGAATAACGCATGTTATGGATGCGGTGTTTTAAAAAGCAAGGGTGGAGCGGGGGTGGGTTGAGGGGTGGGGAAGGGGGTACAACAGGATGGGAGGAGGGGAGCAGAGAGAAAGAGGTCGTACAAGGACGAAGGATGTATACACAAGGAGGATTCCGGGATGGGGAGGAGAGGAGGATGCGAATAATGGCGGCGAATATGTTGAAAGAGACACAGGGGGGGAAGGGGGAGGGAGAGGAAAGGGGGGGGGGTTGGAGGATTGATCGCTGGGGGCGTGTGCAAAACGCCTAACCTCCCCTTTTTCAGGACAAAAAGTAAACAAAGAGCGGCGTGGGAGGAGAAATAAAGAAGGGAAAACCTCTCTCGCCGGAACTAAAAAGTTTAACCAGGGCGGAAGGCGAGGGAATGAAAGGGTTTCGAGGGCGGCAAGGAAATCATCCGATGGCCTCGTGTCCTTCTCTTTTTATTTTGGCATGCCGTCGAACGTGCTAGACAAAATAAGAAAACTGTTATGAATATTTGCAATGCGAGGTTTAGCAAATCTCTCCATAAATTTACCAACTTCCTTCCTATTCCCCGCACGTTCATCCGCCAATTCTCCCAAAATTAAGGTAAACATAATGAAGTTCAAACCTCAAGCGGAGTCAGCATATATACGAGTATATATGTTTTTTTGGCAATCTTTGGTATTACCAATCTTTGGTTATATATATATATATATATATATATATATATATATATATATATATATATATATATATAAATGTAAACATTAAATATAAATTTTTGAAAAATAGAGAAAACGGAGGTGACGCCGAATCCGATGGGCATGTACTCGTAGAATCCGAGGTCACTCACAATTTCCAAGAGACTAACATCTCAGACTTAATTTATCAAAGGCTAAAATTATTTCCATCAACATTGAAAGCGTTGGCGGATTCATTACGGCTCTTTTACATATAAGTTTTTCTAAACGCTTCCGATAAAAAATTCACAAATTAAAACTAATTAAGTTTGTTCCACCAGTTATTTATGCTTCTTACACGACATCTTCCACGTTTATTAGCTACTACAGTTGATGAAAGCGCCAAAACCTCAAGTGAGTTCAATAAAAGCATAAGTAACAATAACTTTTAAAGCATTGGATCCATCAATCATTTCATGTTTCATGCGTAATTAAGACTTTTAACTAAAAATGCATAACATGATGAAGATTAACTTGATGGGCTGTGGTTGAACCATTAAGTTTTATTACGATCATTAACTGGTTAAACACGCGTCGTGTGAATGGATAAGAGAATTCCAATATAAAGAAACAATGCCATAAGACCTATCAAAAGAGGAGCAAGAGGATGCTAGTTGTGGGAAGTTTCACACTGGAACAATGGATTCAAGATTTGAGAGGCTTAGCTCGTTAAAATTAGGTCTTAGCATGGCGCGCTCGACAATCAAATTCCATTTTAAGGCTTAATGATTTCACAATTAAGAGTGAGAAACATTAAAACTTGGGAGAGTTCCCAACCCTTAATTAACGTTGTTAAATCACCGAAATCAGTTCTACGTGGACAACAAACAGCATTTTTCTAAAATAACGTAAATTGAGTAAAATTTGGATTTCATCTATTTCAAAATGCAAGAGCAGAATTCTTTCATCAACTTCTGTCATCTATGCACCATGCAAATGTTGGCGTTCTCCATCCGTTTGGGATTTTTTATTCCTTCACTATTTGCTACTTTTTTTCTTTCTTCTGTTCATACCTACCCCTTTTCATTTTTCTCTTCTACTGGAAACCTTGAAAGTCACGAATTTTGTTCCTGAATCCATTTCAGAATCTTATTCCTTCCTCCTTGATTTTCCTGATTCATGTGAATTGATTTATTGAGTTTTTTAGCCAAAAAATGAGCCGAAACCTTCCGAAATCAAAACGGGAGTGGGGTAAGGAAATGGACTATCCCCTTTACTTGACAACCGTGTTCTGGAAAGATTTGTAAGAGAGTGAAGCAAAGAACAGAGGAAGAAGGAATCAAGAAAATCAAACTCGGAAGAATACAAAGATAATATGTAAAAGGCCGTTTAGCATGTGCAGACAACCTTACAATCTCAACTGAAAACATGGAAGATGGAAACAGAACAAATATTTTGAAAGAAGTGCAAAAAAAGCATGACTCTCAAGACCTAAAAAGCAAATGCCAAAGTATTATTTTACTTGAAATTTTATGCAATATGATTGCGAAATAAAATGTTACAAAAATTACCAAATTCTAGCTATAAAGATGTTAAATGACTTTAATATGACTTCGTGTATAAAAAATAATGACATCAGTCTCAAAAGATGGCAAAAATACCATATTTTTTCAAAATTATTACTTATTAATTCCAGAACAGTGTTGGGATGAGAAAACATCTTCTTTTCTTTTAACCTAATCGACTGAACTTAAAGCCGCAGCTAAAATTGATAACGAAAATAAAATTGATACAAGGAAGAACCAAGAGAATAAATCTCTCTATTCCTATGATAAAGAATGTTTCAGTAAATAAAAGACAAATTTTAAAAGAAAAATAGATCAGTGTTATTACTTCATCGGTGAAATTTTTGCGTAAAAGTCGTTTTCAGTATGAAATAACCCGAACCGTTTCTGATTTTGTCAGAGGAGTCCTATTATTTTTCGTGAAATGGCTCTCTGTAGTACATCCAAGTACTGATGCATGACAAAGATAAGGAAAGAGAAAGAGGTACAAGAGGTACAAAGAATGAGGTACAAGAGTCGCACATGCCTGGTAAGCTTGGAAAAAACTGATTTTCTGAAAGAGAAACAGTTTCCCCAGCGCACTCGTACGATGTGAGTGATGTCCACACGGGTCTTCCATCAGGTGATATGATACTCCGCCGACGTTCCGATGACCGACTATGCCATCCAGACGTCGCCAGCTGATTATCTGACCTGGTGCAACGCAAACCTTCGCTCACGGCAGATTTTTCTGCTCAAGAAATCCATCCGATGCTGTTTCCGACACTAAAAAACAGCTGCTAAGCAAGCACATTTGACATACATTTGAGTTGAATGAAGAATGGAACTACATCGTTCAACCTTTAGCAGTCCATTTTAGCGATAAAATCGAACACTTAATGGATTTCGGTTGGAATGGAATGATCTCGAGTGACCTCTTATACACTCTCGAGTATCGGGTAACATTCGCCACCCTTCGCCAATGCTTTCCTCTCTCGGGAAAAATTTTCCGAGTCGAAATGCAAACAGATCGGGGGACGCGGAGAAATGAGCGACTGATTGTTCGGCGTCTTACTTCGTCGATGGAACGTAAGGCGCTCGGGTGGAGGGGGTTGGCGGGAAGACGCCGGAGAAAATGGTAGGGCGACCGCGCGTGTGCATAATAAGTGGGGGTTGGGACGAGGGGGATGGAGCGGATGGCGGGAAGGGCATACTGGAGGGAGAAAGGATCTCTCGGGATCGCGTACTTCCATAAAAGGAACTCGCCGGCATCCACGCACACACGTACGCATGTACATACAACCACCGCCTCCAGCTCTCACTCTCTCACTCAAGGGGCTTCGCTCGAAGGGGTGGTCGAGAATGTAGCACAGGGAAAAGAAGAAAGAGAGTCGACAATAATCCTTAAAAGGAGGGGATTGAGGAGAGTTGATGCGGCGGAGAAGGAGTGAAACAGATGAAAAGAAGGCGAAGGTGCCTAGTAGTAAAACCTATTTGAAAGACGTACTCTCCGGACAAAATGGATCCGCCTGCATAGAGTATCATGGCGAAGCAAAGCGGGATTATTCACGGCTGCAACGAGGACAAGTGCGATCACTTTACATCGTCTATCGATTGAGCCATTGAAAGTTTCTCAGTTCAACATTAAAATAATAGCTCCTTGAAAAAACATTGCTATGTCCATTTAAATATCGTCCAACGTCACGTCGTCTTGACTATCATGGCGAGACATTCCTCCGAGTGATAAAAGAATATTTCTTTCAATGCGACCATATAAGTGCGCTTACCCTACTACTTTCTACAACGCCCAAACTTATTTCTCTTCCTGTTACAGACAGAAAACTTTCTCTCCACCTAAATTCATCTGTATAATGCAAGATACACCAATTAGTACCTTCACTCCTCAGTAACCTCTCATTCGCCAAACCCTTCCTTTTCAAGAAATAAGAATTTAGAAGACTTTTTTCTTCGAAGGGAGAAAATATTAGAATAGGGTATCTGTGAATTAGTCCAGTTTAAATTGGAACCCAAAAAAAGTGGACAGGGAAACAAGCAATAAATCACATAGATTTGAAAATTTTATTCCCTCTGGTTTCAAATCAACATTTCCCAAGGTGTTTTGCCGTAAATATGAATTAAAATTTTAATTAATGCATGTTAATTGAGTTGAATATTTATACTGTGAAACCAATGCAATGAAAATAGAAATGGTATAATTTTCTATTTGGCAGAATAAATATATCATCTGTTATTCAAAGAGTTATATCAAATCTATAGTGAACAAGCAAAAGAAAAAATTGCGTCAGGTTCAATTTTAAGAAATTTTGCAATGTTTAATGATCTTGGATAAATGCGCAGCATAAAATGTATGACAACATTACCAAATGTTGAAATAATGATTCTAGAAAGAAAGCTGAAAATATGTAAGCAACATTTTTTGAAAAACTTTGCACATTAGAACTGTGCCGTTACAAAAATATACTTATAGAGCTCACAATATGCGTACTACCCCAACAAAATTTTAAAGAAATATTGTAGCTAAATTACAACGCAAACTTGCAAAAAGGTAAGCGTGTAACAATTTACAAACATTTTTACCATTCGGTGCCACAATAACCGAAACCACGCGAACATTTTTTCGATACGTTAGGACAAAGCGAATTTTTAAGTGATCTTGTCCAGTACGTTGTGTCAAATTCGTACCAAATCTCATCTATATGCGGTCTGGTTTTTACAAAAAAATTCACAAAAAGTACTGAAAATCACAGTGGATCGGATTAAACTGGAAATATCGACTAAGATTCCCGAACGTGAACTCGGTGGTACGATCACTAGTCAAACCCCATACCAATCAATCTACCACGCTAGCTTTTAACGACAGTAATATGTACAAATATTTCACTCTCTGGAAATCTTTATCGATGAGAAAGTATTCTTTCTCCGCACATCAGGATTATTTTTTTACAACTACAGGAGAGGAAAAATTGCAGATTTTAAAGCCCCACCGGAAGAGAATTTCAGGCCGGGGGGCCCTCGTTGACGAAATCGCTAACCACGCCTACCGTTTTTCCTCCCCTCCCGTCATACCACATCGTCCCGATCGTTCCTTCCACGCCCGTATTATTAAGACCTTCGATCTGCATATCCATTCCCATCCTTCTTTTCTCAAATTTCTTTCATCCAAAACCCATTTTCCAGGACGCCCACGGAATGCGGGCACCCGGGTCGAAGCTTACGCCATTCAAGAGTGCACTAACGCCGAAAAGGGGGAGGCTCCGAGCGCAATACACAATGGGCTATGAATACGTGCCGAATTCTCCAGTTCAGCCTCGACGGACACATGCAGTCCGATTACTAGAAGTTGAACGGAGTATTCGTGAAGCAAGCAGCAGCAGGGTTAGCGGCGGGAGGGAAAGAAGAAGAAGATTCTTTCACTTTCCTAGAATGGGAAACAGGTGAACGTCCTCTCGGTCTTGTTTCCCAGTGAGGACGCCACGGGAGGGGGGGTGAGCGAGATTATACGCGTGGTATGAGGCCGCGCTGCCGCCCGATTCCACCCATGAGAAACGATTTCACGATCGACTTGCTTCCACGCCGGCAATTACATTATTTTTCAGTCATTGAGCAACAGTCCTTCTTTCGGTGCTTTCATGAGGGCATCGTTTCGCGCCGAATAGTCTCAACCGCCTTTAAGCTCGCTCGCGTTCTACTGCCACAGACGTTTCAGTTTTTACTTTTTGGTATAAACTCTGATTGGTGATTTACCAGTAACTAGCCGACTAATTACTGACAATAATTTTACATTTACCTTTTTCACTCCACCAGTTTATCATCCTATGTTAGATTAAAAATAAAATGTTTACCTTTAACCGTTATTTTTAAGGATTAATGTGCTTACATAAAGTAAATAATATACGTGTATAACTTAAGAAATTAATATTATCTTTGCTTTCTACAGAAATAAACTTTATTTCTGTATGCAAACAATTGAAGTATATTTCTGTAGAAAGCAAAGATAATATTAATTTTTTATGTTAAACATGGAATTCTACATAGTTAAGGCCTCAACCATTCAGTGCATTAAATAATATATATTTTATTTATCATATCGCTTAATAATATGGAAAAATGCATTGATTAGCCTTTAAGAAGTTTTAGCAAATGTGTATTTGTTAGTGTTGTCGTCATTACCATCAAATTGACTTAACGTCAACAATAAATCTACTATTCTATTCTTAAGTTTGGGCAATAGCTCTAGGTGAAAAATAGCACTGCAGTGCTGGGGATAGGTCATTTAAATAGCAATAGCCGAAAATTAACGATGATTGCAAGGCGAATTCTACACCTCTTTGCAAGCTGAATCAAAAGAACGTATATTTTCATTGAAAGTAAAACGCAATTTGGAATAATCATATCTAAAGATGCACACAGAAGTTAAAAAAAAACGTGGAAACCATTCTCCATTATTGCTCAAAAATTAATCCTAAAACAGACAGCAGCAGAGAAAAGGCTAAATAAAAATGACAAGAAACAAATATCGAAGGGAAGCGGGAATAGGAATGGCTTCAATATGAAAAAGAGCTAAAGAATATAAAGACCATGAGAGGTTAAAAACATTTTTATAAGAAAGAAGTGATGGATATGCATGGAGCGAAACGAAACAGAAGTCGATATCCAGAACTTCAAGCAAAAATAGGTAGTTTGAATAATAGAAAAAGAGAGTATAACTACGAGTAAAGATAAGGATGGAAAATAAACGTAACATGAAAGGCATGGAGAGGTGTGTAAATCAAGAAGGAAATGCATAAAAGCACATAAGCAGAGATGGTAAAAAAATGTTGGATGAGAAAGGTATCTGAAGAACCATCGGATCGTGGAGCAAAGGATATTTATGTGTGGAAAATATGAAAGATCGGCAGCTAGAAAAAGGAAATGTTGGGGATGATATACAGGAAGTGGCGGCGAAAGAGAGTGGTGGGGAGAGAAGTAGATGGACCTGTAGGAAGGATGAAGAGTCGGCCGAAGGAAAAAGAAGAGTTCGCCAGATTGCAAGGGCCATCCACAGAGAGGATCGTGAATTAGGTTTACGGTCGCTGCCCTGAAGCATAGTGGTAGTAGCAAGGAGGGAAAAAGAAACGTACTCAATCACGATTAACGGTAGATTACGTCTTGCTTATTTCGGAGACGTAAATATCTCTTTCCGGACACATGATGTATTTAAAGTACATAACTTAATCACGTTGTAATGTGTTAAAAAAGTCAGCTGACGTGGGGAATACATTTTTTGAATGCCATCATCACTGCCCGTAGATCTTGGTACATTAATGAGTGCATTGGGTACATTAATGAGGCGATTGCATGTATCAGTGATTACCATATATTTAGAATGAAGAAAAAGAAACTCTTTAAAAATATTATTTAATTCTCATGAATGATGGAGATGAGCACGTGGCTACTTGCCTGTCCCCATCGATAGGATGAACGGATAAACAAATGATTAAATGTCAGAGAGATTAAATCATTATTTAATTTTCGTTTTTTTATCCATAAGGAGTTCATTAATCATTTACTTTCAGCTATCACTCCTTGATTTCTCCCGACTAGAATCTAAATATTTCCTCTAAATATATTTCTACGGCCATCAGGGAGAAGCTGCCATGATACCTGTATTCTTCCATAAATGAAATATTCAGCAGTACGTTAGAGGTTATGCGCCCTCCAAATCCACAACTATGAGGAAATGCACCACAGTATACTATAAAGCAACAAACGAATTGGTGTCTTAAACAAAATATTTTACTGGAATTTAGCATTAGAAAAGTCATTACTGTGAATATGAGATCATAAAAAAATATGGTTCGTTGGGCGTTCAACACAGGCTTACTTTATATCCAACAGATAAAATACTGTTTCGAACGACCAAGAGAACGAAATATTGCATCGAGCATGAGGAGATCCGTACATGCATATCATACTTACACGAAATGCATCCCACTACGTACTTTCTCACATAATAAAAACCGAAAAAGCAAATAAACAAAAGGATCACAGTTGGTTTCGCTGCATGACCTTAAAAGGAAGCACATAAAACGAGACATCCGCAGTTAAAAACATAACAATATTTCTCCCACTCAACGCTCCCTTCCTGTTTCGTTTATCATCACGTCTGTATTTTAACTCAAACCACAATGGATTTTCTCTTCAGAAACAAAAAATTAAAATGTCAGAGCACAATACAATCCTAAAATAGAGACTAATAAAGTGAAAACACTTCCGCTCAACAAAAAATGCCAACTTAAAGCCTTCCACCTTATACATGTGGAATGCTCGTTTCCCGACTAGTTAAGACGAAATTCGCAATTTCCACCAACCTGCAGGTGTGCCAATAAATAAAGGGAAGAAATGGAAAAGCCGTCGAATGGAACGCCTAGAGATAAAGTGGAACATTCACGACTTCCTATGTAAGGAGGAGGAAAGGAGTTGACGCAAGTCTGCGGCTCCCACTTCATCTCCCCCAAAGGCTCTATCCCTCACCGACTTCTCTTTCAACGCCACCCCCTTATTCATCCCTCGGTATGATCTCACTTCATCTCTTTCACTCTTTAACTCGGCCCGTCACCCCTCCTTTTCATTCATTCCCATCCTATTTATCTTTCTTTTAACTTCCCTCCCTCCATCCTCTCTGCTCTTTTTCCCATCCATTCACCGTGGTCTATTTTCTTTGGCCGCCCACACCCCCTACCTCGTTCCCCGACTATTTCTTCTTCTATTTTCCCCAGCCAATCCTTCCTCTTCTTCCCTCTTTCGTCCTGCCGTCCCTTCCCTTTAACTTCCTCTCTTCTCCTTAACTCTGTATCGTTCCTCTCAATGACGTGTGTGTTTTCCAGGCTTTCTCTCTCTCTCCTGAAATTTGTTTTCCTTCCTCTGTCCATGTCCGAAAAGTTTCACTGTTTGGGCGTCATGTGTGGCGGCAGAAGAGCGATAGCTATGCCCTAGGGCTAGTGAAATGGGAGGGCGACCGCCGAAACGAGGAAGAGAGATATTGCCCCTTTAAAAAAAAACACATTAAACAAGCACACCTATAAATTTGGACTTTAATCCGTAATACTTCCGCCGGCGAAGTAAACTACGAGCCTGGGACCTCGCATTTGATGAAATCGAAGTAGTTGAGTTGGTTTATACGCTTGGACTCGACATTGTGTACTCGCAAAACTGATTCTATTTGTGCTATTCAACCAAGAACTTTCAATAATTAGCCCATACACACACCAAAAGTTGAAATTTCCGTACATTTTTAAGGATTAAATTAAAATAATAAATATATATTCCCGCAAAGGTGAAGCTTTATTATAAATGGGGAGGTGGCGACCCTGAGTACGTACAACACGGGATCGGCAGCAGTGGAAAAATAAAAATTGCTCATGGCAGTGGGAAGAATAGCGTATGTGAAAAGGCACTTTGTAATAAGAAAGTGTAAATATCTGCAAGTAAAATAAGGGCATACTTATGGAAAATCAATCAGTTCAATGTTTTATTCAGGCCTGAGCAACAGTAGGATAGATGAAAAGACAATACCGAAATGAAAGGAAATCTTCTGCTGCAATGAAAATTAAATGGATCGATTTTATCGCCGCTGAAGACGTCTTAAGGAGCATGGCTGGGGAAAGTAAACTCCGGAAAACACTAGACAAGAAGAAACAGGCTCGATGTGAATTTATGATATTGTGTTAGGTCTGATGAAGCGAAAGAGACGTTTTGTGACAAAAAAATTCACTTTCTACAAATAATTAATAGGTATGTAATGGGATATTGGTGGAAAACTGCAAGGTTTCTTGCCGTTGGAAACTTTCTAAGACATAAGAAGTCGCTAAAAATAGAATAACAGGAAAGCTTTGCACAAAAGATTAAAAATGAGGTGGCTGAAGCAGGATAGTAAAATAATGAAGCTGGGAATTACAACAAATCCAACCTATGGTATCTAAGTGATTTGAACATTAAGGTTTAACATGTGGCCTCAACATTAAAGTGGGCCTGCAGATAACATAGTCGGAGATTTTTACTTGGCGTGTAGAGCTGCAGACTCTATCTGAATACAATTTATCTTTTGAAAAATACATAAATTCAGGTGTTGAATTTAAAATACTGATGGAATACGAAGAGAATTTGTCCATAAATTAATTAACTAGGTTAACTTAAACTTAAGACGTTGACTTTTTGCCACTAATCTACGTGATTTCATCGAAGTGTAAAATAAATTAGTAAGAACACATGAATTCTAATCGCCAAGTACAGAAAAATAAACGGTCATTAAATTTGTACCATTTCCCCTAATTCTAATTAAAATTTTGCATTTGGAAATGCCAGTTTTGCACTGCATGAGGAATATCAGCATTCAAGAATATTAGAAAACGTTTTCATTATTCATTAAAATCTCCACAGCTGAACTTCTCCACAACTCCTTGAGAGAGGGGAATTGATTGCTAAGTCATTAATCATCTCCGACCGTCGCTTCAGAGTAAGGGATGACACCGAGTTATGTTCTTCAGCCTATGAAGCCAGAAGAGGTAAGTGGTCAGTTGAGAAGGGTCTTGTTCAAGTGGCCCTTCGTGAAGGTCACGAGAGAGGCAGACACCTCATGCCTCAAGTGATATTAACTAAAGTGAAGAGCAGAACTAAATGATGGAAATAAATGAGTAACTATGGATAGTTGAGTGTTGAAAAGACGGCTCAATATTTGGACATACGTTGAATTACCTGACAGTTTTCTACATGCCACTGCGAGTTCGAGCGATAAAATGAAATGAAGACGACTAACATGTATTGACAGGAACGAAAATACGCTAATATGATGACATATTACACGAGTGATTTCATTTGATTGAGCTTAAATTAACATTTCATCGGCAACTGAAAGAAAACCAACATTGTTTGCATTCAAATTTTTAACAAATCAGCGGAGATATTATAACTATAGTATGGCAAATACTATGTCCTGCTTCCTTCTCCCGAATTATTTCGTAGAATCTGTAACTTCCTACAAAGTGAAAGAGGAAAGGAAAATAACAGAGGCGAAATAACCGGATGGCGCTTTATGAATATGCTTCCAAGGGTGAAAGAAAACTCCTGCTATCCTTGCTTTCCACAGACCACATGAAGCAGTGATAAAATATATTGCTGAGGAGGCTTGCTCGCAGAATAGAATATCATTTCAATTAAAGGCGACCGAGAGAAACGAATGTATGCACAATGCCCCACAAACGCGCGGATGTAGTAAATAGGGTAGCAGAGTATAATAAGCGAACCATTACAAAACCTGTATTTTCAAGCAACTGCTTACGTAAACACCTCCCAGTCTTTTTGGCTGGTTTACTTCCCAGTCAAAACTCTCGCACTGAAAATCGATCTTCATACTCTTCACATCTGATTTTGTTTACGCACTTTCCTTTCTTTCTTTGTTTTCATCATCTCCGCTGTTCCTTCCCCTTTACATCTGGTGGCCTTCGGATCAGTCAACTATTTCCTCAGTTTGGGAATCTGTTTGCGCAAACGGATGAAAGATCCCAAACATAAAAATAGTGATAGAGAAGGTAAACACGAAGAATTAATATAGCGCTGAACATCACAATAATCGATGCATTCAAAGGTAACTGTGGTGAAAACCTCCAATGGTTAATTAAATAACCAGTTCAAATCTCTTCATATGGTATAAATTCCGCATTTCCCAGGAAAAATTTCATTTCCCACAAATGTGTTTGAAGTATTGCTTCCGTAGTGCGTGAACTTAATAAATGCTCAAATCAACGATAGATGATAATATGCAGATAATAATTTTTAAAACAATCAAATATTGATAATATCATTTCAATATTACCCATATTGATCCTATCATTGCTAAGATATTGAGGTTGAAAGAACAGAATTGTGGACGATTGTGATAGTGATCATCTAAAAAAATAATAATTTCGATTAGTTAAGATTTTAGAGGCTTTTATATAAAATTTGAGCGTGGAAAAAATGGTTGAAAATAAGCTTTTGTAACAAACCTTTCCATAAAAAGTCTATAATAAAAAAGTAGGTTCGGATAAGGAAAGACAATATCGAAGCATCCAACAGAGCATATCCAACTATTTAAATTTCAATTATCCCTGCGAATCGATCAGATAACTGAGACGGATCAGCCCGTGGACTCGTGAAGATATTCCATCAGCATATAGAGCACAATGGTTTGGGATGGTGGTAATATCGGGGGATAAAAAGTATTATCATTAGCGAAAGGAAAAAGAACCAAATTGATCCTAATTTTGGCTATTTTTAATTGGTTTAAAAATAAGATAATTAAAAGAAAATTGAAAAATAATGTCTTATTGATAACCTCGGTTCTAATTGCCTTGAGAGCATAAAAAACATTTTTCGATTTTCGAAATTCTCTCAACTGTGGTACTGCAAGAAATGAGTAACGAAAATTTGAGCACAATACTCACGAAATCATATTAAACGAATTCACTGCGACTACGTTAGTCGCCCGAAATAGTTTTGCTCAATTTTTTATATTTTTTTACGATAATTAAATGTTAACGCATCAAGAATATATATACACAAACATGTACATTAATATATATATATTCATTCAAACAGAAATAGGTATAAGGAAAGGGGATAGGAAAACACATAAAAGGCGAACACAGGACATGTGGAGAAGGCGGTTTTTGAGCAGATCACGAAAGTAAAAATATTTCCTTATCCGGGATTATTTTTATATTTTTATTATCCGGGAAATATTTTTAGTTTCGTGATCTGCTCAAAAACCGCCTTCCCCACATGTCCTGTGTTCGCCTTTTATGTGTTTTCCTATCCCCTTTCCTTATACCTATTTCTGTTTGAATGAATATATATACATATATACAAATATATATATATATATATATATATTTTATCTGTAAATCATAACACAATAATCAAGCCGAAGGTTTTGTAGGTGATGGTGAAGTTCACCCCGCACTAACCCCGACGGCGTGTGAAATTCACACATCAGGGTAGGGGGACCAGTTCCTTTTCCTGTGCCGGCTATGGTTTCCCAGGAATATCTGGTACCTGAAAAATTACACAGCTTCGTTGGAGCTGAGGGTGCCCAGAGAGGCTTGCCCGGGAAAGAACCCTGGCCCTACGTTCAGTAGTCCAATGCTCTACCCCTGAACTACCGCGACCCCTATATTTTTTTTTCTGTAAGAAAGTTTCACGGATGTGAATAATAATTTAAACATAAAAGCGAGATAGCGCTAGCCAACAAAAACACAAAGAAACACATACAAATGACTCTCACGGGTATTCCAAATTTTCGGTGACCAAACCGAAATTCGCTTCTATGGAAAGAAGCTTCTATTCTTCTTCTATGGAAAGAAGTAACTGAGAGTTACAGCTGTAAAAGCACTTCTAATAATTTACAAATATGATACTTCAGAATAATTAGCTCTGACTGACATACCGTAACATATATTCTGTAACTCCTGACATTTCTGCTTTCGCTTTCTAAACGATTCAAGTTTTCCATAATGCAAGAGAAAAACGAAGTCGAAATAATAACATAAACCAATTTTAGAATGTAAATCACACGTCAAAACCGAATTGATGGTTTACACGTAATGTTTAATTATAAACGTCGCATGCTTGCAAAGCCTTAAAAAAATTAACAAAATATTTACAGCTACTCACAAGTGAACATGACAAATTTAGTACGTGATTAACATTTTCCTTCTCAAATGTCTCTCTTTTTTCCCATCTCACAACTCTGACAAAAAAGTAATGGATTTGAGCAGAAAATGCGCTTTTTTCGGCGTCATAACCTTAATGTAGTCTTGGAAGCGAATTTCATATTTTTTTCAATTGGCCTGAGGCCCTAAGCGTAGGCAGGATAGGCACCGTAGGCCTTAAAAAATATCAAAATGCTAGGGAATGAAATGCAACTGGAATGAATGAGGCCTTCAACTCGCCAATTTTATTCACCACCACCGAGAGAACCAGCCTGCGGGAAGCATAGAATCGATTTCAGAGCAGCTAGTTGCTCTATGGGGGGCATTCAGCGCTCCTCCTACAGCGGGATTCTACGAGTACACTTAAAAGGGAGACAGGCAGCGTGGAAGAAGTTTATACGAACTTAATAGATGGTAGGAGGGAAAGGAAGGATGCATGGATATATTCTGAGGAGGAGGCGAGGAATTCTCTCCCTGCGTCGATCATGGATGGAGTGAGTCACGAACTGCTACGTCCGTGATCGGATATTCCGTGAGTTGGACCGTGATGGCTCCAGGCACGAAGGAAGAAGGCGAAGGGTGAAAGAAGGCAGAGAGAGGAGAGGAGGGAGAGAGTAAAGTAGGATGGGAACGCGGACTGAAAAACGGACCGCACGGAATGGAGAGGGAATATCGAACATTGGGAAAAAATGAATAATTACTGGGAGAAATGATGGTATTACTTTCTGACCGTGAGCGAAAAATCGAAAATATCACAACTTCGCTCGTGACCGGAAACGGAGTGGCTAGACATTGGCCGTCGCCGAAGAGGGAGGGTCTCACCCCTTAGCCACCCTTATTGAACTTAGCTACCCCTCCCACTCATCCCGACCCCCTTGTCCTATTCACTCCCCTATGGTGCACAGATAGCAGCAAGAGATGCTTCGGGTAGCGACGGGGAACTTCTTTCTTCATTTGACTTATCTCACGGCCGGATCGCCCTCGGAGGGGCCGAGAGACAAGGGGAGAACAGCGCAAGGGATAGGTTAAGGGCATAGAGGCGTGGGCATCGAGAATAAACGGGATGGGAGGGGCAGGAAGCTAGCGATGCGTGAAGGTGTACAGCTAGTGAGTACACAGGTGGGCTGCCTCCCTTTTCCTTCCTCTCTCAACCCCGTCGGCTCCAGGAAGCTCCATAAGAAACCTCCACCCCCTCGGCAGTGACGAGAATCGAATACGATATGGCATTTCGATTCGATTGTCCAGCCTGCTCTCACCACCCTTTGCCTCTTGGAGGGAAGCCTTCCCAATGTCACTCTAGGTCAGCCTAGATCAGTATTCCCCAGCCTTTCGTTTTGGATCATGCACCCCAAATGAACGCGTAAATAATGTTTAATACCCCCTCCAGAATAACAAGTAGTCGACCATGTTCCAAAAAAATTAAAGGAGGGACTTCAAACGAAAAAGGAACGTAGTTAAAACTATTTAAATTGGCTTTCTTCAATATGAATATGAATTTAAATATTATTGGTTATTTTTTTTTGCTGTGGTGACGTAGGGAGAATGCAACTTCATCCTCCAATTGCATTCAGAAAATATTCAATTTGCCCTCCTGATGGGCGGGCGCCGTCCTTGAGGAAACAATGGTCTAGTTTGGCCTGCTGCAAATTCCCCTTTAAATAAGATCTCTATTATAACTACTATTGCAATACTTAAGTTCACAATCTGTTTAAAAAACAAGCGAAAATCTGAGAGCACAGCAAAATGCCAATAAGGCTGGATTCAAACAACTTTATGCACCGACTTAGTGCGATTCACGACCACCAACAATACAACTCCAAAAAACGAAACATTACTCTCGATGAACCTAGCTGAGAACCACTTACTTCGAACAGCTATCCATTTAAGTACTGAAGACTAGTGACCTAATACCCCTTGCCTCCTGGGTGGTTTGCAGAGGACGATAGATATAGATACCGGTTGTTTTAAATTAATTATATAACTTTAAATATTTGTCCGAACGAATAATTATCAAGCTCCTCCGAACAAACTGCATCAGGCTTCTCCAAATAGTAATTGTGTCAAAGCCTGAGGGCAAAAGGGTGAAATACGGTATGATTACCGACTTAAGACTAATTTAAAGACGAGGTAAGAAGTTATAGCGATTCCCGGAAGTATTCAACCATTATTGAACCTATTTAAACCAAATGAATATTATTCTGAATTACAACAACGTCTCCGATTTCCATTCGGGACAGAATGTTTTGAACTGACACATTTATTAGTCAGATCAACAAGCTAGCGTTTTTATTATCACAATAGAAGTAGGACAACAAACTTCAACACGGATAACTTTGATAAATGAGCACATTCATGGACACTAAAAATAACTGACTACTAAGTACCATGGATACTACTAACATTACTAAAATTATAAACAGTTCAATGCGAAGTCTTAAGGAACCGACAAAACCTTAGAATAGGTTTTGCAACACACATACAATAATTAAACCACGAAAGAGTTTTCGCACCCGACGAAACTTTAAATCCAGTTCTTCACTTTTGGATGTCTATATATATTTATTCGTTGTTGTATATTTCAAGTAATGGATCGACAAAAGGAGAATTATTAGAGCAAGAAAGTACACTTTCATCGTCGCGCTGTTAATGATATTCATTAAAGAGTTTGCGGTCTTGGAAATGCATTAATGAAAATAAAACAATATGACGCAGAGCAGAAACGCAGACCCCTTCACTCCCATCAATTGCGTACAATAGGTGATCTCACTGAAGGCATGCCTTCGCACTGGTCTCGTTTCCCACGGTCAAAAAGACTGTAGCGCGTGATGGAAAAGAAGCAAATAAATCAAAAGAACGAATTCACATGCAATGATATCGCAAAATAGCAAGCAATGAATATTGCATGGAGAGGGGTGCATGGTTAACATATTCATTCAACATAACGCTCTCATTAAAATACAAACGAAACTCAAATTTTGCCTCATTGAAAATATTGGTCGGATTTGTTTTAGTGCCACAATTCGTAACCATGCTATATTTCAGGAAAATCAATCAACGTTAGTCACCCTTTATCACCAAAGAAAATCCGAATTATCCGAATTAACACCATTGAAATTCCAAATGCACCGCGTCCTTTTCTTACAGAATCCACAAGTACGTAATTCATTTGAAGTTTTCAAAAAATATATTTAGAGAACAAATAATTAATTTTCCAACGGCAAAATTTCCTTTATCGTTACAGTTTTCTACATTGAGACTCTTAACCTGATTATCACAATGACTAAATTTACGACTAAAAAAACACATTATTAATAAAACGTCGAACAAATATTTTTGCACCAGCTTTAAAATGATCGCTTTTGTTGTTTTTTAAAGTCTTGCAAAAATTACTAACGGCAAGATAGGTTTTCAAAATGCTCATCAGACGCAAACAGTGAGATCAGATGGAATATCATTAATCAAGCACGAGTCTCTCTCGCCTCCTACTGGGTCGAACCAACACGTTCCGCATTCCACTTAGTAGAAGGCACGCAGTCCAAACTTCACCGAAGCAAGACAAAAGATAATTTTTCAAAAGTGACAGCGAAGTGGGAATTTTTGGCGCCTATGGTTTCAAGTCTCTCACTCCTGTTCCCTATGCTGAAAACTTTCTCGGCTGTCTTTGAATGAATTCTTTACTCGAGGCAAAGAAATTGTGGTTCTCCACCCTCTGTTTATTGCAATTAGAGCTTCCAAAAATGTATCCTTCCAATTAATGCATGCACATTTATATCATTTTTATGGCATGTACATCAAAGGTACAGAGGGTCTATTCCAAAAATAAGTAAAACGATTTTTCCTGGCGAAGCGGACGACTAGAGTGGGGTGAACTGCGGCGGGAAAAATAGTGAGCGGCCTCAGGAAAACAAAACGACCCGCGTCAATTGTCTGCGGGCCGTTACTGTCTGTGGATCGCTGCTGGACTGAACCCCTGTTTGAGGGTGGCGCCACAAATACCCGATGCCACTTTCCATGAAGCTATGATATACGATAAAATTTTGTGTTAAACTCGGGAAATCGGGTTCGGAGACCAAAACCATAGTTAAGGATATTTATGGAGATGGAGAGATACCCCAAGTGATGGTTTCCTGCTCAGACAGGATGTTCTTGGAGGGTAACGAGGAGGTTGACGATGAGGAATGCCCTGAAAAGCCATCAAAAACAGTGTAGTGCAAAAAGTGAGACACATACTCAATTCTGATTGACCCCCAAGTGTCAGGATGTTAGCAGAGTGCATTGCATTCTTACAGAAATTAAGCTATGATAAAGGTGTGCCATAATGGTCCCAAAGGTACTGTCGGATGACGGCTTGTGTGACAATTTGGCCTTGGATCACAATGAAAATGACCCAAATTTTTTAAAATAGACGGTTACTGGTGATGAGACAAGGGCCTTTGAGTACGACCCAAGTATAACCCATTTGAGTATCATTTTGGACCACTGGATTATGTCAAAGATTTCCCGACGAAGTGCCAGAAGAAGGATTCTCTCGATGCCTTACAGGAAGCGTACCAGAAGCGTGGCAGAGGCTCTGACATCGGTGTTTTGTTGTACAAGGGTGCTGCTTTGAAGACTTTAGTAATTTGTACTAGCATTTTATTATTATTATTAAACCTTACATGTACAGATAGACAATGTCAGGTGCCACACAAGTCCCAAGTATTGCAATCAAACTTGCATTGGAAAAAATAACATGACATTACAAATCCAATGAATAAGTTTTCCCCCAACTTATTCTACTTACTTTTTGGGACAGCTCCTGCAAAATATCATTACATGCATGCATTGTACTTTTTACTATCTATTGGTAGAAATTATATTGTTTAATATATATATCAGTGGGATCAAGAGGCGGTATTATCCCTAAAGAAGAACCGCAGGATTTTTCTAGTCGTCGAGAATTAAATGGGTTAGCCTGATCAGTTGAGTTACAAGTCATCCCAACTATTTTTACTCAGTTTATTCACCGAAATCAGAAAAACCAAAAATTATTTATTGTTAACTTTACCTTTCTTTCCAATTAAAATTTAACATTTTATAACTTGAATTTGAAATTAAACATAGTCTCATGGAAACACCATGATTTTCACAGCCCATAAAGACGTTCATTTCACATTTCCGCACAATTTTATGAACTCATACCAGTTTACTTACAAGCATATATATCCTGTTTCTACCCACCTTATCGAAACATACATACAATCAATAAATTGGGTAAATTTATAATTAACCCAATTTATAGAGCTAATAAACTATGTCGTAATCAGTAAATGAAAATAATTTCTCTTTGTGACTCTAACTTTACTTTACCTAATTAACCGAGAAAGAATGTACGTTTGCCGTAAATTTTCAATGAGTTTATTTCGGACCAAAAATATATTGTTTTTCCAATACATAACTCTTTTACCACATAAGGACTGCGAGTAATACACCATACTTGATTTATAAGTTGCATTGAATCCATGTTTGATCATTTTCATTCCAGTCCATAACAGGCTGTTGCTTCGACATTTTGAATTAAGCCCATTCTAGAGAATTTGAGTGGACACTGTTTCAAACCATTGCTATCTCAAATTTACGACACAAACACACGAGAAAGATAATCCCTCCCACATTTAGCTACTGGCCGCCATCTCTGTTTAAAGAGGGACCGCTGCTGAGCCCTGCCTCAGCGGGCCCTCCCAATTCCTGCTGCACGCAAACCGCACGAATCCATCCCCCTTAATTTTGCAAGGCCCTTTCTACCCCTTTGAGAGATGCCCTACGCTCTCGAGTTCTTTTTTTTTATTCCCATTTCTCCATCAGATACGCCATCGTATAAGAGAAGTTAGGGGTGGCAGGGAGAAGAGAGAAAAAGTCTGCACTCCACGCCTCGTCCAGAGAGAGACCTTCCCTCTCTTCACCTTGACCCCAAACGCACCCACCCCTCCGCTACGCGTCGTCTCTAGCATAGAACGTCCCGGATCGATACTCTTGGAAGCCTAGTTAGTGTGTTTGCACCCAGGGAAGAGAGGTCCGACGCCACGGCTCTGCCCCAGCTCCGTGCAATACGGTTCTGTGCTCCAGTCGACCTTGACCCAATGCCTCCTCTGCAACGGGAGAAGGAGGATGGGGGTCACAGAGGGATCGTGGAAGGGATGACGCCGCGGAGTGGATGACGCCGAATGGAGGGAGGGGAGGTTGAAAGGTCGTGGAATAGCATGGGGGATAGGTCGCAGCTGCCGGTCGGGGAGAAGTGGAGCCGGATTGACTGCTAAGTCCAATTGCTTTCGGTCAACATTTTTATGTTTTATGTGTGACTGGTTTCGCGATTTCACAGCCTATTCTTTCCGAAACGATCCCGCGCTAATGGAAGGGGTGCTTCGAGGGGCAGACGGAATGAAAATGAGAGAGGGAGACGGTTCAGTTCCCCCAATGGTATAAAACGTGACTTCTCAGTTCAAGATCATTTCCTCCTGCAAGTACCACCGGGATAACTCCACCGTTTGGTGACGGTCTCATCGCAACCAGCGGAAAAGAGGTTAAGACGAAAATTGAACAGTTAAAAAAGTAAAATAATCCTGGAATGCTTATCTTTGAACCCCAGAAAAATCAGTTGCACATAAAAAATAACTACGCACTCAGGTGTATTGTCAAATAAAATGAACTCATTTGATAGGTAAAGTAAAACGTCCTGTATCTTGACGTTTCCCAAACTGAGGGATCTCTAAATTAATCTGCGAATTAAGACAACCGATAGACAAGCTAGTACTAAAAATATTTAAAAATATTATATACACTGTGGGTCGCGGTAGTTCAGGGGGTAGAGCGTTGGACTACTGACCGGAGGGCCCGTGTTCGACTCCTGGGCAAGCCACTCTGGCTACCTGCAGTTCCACTCAAGTTATGTGATTTTTCGGGTACCAGATCTTCCTAGGAAACCATAAGCGGCGCAGGGAAAGGAACTGGCCCCCCTACCCTGATGTGTGAATTTCACGCGCCGTATAGAGCTTAGTACTGGTTGAACTTTACCATCACCTAACAAACCGACCTTTGGGTTGATTACTGTGTTCATGGTTGTATGTGAATATATTTTGTAACTAGCACTAGTAGACAAAGACAAAAACACAGAAACATACAAAAAAGAGAAACTCACTAGGTATCGAATTTTCGGTGATCCACACCACCTTTCTCAAGAAAAGGACGGATAGAACTGAGTTCTGCCCTTCCTTTGATGGGTTGATTTCCTTCCGTCCGCAGAAGAAGGTGGATGCGCCACCGAAAATTATGGAATGCACTTAAAAGGCTGACGTCAGCTACTGTACCATTTATTCAGTCAATATACTGAGGGGATCAAAATTTGTTAAATTTCACAATCCACATGAAATAATATCCGTTCGTTCTATGTTAACGTTCGCCAGAGTGTGGTAGTAAAGAGTGTTTATTACCAAACACAAAGTATTCAAAACACAGCAATAAATTTGGATTAGCTACATAAAATCAAATGATTATCATTCTAGAACAATAGTCAGACCGAACCGAAAGATCCTGAGGGAAACGCTTTTGAAAATCAGTCTCTCTGTTTTTTTTGCATCTCCGCAAATGTTCCCCAGGGAGTATTCAGCAGTCACATAAAAGAATCGTGCTCATTGCCATGAAGCGATCACTGCGGTGGAGATGGTCATGATTATGATCCATCCGTTGTGAGCTAACGGCAGAATCTCTATCTCATGACGCGGAACGGCGGTTCCTTCGGATCGCACCAGGAGCCTTCCCCGTCATTAATTCGATCACGATTGACTAACGATTAATGGGCTCCAATTTTGCTTCATAACAGAGAACGACTAAAGCTACAATGAAAAGTGATCAATTCGAATTGGTCTCCGAGACGAGGTCAACCGAGCAGAATTTATCAGGAAAAACTGGGTTAATCATCTGGTAATTACGTGCACACCAATCGCATTAAAAATATCGTGCGTGGCTGTATTTATGCTAACGTAGAGAGATAAGTCCCGCATACCCTCATGACATCTGAGCATTTAAATTCCATCAACAGATCCACCTAATTCAATTGCAATTGATTTCATGTCCGAGCTCTCATATTAAATGCACTGAAAAAAGAATCTCTTTTGAAAAGGAATACTTCGGTAAAATAAAAGTTAGCGCTATATTAAATACCCTATTTTTTAGCAAAACTTGAATGTTTCCTTCTTTCCTGCACAGTATCGCGTCTTTCCTATGAAGGTGCGAATATCGTATTAATAATAAACATGCGATCCTAAATATTGTATTCATCGATGGAAAAATTACACAAAACCATCCACATGCACCACGGAGTGAACTATGATTTTGGAAAAAAACGAAATTAGAATGATTATCCATAGCAACTTTGTACTACGTTAAGGTTGCTATGGATTACTCACTGATTTCAGGGTAGTAAATGGACTGGCTACCTGATCCATTTTTAAAAATGAATAATGCCACATATTAAATGATTATATGCATTAAAACTGGGTTAGAATGACAAAAAGGTTATAGCCGATATGTAAATACGTAATGGCAACAATTCTTGTAGTGAATGCGAGATTTTTGCCGAATCACGGGGAGAAAATATGCTAGGTAGTCATTGGAAACTTTATGGAGAGTTAAATTTAGAGACATTAACTTTTACTTAGCTTCAGATGTTGGCACTTATAATAATTTTTCAAAATATTTTTACACATTTCAGGTAGAATTACAAAACTTTTATAGCGTTTTCCAAAAATTCTCGTATTTTCTATCATTTAGCATTCTATGGCGTTGAGCAAAATCCTTAGAGCTATAAAGATGATTACTTCGCACAAATACTGGTGCTAACCTCAATTTTTAGGCATAATCAATGACAAATACCCCGATACATTAAATATTCCGCTTTTAAATACTCACAATCTACTTATGGTACTCTATAAGCCACCACTATGGTGTGAGGCAGGAGTAACTTACGACCAGATGTTATCATTATTGATAGTCTACGATGTTAGGCAGGTTTTGGATGGACACAGACTGACCTATACTTCCAAGCTTCGTCTAACAAGACAAACCCTGATACCCTGCACTAAAATAAAACCTTCAACTTCGCATACTTTCTGAGTCTCATAATACCGTCTAACATGCCCATTCTTTTCCTCCCAATACCCGACTTGCCTAACGTTCTCCCTTCCATGAGACTTCAACGTTCCATCGTCATTGAATTGCTCAGAATCTACCTTCCCAGCCTCCTATGGATTTCTCCGATCAATCCCGCCCCAATTAGCCCAGTACTTAGTAGTTTAATTTCCTTTCCATCCATTCTACCTTTTTACTTTCTTCTCCACCCCCACATTTCAGAAGCCTTTAATCTATGCTAATCACCTTGCGTTTCGTGCCACGTTTCCGCTCTGTAAAACACAAGGCATTCATCATCCAATTTGTTTTGCTTAATTGTTTGTCACAATAAAGATGAACAACATAAAAAATAATGGAGATGATCCTAGCTAGACGCATATGAACTACCTAATGTATCTAAGTGTAATATATACTACTCGTACTACTCTATGCGGTATTAGTAACAAGATAATCATAATAAAGGTTGGATAAAATAATGACAACACATGAGACAGCTTTGAAAGCTTTTTTTATTCCCACAGTCTGTATTCCTGATCCCATAGTGTAAGCGGTAGAAATGGCTGCTTAAATCTGTTGGTTCGACGCTTGATCTCTGTAACCTTATTTTCATGATCTTTCCTTCCGTAATAGGAAGGTGCTATTAATGCATTTTCAACAGCACGACTGAAGAGAACTGCTTCCAATTTATTCAGGAGATTTAATCTGTAATTTGACCTTCTCTCTGCGAGTGATTCCCAAACTAGTTCATCTAATAATCTGTTTAAACCCACCTGTTTCTGTTCCGTTTCCACTCTGGCGGCACCGAACGAAAGCAAGGTAAAATTTCGGGTCTACGGGATGATAGCGAGAAGGAAATACAGAGCTTCAACCAAATCATTTAGCCACCTATTGTCACCTTACACACAGTAAGAATCACTCAATGCGAAAATGTATAACAAGAAATGTCAGTTTACATGAACGGTCCATTCCGGCTCCTATATGTTTCCATGTATTTCATCGTTTCACACAAATGGTTTATTCAAGACAACGGTTAACATAAAATAAGTGCTCGCCCCTTAGAAATAAAATTCCTTCAAATGGGACTTCCTGCATCGGGAACACGAAACGACAGTTAAAGCTGGATTTCCCAATTCACTAGTTTCTCTGCAGGAAGTTATCCCAAAACCTGCCTCAAAACACCCACCGAGATTTTCCGTTAAGGAGGTCGCATCGAGATGTCGGTTATATTTTATTTCGATACTATCTCCTGAATTTGTAGGCAATCTTACAAATGTCGATGATCAAACAGGATCTTCCTGGGTTACTTTTCACAGAAATTGACATCGAAAATTCAAGATTATATTCATGATCTTATGATAGTGGAGATTTACCACCAGCAGAATTGCGTATTAACGGTGAAGAAATATATGTTCTCGCAAAAACTTCGCATTTTAACATTAATGTTACATCATAACATTTTTGTTACACATGTGCGAAATCATTGAGTAGTATCAATGTTAACATGACAAGATCTAATCGCTTTTGTTTAAATTATATCATTTAATTTGTGGACACAATATGGCCAGAATCGCCTGGTTTAAAAATGTATCGCCTAAGGACTAGTTCAAAATAAGTTTTGAAGCCAGTTTCAAAAATAAATAAGAACCTTTTCAACTGCTGATTGAGTGTATACTCGCATCATATCTATCACGAAAAACGCGTGTATGGGGGTTAAATTCATTTTCATCCCTAGTCATTAATACATGAACTGAGGCGATATACTCTTGCAGTCACATTCCAGTCTCCTTAACACACAATTGATGTTCCAGGTTAATTAAGAGTTGTTAGGAAATCTTTTAAATCCTTGCAAAAACAGTGAATACGTAAGCTCGACGTGTCTCCCGGGTTAAAAAATTAGAGCAGCTTTTATACATCCAACAAATTAGCTGTTAGTTAATGTGTCACGTATTTTCGGAATGTTTTTAATGAAGTATAATACAGTGGTTCACTGATAAACTATTTGGAGAGTAGGAAAATACTTTTCAGTGGACATGAGAAGTACGCCACGACTCTGTGGCAATGGGGTATCTTACAAATGAACGAGGAAATAGACTTGTTCAAGCAAAAGGATAAGCAAAACGAAGAATAAAAAATATCACCAGTTGGGAGTTACATTGGAAACATGACACGATATCCCTATCTACATGAACATAATCACTCCCCACAAAGATTATTTAAATATCTGCATAGTAATATGTGCATGCAGGAAATTAAGGGAGCCGAATGAAAATAATACAACTTCATAGTAGGGTGATCAAAGTATAGCACGCAAGTTATTCAAAGGCTCGTGAAATGAGTTCCTTCTAGAAGTTTCTCAAGGAATCATGAGAAAATTCGTGCTCATCGAAAAGTGCATTTACTATTCATTTCCTCACCTTTCGTGCCAGACGCCAGCACGCAATGCATCACCAGCTAAGAAAACATCAAACTTGCATTTGATCAAGATTCTGAGCAATCGATGACGCCCTGAAACTTCAACTCCCCCTCCAAAAGGCTGTAGACGGAGTGACTACAAGATTGTTGGGTAGAACAGAGAGCTTATTGGATGGTTAGATTTCCTATCGAGAGGCGAGATAATTATGAATTCGTGCAAATTGAACATGGTAAGTGCGCACTGAATACTATATTTGAATATTAAGAGATAGAATAGAATGGCAATGAAGATATAGAAAGGCGTCGTTGCAGGTCCAGTATTATTTACAAATAAACTCTTCAGATTAATCATGATCTAAATGAATAATCCCTCATATCCTCGACGTCTCGTTCCGCCAGAATTGGTGGGTGAGGTTTCTAGTACGAGTATTAGGGCCAACGACGCATGAAATTAACACTGAGTGGATGAGACAGTTATTTTTCCTGTGCCGCATAAGGTTTCCCAGAAAATTTGGCACCCGAAAAATTACACAGCTTGAGGAGAAGCCGAGGGTGTCCAGAGACGGCCCAAAGAATCGAACCCGGAACCCCTGGTAAGTAGCCTAAAGCTCAACTACCCACTGAACTACCACTTCCTCCCTATGACCTCACAAGAGTGACATTAGGCTAAAATAGGGTAAGGCAGAATGGACTACCTCATTTGACGGATAAATTGTAAAAAAAGACAATAGAGAAAATTTAAAAAGATTTTTATTTCTAAAAACTGCATTTAATGCATTTTATGTTCATTAGGTTTTGAAAATTATTTCATTCAGGTGACGACCTTGGTGAGCGATGCAAAAAAGTTTTCGAAAACTCTTCTTAGCATATCTTGCGTTATTCTGGCGATGATATCTGCAATTGCCTCCTTAACCTAAGAGCTTTCAAGGTCCTTGCTCGATCTTGGTAAACCTAAGCTTTGAGATATCCCCAAAGGAAAGAATCACATGGCCTCAAATCCGGGGAGCGATGGGGCCACGGAACATCCCCTCGTAAGGAGATCAGACGGCCGGGAAATTGTTCTCGCAGGATTTGGCGTGAACGACGGGCAGTATGAGCCGTGACACCATCCTGTCGAAACCAAAAGGCTTCTATGTTATATTCTTCATCATACTCTTCCATTTTAGGGAGCTAAAAAATACTCCAGAGCTCACAAAAGCTCAGAGTTCACAGTAGCAGTTGAACCTCGAGATTCAAAAAGGTAAGCCCCCACAATGCCTATGGAGGACACAGCGCACCAAACTGTCACTTTGGGGCTATAAAGAGGTCTTGGGTGAAGTTCTCGAATAAGTCGCCCAGTAACGAGAACTTTCCTAAATTACTGAGCCAGAGAGGTGAAATTGAGCTTCATCGCTAGACCACAGCGCCCTCTGCGTCGCCACCACACTATTATTGTTCTTAACATTTCTACGACAAAGCCTCGATGCTTACCAGACCACTGCATGCTGACTAATAAAAATAGCATCGTTTTCCCAACGCCCTTCCTCCCGCTCCGCTAATTTACCTGCGCGCTCTTCAGTGATTTTTTTAAAATTAGGGAGTCTATTCCGCCCCACTCTGTATATAATCACACGAAAAATTACTCCTACAAAATGTCTGAATTGATCATGAATTCATCAAGACTCCAACAGAATCCACCCTGACGGAGGTGCTCATTAAGTCGATAAAGATAGATTTAAATGGAAAGGTCTCCTTAAGTAACTTCCCGTAAGAGTATTAGAAAAAATAAATATCATTGGGAAACTTCGAATATAAGACGGTGGAGTACCATTAATTTGAAAAACGATTATAATACAGCACTCTCCAAAATTCCGGGCAACCATTGAAAAGTACTGAGAATTCACACTCGCGACTAACAATTGTGTTCGAAGTGAATTTTATAGGTTTCCCTAGATAAATACTATATGATCACGATCCTATTTTAACCCAAGACTGGTCTGCCCCCTTCTTTCTTATTTCAATAAGCAACCTACCCATTGATAAGAGTGGGCGGTAGAAAACCTGAATTTTACTTAATTTTCCAAATTTCACCTCACCGATAATAACAATAAAACGGATTAATTGGGTCTAGATTCACACTAAACAGTGTCCGCTTCCACCCAATCCCTTGTTAAGTTTACATTCAATCGGTAACATAATTTTAACAGTGACCCAATATATTTTCAAATAAATATAATATCAATTAATATCAATAAATTAATAGATGTATGCTGAAAGAAACACGAAAATAAATGCGAACTATTAAAGAAGATACAATGTATCCGATTAAATAAGCTTACAAAAGATAGGTGTGATGAAAACGTGAGGATTTTACACATATCCTCAACGTAAAATCCCACCGCAGGAAAGCACCCACACATGAAGGGTTGAGCGAAAAACCTACTAAGTTTAGGTTTTACAGGTGAATTGTATTATGCGTTAGAGGCGAATTGAGCTAATGTATTACGGATGAATTTTAACGAGAAAACTCTTATTATGCAGAATGAAATATTTATACTCTTGTCTTATGACCTATTAAAATATATAACTGAAAGTATCTTTCTTATGATTGGATTGAGGTCATTCTACTCTTTGAGGTATTGACAGTAAATGACTTGTTCCATGTGATAAATTGTTGATCGGAAATATAACGATTTTGGTCCATCGCGTGTATGTATTATTGCGCGTAATTCACTTTGTCGGGAAAGGCTTGTGGTGAAGAAAATAAAAAAAAAGAGAGAAAAGGAATTGCACAGAATGAGACTATGTAGAAAGATGCAGAGAGAGAGAGAGAGAGGGAAGAGAGAGGCGACCAGAGGAAAAAAAGAGACTCTCGAAGAAGAATGGTTGACCGGGAACGAAAAGGAAGGATAGGGAAGGGCTGAGGACAATCGTTCATGAGTGAGCAAAACTTCAAAAAGGATAGAGACGAAGCACATACTCCCAGGCAAAAAAATGAATGCTACCTGTGTGAACACCGGAGGGGATGGAAATTGACTGTAAACACATGCCCTTTGATGCTTCATTTCTTTACCATGAAGTATAGTCTTAGAGAGTGCAGAAATAAATTAGTCAGCACGGCAGAGTAAAATACTCGAGTCTATTTAACCCCCAAGGAAATGAGAAAACATCATTCAAGTGTTTTTGGCCTCGCATCTAGGTCGCAGCTAGGTGCTTCCGTTTAACCAGCCAACCGTAGAGCGAAGGAGGCGACGACCTCAGGAGAGAAATTTGCAGCGCAAGGGAGCAGGAAGCAATCTTGATGCTGCTATAGCAGAGAATTAAACAGTGATGATAACAGTAGATTAATTTACTCTTGAGAAATATTATCCCATAGACACAACAAGGTAACACTACTTCCGAGAAAATCTTCCTTGTCTCCTCACAGAAGATGCAACTGGGGTAGCAAAGAACTAGTTGAACAAGTTTCACCGGTAGGTAAATCACAACTTCGTCGGAAGCATAAAATTTAAATATTTGGGTCAAAAAACCATTTATCCAAACTTTACGATGAATTTAAAAAAAATTCATCAAAATTACTATTGAACAGAAATATTTCCGATTGACATTTAGTCCAAGCTCAAATTTTCTAACAAAAAATATTTTAAGAAAGAAGATTAAATCTTAAGTTAGATGTATTATTAATTATGACAACAATTTACCTTGAAAATGTACGCTACTTTAACCAAGGTAAATATTTTTACACCATATTTAGCTTTCCTATTCTAAGATTTCTTCAAATGGACACTCAAAATGCACAACTGAAACAAATGAAATTTATGCATGTAATCTTTGGAAACTGATGACCCCTAACACAATGTCTATGCAAATTATTATGTGAACAGTTCTTTTGATTCCCGTCAGCTGAATAACAAGGACAATGAGAACGTCTTAATGAGACCGGTAGCGTATTCCGGTATCCTTTGGTAACGATTATGCTGCCTGTGACAAACGAGGCGGAGTGTCGGGATCTCATTTCACCAGCGTGCCACCGTCGCCACATCCGTCACGGCGACTCGGCTCCTCGACTGGGTTAACTCCTCATCAAGATCGACGGGATTCACGTCCTTACTGCTGCTTTAAGGAGACCAAGGGTAGCCCATTTCGCTCCCGTCCCCAGCGGACGTGGCAGACAGTGGAAGCGATGCGCTACGACGGGACGCAGGATAGAGAGGGCATCCTTTAAAGTCCGAGTTTGAACCAGCAGCCGGCTTTCGCTGCGACAGTCGCGCCGCGGGAGCGAATCCTGGGGAATTGGGAGGAATGGATGAGGGAAGAGAGACGAGACACTTAAGCAACGGGAGGCGATTGGTCCTTCGGGAGGAGATATTCCAGGAGGGATGGTTGGAGAGGATTGAAATAGTGATTCGCGCAACTACTCCCGCCGTGCCAACGCAGCACAAAAAGGAGCTAGAGGCACGGATGGAACGGAGGGGAAATGATGGGCCGGGGAGAGTTGCAGATCAAAATCTTACTCTGCACGGAATATTAAGATGAACACGAATCCTCCAGGGTTTAATGCGACAAAGACACCACATAAAATTTAAGGTGAAGCTTGAAATAACTTAAATAGGAAAGTAAATTATCAAAAGGAAGGAGAAAAATTTTTTTTCCATAAGTATCGTCCAGAAAAAAATGAAGACGTTGAGGAAAAAGATATATGAAAAACCTAGGGACATATGAGCTGAGCGAACGGCGGCCATGACAGAATTCGTTATGCCAGCGTTTCACAGTGGCAAAGGACGGGGCTTCATCGCCAAAAGTGGAAGTAAGTTGATCGATGCACTCCTGTCTTGATAATCCACGTCGTTAGTCGCAAAAAATCATCGCACGAAAGTGTTCACGAGTTAACTCCATTTTTTCGCTGAGACAAAATTGGCGAGTCACTGTAAACAACACAAGTTATGATCAAACGACGAAATGTTCTGCAGAAAGCGTTAAAAGGGTCAAACTTTCAGATGGGAACGTCAGATGGCGCCTAAAGCACTTAAGAGTTGTCAAGGCTCAAAATATAAATAGCAACCCTCGTATCAAGGAGAAACTTATGTGCGATTTTATGCGAACATCCATTTTTGTTCAACGTGTACATACATTTGAGCAAGAATAAAATACGATAATCTAGAAAATGTATACAATGAAGTCATCGAGTTGATTCGGCAAGAGCGTAAAAGTTAACAAGGATATTGGTAGGTATTACAACAAACCAGACTCATTATTGAGAGTGAAAAGGTAATTAAAGACATTGGACGGCAAGAGGAATAAGAGAACTTGGGTGTTGTCTGTGAATATAACTACAACTAGTACCGTTAGGTAATAAACACAGGTACGAAGAGGAAGCTCGTAAAATAAAGGGAGGAGAGAGTGTGGAATACGGTCGGTTACCGACACATGAATGCAGTGAGGGGTAGGTGTGAGCTGTCAAGGGACAGGTGAATGAATTATCCCCCAACACTTTCCTCCCACCCCAGTCCACCACAGAGAGACATCGCGTGCTCCATACGCGCAGCCACGAAGCTGCGCGTGTGTGCGTGTGCATTGCGCGTCACTGCTATACATGCATACAGATTTCCAACTGCCCGCCGTCGTCACACGCACCATCACGCCGCCACCTCGATCGCGGCATCTCGGAGAAACCGATTTGTCGTGTGATTCTGGTGCTATGGTGCCTCTCTCCCTTACCCACCCCACCCCTCTCGCCTCCACCACCACCTACACATACACACACACACGCACGTGTACAATGATATTCCGAACGCGTTCGCGCATGAAGCTTGCACGAGATGTAGATCGAGGAACAAAGGGATTCAGATTAGTGCGGTCCCTGCATTTCTCTCCTCCCTCCATTGCCCCCTCTCCTAAATGGTCCCGTGTAGGCGTGGCATTTCTTCATTTTTTGCATCGGGAAGATTTTTTGACGTTACTCTCTCCATTTCCATTCGGCGCCCTACTTCGCAATGGGGTGGCTCCCATGATTACTTGTCGCCCCAACATAATGTTCCTAATCCTTTTCTTTCAATTGGCGGAAGCTTATCTTCTCTACCGGAATCGTCGTAGGCACCTATTCACTCGCTTTACCTGCACTTTGCGACTAAAAACTGGCGCGGGCGATGGCTGAAGTCATATCGGAGATCATAGAGTTAAAGTACCGTCAGTGAACTATTGAATCTAAGATTATAAAATATTAAAACGGGTAAAAATAAATCCCCAATGAAATATCTACGTCTAGCGTATGAAAGATAATTTAATAAGGAATTCATTAGAGAGATATTGTTTTGTTGATTGGGGAAAATTAAAAAATGGCATTATATCACATGAACGCATTCCTTCATCGAGAATGGAAACAAAATTTATAGTTGACGTAGATATGTCCAACGAGGCCCGTCAAAACCTTTTGCAAAGTTATAATAGACTAAACACTTGGAATGCTAAAATTATCTCTGACGTGAAATTGCGAAGCATACAGTATATGAAATTAATACGACAATCATGGTTATATTCCAATACCATTACACAAATTGAGTAATTTTAGGCGTGATGTGATGGCTTTCGAGCCAAATTTCCACCAGAGAAGTTTAATAGCACGACCCGGTTTCGATGTACGTATTACGTCATCTTCAGGTGAAGATGATGTGATGCATCGAAACCGGGTAGTGCTATTGAACTAATTTAGGGGAAAATTGTTACTATATTTTCCAATAACAACTGTCTCATTCTCATTTTTCGATCAAATCACAAAATCTCTCTCGTTAAGGAAACATTAGGTATTACAAAAATGGTTATTTTTGTCTTTGTGGTAGTTAACACGAGAACTGGCTCCAGGTAAACAAAGAAACATTAATTCCCTGTCATTACAACTGCTGGAAGGCAGAGCTATTATGACTGTGATGCTTCAAATTTGAAAAGCAGTAGCACACGCATACGTACAATGCAGGGTAATTACATTAGATACCACGGTCATCGAGTTATTTGCTATTTAGTCTAAAAACCATGAATATTTTTATTAGAATTTAACCTTATTTCTACATATTACTGCAAACATTAAAATAAAATTCTTTCTACTCATTGCCAAAATACTAATCATTTTTTGAGGAATTAATCGTCAGCATAGGAATTTCACCATTAGTAAAGATCAAATTTTTTTCTCGGCATAAAACAAATTCCAAGAACATTACTTTCGCTTTCATTTTCAGGCATCAAATATTAGAATACATTGATTAGGTAATTTTAAAGGCATGCAGTGAACGTTAGTACATGTGCTACCTGAATGTTCCTCTATGCAAGAAAAGGAAGTATTAATTCCATAGAGAATGAAAGCTACGCGGTCGAAAAGGGTCACCTTCTTGGCCATCGATCTCTATGAACTGCTTTTGCTTTGACTCTGCGCGCAAATTACTGAGAGGAGTGTCTTGCCAACTGCGCTTGACAATGACTTGGGAGTATTTGGAACGCCTCACCGATAGCCATTGTCTGAGAGCCATAACATTGAAAATAGTCGATTAGCACCTCACATTTGGTTTTAAAAAAATAGCACAGTGGATGAAAGCACGATGGGGACAGTAAAGACTAGTCGAAGGAAAAATGGTATTAATAATCCGCACCTGTATTTTGCGCCAACATGAGTGTCATTCACTGAACGTTCTATTAAAATGTTTTGTAGTTTCCAACCGGTAATCTGATATTTTTTCCTCAGTGAAATTCCAAGAAACTGTAAGCCACGCATTTATGCAACAAAAATCTAACTTTGTTCAACATACTTTTGTGGGCCGTCATGGTTTACCCGCTGGGAAACGCGCTCTCTTGGTAAACTCGGATTGAGGGTGCATATCTCAACATGGGTATCGTGGGGAGACTGACTAAAAAGAAGAGTGCTTACGGAGGGAATGGACCGCAGAGGCAAGAAAAATTTAATTGTTGCAATTCCATTGATAACTAAAAATTAGATAATATTACGGCAAATTTGAAGGTATTTGACAGCGAAATGTAATAATCATTACTCTCCAACTAAAGAAATACATAATGAGGGATGAATTAGCAATTTGAAAAATAAACGAATTCATGCATGCCAATATCGTCATAATTAAGACCACAACCATACACCTTCCGCCATGCCATGAAGAATTATTTCAGTTACATACGAGTAAATTCAGCTGTATTGAACAAAATGATTTATTTAAAAATTACGATATCGGAATATATTAATGGGAGATTCAAGCGACCAATCTCAGAGAAAGAAGTAAATGGACATGAGGCACCTGTAACTTACAAATTTAAAGTCTCAGGAGGCAAGCAGCATACATCAATCTTAAAAAAAAAAACAATTCCACTCATTAAAAATCGGCAAAATTAGGTTCCCAGTCATGGAAATTTGACGGCAAGTGGAGGGAAAACACAAAGCTGAAACAGCTAAGCACGAAGGGGCATTGAGGTTGGAGTTCCTGGGAAGAGAGGAGGTTTATCTCGCATTAACTTTTTCCAAGCGGCTCCAACCCTTTTTTCCGGCTTTCTTCTCCTGACTGAAAAACTTCTTTCAGAGACCAGAAGAGAGAGAAGGATGGCTAGTGTGTGTGCGCGCGCGTACGTGAGAAAGAGGAAGAGTTGATGTCTAAGAAGAGCGGGCGTTGAGGTTCTACCCCCGCAACACATCACCCCTCCCTCGCCCCCGTCCCCTTCTGCTGAGTCCAGTCTCACCTTTGTTCTTTCCGAAGGCTTCCACCCGCGCCGACACACCTTCCTTCTTCCTCCCCCATCACCCTCCTTTCCACCCGCCTGCCATTCCCATCGCCCACCCACTCCCCCCTCATCATCCCCCTCGGAGCATTCCTCCCATGCCGCCCTCCGACAAAACGCCCACTCACGGGAAACGCACTCCAAAAAAACCCCTCGGATGGACAATGCCTCCCCGCTCCTCTCGATGGCCATCCGCCGACTCAAGGCGCTCGTCCCCTCGCTCGGCCTGCCCTCATTCCACTAATCTAATTGCCACACGCACCAACTGATCCCCAACACGTTTGATCTTTGTCCTATGCCTTTTCATAACTTTTCGTTGAGTTGACATCCAATGTTTCACCCTGTTTTAAAAGGTGCCTTTTCTAGTCATCGGTAAGTTCATCACCTTATTCTAAATTTGAACTAAAATAGCTTATGGTTAAGACACCTAATATACTCCATAAAGGCTTCATTCTAGGGCTATCCTTGAAACAGTCTTTCTCACCTTGAATTATTGAGAATTTTTTTAAGAATAGTACAACGGGATTAAAGGCTTTATGGAGCATGTTGGGTGCCTTAACCATAATCTATTTTTAGTTCAAGTGTCGATGAAGAAACCGAATGAGTGTACCACTTCTTTTAGTCAGCTGAACACCAAAGGTGGCCAGTGGCATACTGGGATCCCAATTGGCATACGCCTACCAGCCGGTTTCGACCGAGAAACAACTGGAGCATGAGACTACCAGATGCCCATCAGATTAATCCAACTGCATCCGACAAATATCTTTCCTAAATTGCCAACCGGTTTAAAGTGGCAAACCACCCTCATAAGCACGATAAGGAAGAGGGTTCGTGTCCAGCCTCGTGCAAGAACCCAGGTGACCCCGGTTGGTCAGCCTGATGAAAAACAACATGAAAAGCAAAAGATGGCTTTTCAGGGTCACAGTTGGCGAACTGAACCCGATTTTTGAAAATAAAAATTAATTCAAATAATATAATAAAATATTGAAGAGAAACAAATTATCCAAGTGGCTTCTTCTTCTCCCCCCCCGAACGGCTTCTGTTCCCCTACTCAGAAAAAGTAAAATAATTTTTCTTATGTCTTGACAAGCCCCTGTTAAACTACTGTCATATTCGCAATAAATTTACGAAACATTTGCAGTTATATATGAAAAATAAATGCTCGGTTCTCATTTGTGCATGCCTTATGGCGGAATATGGCCGTATAATGGCCATCGCTTTTAAATAACACTATGTACTATGCGACTACTGATATTACATTCTTATCACATTCTGAGTTGCAGCAAAAACACTGTAACTGAGCTATCCAACCATGCTGTGGCAAATACCGACAACACTTTGGAAAAGATGCAATCTCAAATGTCGTCGAGCGGATCCACTTTTTATCTGCACGTCCAAGTTTATATAACTCGATTAAATTAAGAGGACTTGCTTTTGTTCCAGGATACTATAATTCAAAATTTCATCGCAGAGGTACTTATCCAAATTGAAAATCCCCCCCCCCACCCGCTGACAGTCTAGGTGCCTCCCTAAGTTATCTTCAGTTTCAAATGCCAGATGCTCATTAGTCATCACCACAACCCCAAATCTTAAAAAGACCATCAGGGGAATTCTTGAGGGTTTTAGAATTCTAACTCGTACTCAACACCCTTTGAAGCCATCTTTCAAGCCTTCCCTTTTCACAGGCCATCCCTTTTCCCCTCCGTCCAGCCTTTCACTGCGACAGACCACTTCCCCGCCCACCGAATTTTTCTTCGTCTGCCTCGCTCTTGTCTAATCCTCTGTTATCCCTTGTCTTACCATAGATTCTTTTTGATCTTACACGAAACATAACTCTTCCATCTTGACCACGGCCCAATCCGAAACAAACTCCCTTTCTCCGCTTCGGTTTTCCCTTCAGTATTAGCTCCTAGGTGCACGCCGAAGCCTTTTTCTAAATCAAGAATTAAAATAGTTTTCAAAGGAACTCACCGGCTAGTTCAGAGATAAAATCGGAATTACAGAAGATTGTTCTTCCGTGAATAATCTATGTAAATGTTCTGTAAATGTTCTGTAAATGTAATGGAAGAAACATAAATCTTCGATAAATGCAATCGAGTCATAAGAATGATATTGTGAACGCATGTGCCACGTTATTTAAGTGAATATTGAACAATATCAATCGCTTCAGATTAGGCATTACTCACCCTCTCCACTCACTACAAGGGCCGCACATGAAATACGTCAAAATACATTTTATTCTAACCCTGGATGACTCTTGCAGTTTCTCAAGTAATCTCTCATCAAAGGGCCAATTATAACATGAGTGTGGACTTACTTGAAATTTATCTTATTTTTTTCCAAATCAATTTTTCAATCTTGCCTTTCTTGTAGGATATCGTAACTTGAAGAGAAAGCTCACCTAATCCATTCTTAAGGCCTAAAATATAGTCTAGCAACCTTTTTATTCCATCGGTATCCATCCTTAACAAAATCCTGTCGTCACTTCGTTGGTCTTAAAAGCAACTTTTAAAAAGCGACACCTTTTCGACTCGAGTGGTACTTTTCTCAAATCTTTTTTTACGGCACCAATATGGCTTAAAGGCACTCCTTTATGTGGCCTACTCTTGGAAACCATAAAAAACCATAAACACAGTAATCAATCCGAAGGTCGGTTTAGTAAATAAATTTTCCCAAGATTTTACTTCGAAATCTTAGAAACCATTTTCCCAAAAAATGAACGACTCCTCTACGGAGACATGTATGACGGAATTTATGAAGGACAACGAGAAAATTAATCCGAATTCCACAGGCGAAAACTCAAAGCTGCATTCTCCAATTAATTAAAATAATGAAGCTCTATTAAGACCGTAAATTTGCAAAAAAAACGGATGTGTTCGTATAGACGCATGATGTGTTTGAAAGAACTGAATGCGCATATATATATATATATATATATATATATATATATATATATATATATATATATATATATATATACACTTATCTAACGTATTGCGTAACGCATAAAAATTATAAATCAAAGAAAATACGGTAGGAGCAGTGAGTTTTATTTGAATAACTATTTATAAAATACACCGCAACTTCTCAGATGTCATGTTATTTTTCCAAGGGAAGTTTGATCGTAATACTTGGGACTTGTGTGCCACCTGGGATTTTCTATCTGCATATGTGCGTTTTAATAATAATAATGTTTTATAAGGACATATTAATCATAAAATCCTAAGCATACAGCACAGTTTAATACAAAGACCTACGGACTTACAAGTTACAAATACGGATGGCCATATCTCTGGAAGGCATTCGGTCTGAGTGTGCATATAACCATTAAGTATTTGATTGAAATGATTGAAAGCAGTCGACAAGCAGTTAAAGCTCCAACTACAGGTTCTATGAGTCAGTATGTCACTCTCTCATCGTGGACTCTGGAATCAAAAAAGGCGAACTATTTACACAGTTCGCCAGCGGGGAGGAGTACGGATTTCCAAGGAAAACGAATCAATTACAGCGGATTTCAAAGCAAGGAAAACACTGACTTGTCGTCTCACATCCTTGTCTTGCGTATTTTCCGCACTATCGCCGCTATGCCTATCTACACATTACTCTGTAAGTCACCATCAGGGCTACCTAACAACATAGGAAATTAGTGATGATTTGAATTTTGTATCATTTTACTAAGATCTTTTCTGGTTACTCAAATTGTTACACGTTACGTTTTCCATTTTCGTGGCCATGAATAATTACGAAAGTAAAAGGATGTCGCAAGGTGCTATGCACACCATTCAATTTTCCTTAGGTCTAGATTAGGTTAAGATAGTAATGTTAGGCTGGAACTATTCCTTCAGAGTCAGCGTGAACTCATTCCATTTGTATTTACACGTATTTTGTCTTGGTTGTAATCTTAGGGCTCCCATCGGCTCCCAATCAAGAATTTTAAATAATAGTGTGACGTTCTTTGCCTGCACATGACTATTTGTCACATCAAGTACAGTTTTCTTTTATAATTTGTTTAATTCCATTCTCTAATTAGTTCCTTCTTTGTCGGATCTCAAATACTCGATGCGTTTTCTAGGCGAAATTTTACCATTAAGAAATTCGAATATTTTCCCACTTTAATAAAATAACCGTTTAAAAAATTAATCCCAATTTCAGCAGGTTTTATAAAGGATAAAATTTGAAAGTATTTAACGCACTTATCGATAAAATTCTACACTAATCATACAATTTTAATGCACTATCAAAACACCATATTTCCACTCTTAAAACGGATATTTAATCCAAATTTTTCTCAAGAGTTTCTGATTCGGCTAGCAGAGACTTATGCAGTAGTTTATGATAAAAGCCTTATGATGATTATTTTAACAAAAAATCGTGGGATCTAAAGTTATTACTGATACTCCTTCGGCCTTAGCGACGATTTGAAATATTAGTATTCAATCTTATTTTTTTTTGCAATATGGATTAAACCATCACCGCCGTACCATCGGTAAAAGAACCTGCACGACAAAATAGGAAAACAAGGTTACGGCCATATCTTTTCGGAGATAGTGCAAAAAGAATGGCATAAATTCTAATTTCCCAACAGAAATGGTAACAGCTAAATTTTCCCTTCGGGATCATTGCACAAACAATTTTATTGGGCTATAATCTTATTCACAGATATCAAATACAATTGCCTCGATAATGTCCTCGAATAAAACGTTGCAAATGCTCCATTGCGTCATCGCATTCATGTCAGCTCCCATGAATTAAAGGGCAAGTGTTAAACGCTTAAACATACACATAGCCCTCTCTCTCACTCTCTCCCCTCACTAACTCCTTCCACCGCCATCGTTTTCCCGTCGTGAATAAGATACGAGAACCTCGATTCGTTGGTGCGTGTTGGCTGAAACCTCTAAGTTCAGACTCACCGCCTCTTTTCGTTTGAGACAAGAATATGGATTTCGATCAAAAGAGATGAGTGAGTGGGAAAGCAATCAAATGCATGAGGAAATAATACCGAGAGAATAAATCACTAGCTTTAGAGCTTCGATGGGGAAAAAGCATGCCATGAAAAGCTCCACGCACTTTTTTCTTTTTTCAACGATCGGACCCATAAGACCCGTTTGCGTGGATATAAGAAGGCACACAAATGACATGCGATGCATTACTCTATAAATGCCTACCGGATTCAGGATTCGGTCATAAATCATCATCAGCACGACGCTATCGGTAAGGATAATAACTGCCATTAGAAGTTCGAATCACTTATGTTTAGCGGGCACATAAAGGTATAAAACGTATTATGTAATTTCAAGAAAATCCCTTCAATTACAGAAATTCAAAACAATCCGAAACGCATCAAACCTCCATGAGTAAAAACAAGATTTCACCGGATTATAAACGAGGAGGATAGATGTCATTTTTACGACTACTTCCAAGACTTACAAGACCCTAAAAAATCCGTGGAGAAAAAATCACTCTGCTTCACCGACTACCATAGATCTTTTTAAAATACATAGGCACTTGTGTGGAAGTCAATGCCTTCTTAAAAAAGTATCCTTTTGATGAAGAAAACCGTTAATTGAAATAAATCATTCGTATTTAAAATATAATATACTTAAATAAACACTATTTGGTCTAAAGTTGTCTTTATCACAGGTGGCTTAAATCCAATTGATATAAATACTACAGCCATTTGAAGTCTAAAGAACTGGGTGTACACTGAATGTTATATTTCCTCTTTTACATGCAAGAAGACGTGTCAAAAATATTTACTTAGACTAAGTCACAGTTTCCGCATTGATTTGGAGATAGGGAGAGAAAATTCATTATTAACAAGGAATTTCAGCAAGAAAAGTAGACATTATACCTGAAAAAGTACCTTCTTTGAACCGAAACGCACGACCTGAATGAAAACTTATTTTATGGAAAACGGCAAATTTTGTTTTTAATTTATAATTAAAACTTAGACTTTTATCGAAATTCACTGCTGTACTTTAGCATAAATAATACCAATTTGGCAGGTCCATAGCATAGATTAGCCACCTTTGAAAAGGACTTGAAAATACTAGGTCAGTTTGGAGGAGTACCATAGATGACGATCAATACACGATAATAACTAAAAATTACCCCAAGTCAAAAGTACAAAAATGTCCAGAAGAATATCTAAAGAAATGTATTTAATACATTAGTCCAACCGTACATACATCTCGACACAACTTTTATCGCGTCAGCTATTTCAGAGGAACACAGGTCATAGAGATTTCACGTCGATTTATCGTGGAAACGTTTAGAATTACGAAACTAGAAACCATTTGATCCCGTCTCAGGGTATACTATCTACACTCCGCCACAGTACTCCGATACTTTGTCCTTTGCTTCCGATCGCAATGACACGGAGAACGTTCCTTTTGCCCTTGACCTCGACATCAGTTATCATTACTGGCACAATTATGAACGTATATACTTCTTGGTCAAGAGTGTCAATTAATCACTGGAGGGCTCAGAGGAACTATCACACCTGCATTAATAATTATGCAATGGAGCGAAATACTATAAATACACGATCATTAGCTGATGACGCACGCGCATGTGCAGTGGAGAGAACGAACCGCAACTTTTATCTGCGGCTGTGTGGCTAGTGTTAACCAATAAAAAAACGACGAAAGGGAGGAAAATAAACACTGAATACTTAATGAAAAAAAAACGAAAGAAATGAAGAATGTGGCAACACATGCGGTCGTTTCGTAATTAAATGAATCTGCCAAAGAAAAACATTGTGAAAACTCATGGAATTGAAGAGAAGTTATCTTTGACGTGACCGGCAAGTTAACTCGCTTTCTTTTATCATAATGATGGTCAGAGAATCAGAAGTCCTTATCACATACCAACAAACCGAAAGGAGACTGATGGCTCTCGGTTGCCCACGCCAAACGAAGAAGAACAAGCTCAATAAATTATATGGATGCTAGCGTGCGATAGACTTAGCCGCAGTAAATGGGCACCGCAACACCCCTTTATTCTTACCACAAAAGAACAAATAAATGTCATAAAGCAAAGCTGCAGTCTTGGGCGAGGTCTTTGTAACCTTTGATTGCCTGGGCGAGGATTTTACACTTACATCACGTCAGATGTATTAATAGCATAAGGTGAATCATCACGATTTATTCTTAAGGTAATACGAAAAGGTGAGGGTCGACAGTGACATGAAAGTAAAATTACTCATCAACAAAAACATGTTCAATAAAATCTCTGTCGTAAAAGCCTCCCTGACGAGTATGTACACCAGAAAATGAAAAAAACAGTTGAGTCATGGATGGTAGAAACGATAACATAATTAATAATGAAAAGGAATAAAATGTTTAAGTTTTGTTAAATCACTAAGAATGGCGCCATCGAAAATAACGGCATGACAAATAATTTGCCATGCCGTTTAATTTCATATTCCCAGATTTAATTTTTGATAATATCAGGTCCCTAAAATAACGTTAAAATAATAAATATATAAAATATGTACATATATAAATATATAATGTAACGTTAAAATAAATAAAATAAAAGGAAATGAAAGAAACATTCCTTCAAAGAAATTGTACAGGCATTTAGGGTGACTAAAGAGACTTTCAGGCTTTTACGGATTGATATGATGTTGCTAGGTTGCTCACGATGCCCACGTACTACCCAACTGAATTATTTCATACCACAATACAGGTGACAAACACCTTGCGAGAGGTCCCCGAAGACACCTTCCAGGGTGCGTACCGGTCGTGGCAGAGTCGCTGGTAAAAATGTGTAGAGGCCCCAGAACAGGACTTTGAAGAATTTTAATTGTTTGTAAGTGTAAGTGTTGCAAATATATTCAACAAATTACGTTGAAAAAAAAATGATTGCATTACTTTTGGAACGAACCCTGTGTAACAGAAATACACCCAGGCGTTAACGTATCCGACGGAAAAGCTCTCCGTGAAGTTTTTGTTCGTGAGTCCGGATATCGAGAGGTCTTTGCCCGAAGAAAGCTGACCCGCATACCAAACACATGTTTCGAGGAAAGAATTCGTGAGTCACGTTTTTTATTAGGCAGGAATACAATACGATATTACTGCTCGTAGCAGACGAACAAGACATGCTAACCATATGCTCTGATGTAAACTGAGAAAAAATTATTATTGTTAGGTGTTCTACCGGTTAAGGTAGGTTTTTGGATGGACACAGATCATAAAACGGTGCAACGATACAGTCCCTTGCCTCAACTGACAAAACAACTTGACATCCGAACCTACAATAAGCCCCTCTTCAATTCCACAGTATTCCTTCCTCCCTTCACGCCGTCCCATATTCTTACCCTACTTCTACCCCTTCTTCACTTGCCAAAGATTCTCCCCTCTATCATGGTTTTTAATGAACTAAAAAGCTAATTCATTCATAATAAATTCATATTTCTCCTAGCAACCAGAAATGACTAAATTCCGTACAAGTTATTTGACGTAAACGTAGTGCCTAGTCCCTAAATAGGCAGGCATAGGCATAGTAATTATGGATTTAAAAAAATACTCCTGCATGAAAGGATCACATAAAATAGGGGCAACCAAAAAATTTGGTTTGGAATGGATATACCTACCAAATAAATATTTTGTTTCTCCTAACAAAACACAACCCAACATCCTACTCCACGAGTACAAGCCCGTCTTCATCTCTGCGTACTTCCTGCCTCCCTTTTTCCCGTCAAATATCCCTATCCTATTCCTTTCCTCGTTTGCCCAAAATCCTTCCCTCTATTACATTCTTCAACATACCACTGCCGATCAATATGCCTTTCATCCATTTTTCCTGTCATACCTGATCCAAGTATCCCAATAATTATCACGTTAAAATGCCATGTGCTTACAATCATAGTAAAACACATGGCGAACCGATGAAAAAGAAATACGATATTTATCACACGTGACACTAAACGTTTAATGCATTTCATGATAGAGCACATATCAAATGGTTAGATCCAATGCAGTTAACTAGCAATAAGTGGAAACCTTAATTTTCAGCGATCACTTTAATGACACAGTAGAATGATAGCATCATAAAATCCATTGTCTTCATTTACATTTGCTTTTATACTATTTACACGGTATTCATCGGCCGTCCCTGCCAACTGAAAGGTATGTAACCTTTCAGGTAAATAAAGGCAATATAACGATGGTATAAGACGAATTTCCTGATAACCATAAATACCAGATCCATTTTGACTCAATGTCCTGATCCTCTTTGAAACAAATTATCTCGAAGGCGAAGAATCAAAGATCATGCAGGGGGTGATATTGAAAATCCGAGACGAACTCAGAAGATTATTAAGGTGAAGAAGAATTGAAATTTGGAAGAAATGGAACGACAGAACCTATTCTTGCTCTCAGGCCATTTATAGAAAAGGTGATTAAAAGAACTAATTGACACGTATTGTCTATGTAAATCTCCGGAAATAAGTATTAAGTATACACTGGATTGAAATCAATGTTTTCTAACAATATTAGAATGAACTAAAACGACTATAGTTTGTCACGCTCTAGAAAAAGAGGAGGCGGCAGTGATCACATTGGTGGAAGACGGGAAAATTGTAAAACAAAGAAGTCAGTCCGAGTTGCTCTTTGTTGACCATGATCTTTTAATGTATACATTGAGAGGGCAATTATTGAGTTCAAAGAAAATACATAGATCGGCGAACGAGTACACGGAGAAAGGATAAATGTGCTCCAAATTTAGGAGAACAGAGCTACACTTGGAGGGAAGAAAGCTGACCTAACGATGATGATATTGCCTCTATGGAGAAGGAAATTAACAACAAACTTAAAATAATAAAAAGCCCAAGTAATGGCCTAGAGTCGAGGAGGATAATTAACTCCATAGTTTCAACATCAACAGCCTGAGGAAGATAATGTTCAAGTACGTTTTGAGATCGACGTGCTAGGATAAGTGGAAGGTTTTTGTCATTTAGGGAACAATACCACAAGAAATGGAATATTGAGGGAGATGTAACAAGACGGTTACGGATGGCGAAGAAGAAGCTCTTTAAAAATGAATGAGAATAATAAATATCGATATACACTATTTCTGATATTAGGGACGAGATCATAAAACCGATACGATAAGCATACTTGTTGAGTAGTGGGAGACACTGATAGCGGCAGCAATAGTGTGTGGAAGTCAATTGCATGTAAATGCGATGCTAGAGAATAATTGTAAAAAAACGAAGAGAACGTGTATTTGGTGAAAAAGTACAAACTTTGAATAATGAATAAAAAGAAGCGTTTCAGGAGTGATATGGTGGAATGTCATGATTAATAAAAATTGGCAATTTTCCACTAAATAAAATTTTAATGCGACCGGTTTCGATGTAACTACATCATCTTATGACTGTCACCAGAAATGATGTAGTCGAAACCGGTCGTATTAAAAATTTTGCTTTGTGAAAAATTGCCAATTTTCACTATATTTGAGTAATAAGATGAGCCTATAGAACATTATAACGAGTAGAAAAGTAAAAGTAAATGCGTACATTCTGAGACACATTCTTCGTTAAGCTATAATCGGGCATGATTTGGAGCAATTATGATGGAAGCAGGATTAGGACCGCGGACAATAGACGTGAATGAAGTGCTGGAAAACGTAGGGCAAGGGTAAAGAATATGGGAGAACAGCAAATCTTAAGATGAGTTCAATGGAGTGGTCACCGATACTACAAACGATGTCACAAGTCACAAACGATGTCCCATACTGAGGAATTACATTTTATTTTAAATTGATTTTGCAAAGCTATTTAGTGATAATTTAGATTTCACAACTCAGATATGTCATCATAGATACAAGGGGACTACACCTATGATACCTTAAATATTTTTAGGGATTGCGATTGGCCAAACTCTCCATGGATTTCTGTTAAAGTTGAATATTTCTAATGTTTGAGAAATTGAACATAGTGAACACAATAGTTAGTGAAAGTATCTACTGGGTAGGCACATTTCCAATCAAAAATTAATCATTTTAGATATCTTAAATCCTCATTATAAATATTGATTCTAAATAAAAATTGTTGGTCATTACGTAACCATGAACCCAAATAAAAGCGCTTCGTGTTATCCTATCCCGAAACCGGTATCTCACATATGGTTTCCTAACCGAATCCCATCAGTTTATGGTTCCTTGCCTATACTTCCCGACGAATTTCTGCCTTGTGTCGCAATAAGAGAACTCCGAAAGCCGACTGGTTTAGTTCCATGGATTGCGTTTCATCTCAGCCACGGTTTTCACTCCCACGCTATTATTCGATGGATTAAAATTAATGGCATCGCACGTGATGTGTACTTGAGGCTAAGCGAATATAAATTTCAGTTTTCATTATTTATGGAAAAGTGACTTGAAACCGTTATTACTTGTTATATCCTACGCTAACATGTACATCACAGTAAAAAACCGCAGTGCCGACCGACCACAAAAGATAACGAGTGTCAGAAGAATGCTTATCAGGGAAAGAGTATTCGGCATTGTTCAGTTAAGGGAAAGAGAGAACAAGCAAGCCAGAGTGCCCTACTTCCTTGAACCTCTTCCCTAGAGGCAAAGGACGCGGTTTTGTGAAGTGCATCGTCCACATTTCCATTAAGACGGAGCCTTGCCTGTTCTCCTTCAGAACATCGCCTGTTCTCGACGCGCTTGAAAAGGGTCGCGCGGCGACTTCAATGCACCGCCTAGAGGACATGGGCGAGGGAGGGAGTGAACAGAAGGTTGAAGAGATCCGGACGGCGGGTGGAGGAGAGAGAGAGAGAGAGAGAAGGGAGAGGGAGGGAGGGAGATGGTTTGCGGGGGGAGAGGAGGGTGATTGCAATCGAATGCGATGCAGAAGCCGCCCCCGATTCCACGCCATAACACACCGCCGTGCAACCCTTTCAAAAGACCTGAATTGCACGCCGCGCTCGGACGACCGCTAGTGCAGGGACGCACACCCCGATGCACATTCAAATACGTGCGAGGTAGCACGCGAGAAGAGAAAGACGATATGTCTTCCTCTCGGGCGGCTGACGTTCGGTCTCCCTTTCGCCCCTTGAGCGAACCGGAAATGTAACCCTCCGTCATTTATATGCACTCCTTCGGATGTTTCCTTACCCTACGCAGAAGTACGTGAAGCTCAGAAATTCATTTGAAGAAGAAAATGAAGTTGCGCCCAGAAACCAACGTAACCGGAAAGGCATATGCAATTAAATCATTAACAGACACCCCTTAGATGTTTAGTTTCTCGATGCATCTTTAGTTCAATTTTAATATCATCTGTAATCAACCATAATTTCAAAAACTTTGACATGAACATAGTCATATTCATTTACAGGGTCTTCTCTAAAACAATTCCTTCAAAACTATTGTTTTTACTTGATTTTATAGACTATTGATGATTAAAATATTTATTAAAACATTTCATAAATGATGAGACATGCTGACTGTAATTTTATTAATTTTTGGACATATACTTGTGTACTTCGTTTTCAAATTGGGAAACTTGTTCCTTTGCTTATATTCACAAGCAATCCACGTGACTCCATAGTTCACTGGTCCCAAATAAAACTTTCCCTCCTACATATTGCTTCGATTAGTAAAAAAAAACTATTTAATTAGAATTTAAATCAATGGAAAAGAGGCAATTTCCAGTTTTCGACGGTTAGTTAAGAAAATAGTTTCGTTATTTATTATCTACAAGCTTGTAATATGCATAAAAATATAATTTTTTCCTCTAAAATTAAAACTACTAGAAATATGGTAATTATCTATATAAGTATATTTATTTACTTATTTATATGTATGTATTATGCATGTATTTCAAATTACTACCTTTCTTGTGATTTTATTTTCGATGGAAAAAGATGTGAGCAAGAAAAATGGGTCTCTTTAGGTTTTCATTGCTCAAATTTTCCCAAAGAAATTTATTTTTCATTCGACGATAGCTATTCCACAAGTAGGTCTCGCGTAGTGATACTGAGATCTCGAACAACTTGGCACGAGCTGGCTACTTAAAGGGGCCTAAGAAATCGTTGCATCGATCCTTCAATTTTGTTCTATTACTCCCCTAGAGACCCGTCCCAGATCTTTTCAGTATTCAGAATGCAAATGATATACTGCATTGAAATAGGTTCACTGCAGGTATCCACAAATGTAGGGGTACTCAATCCATTAACGAGCAAGTAACACGAAATCATCTTCGACACGTTCCGCCAAACAATTTTTCAACGAACACATATTAGACGTATCGACGGAGATACGGTGCATGTCTTGACTGGTAAAATACACATTACCTTTACATTCCAAGAATGTAATAAGAAATTCTGCCAAATAGTCCTGTATACAAAGTCAAAAATAAACGGCTCACCTCAAATATCGTACTTTAAATGTTTACTTTAACACTTTCAAAGGGTAAATATGTAGCGCATTGAAATTGTATTCGGATTCTGTGAAAATTTTAAAAATATAAATAGGCTCTTGCGATCAAATGAAAATTAGTTGTACTCCTTCATTGCTTCATTCTACCATATTCAAAACAATTCCTTAGAGCATAATATTGCGTGAGTTTAACCATTATTTATGACGCCGAAAATTAGCCATTTTGAGTTTAGTTTAGTACTGACGTCAGGCATCACATCAATAGAAAAAAATAACGGGCGTATCCACACGGAAAAAACTGCAAAAAGTTTCGAAATAATGGCTCCGGAAGGCCGGAGTGTAAAAAAAAAACCGTATTCTCGGCGCCGCGTGTTAGTCTGAAAGAAGAAAAATCAATGAAACCAGCAAGATATAAATGGATTCGTCAGAATCCAAAAAAATCAATGACTTTATATTTCCGCCATGGGGGGGAGAGAGAGAGAGAGAGAGGGCCATGGGCGAGAAACAGGATCACTTCCACTGGGTAACCCTTGCACCGGTCGCCTTACTCGGAGGTCTCCGTCCTCCGAAGGCGAGAGATTTAAAAATTTTATCATATCCCGTCCGTGAATCGGACGCTGGGAGCGGAAGGAAAATACAAGGAACGGCGCAGAGTGGGTGGATGAGAGGATGCAAGAGGACACAGACGCGGTGGGCGTAAACCAGGAAAAGAGGAAATCGCCGAGGGCGGGGAACGTATGAGGAATGAAGCGAAGGGCAAAGGGACGGAAACAGCAGAGGCAATGGTTTCCAAACACTTCGGGGAACATTTTTCAATTCTAAAAACGTTATATCTGCGGATTTTTTTAAGATGAGCGGAGGTATGACGGGTGGAAAATCATGGGTACCGTGGGTCAAGAGAGAAAGATTTGGTGATAAAGATTTGAACTGATGAAAATATATAGTATCTTTTTCAACTTAAAAATCCATTCCCATAAAATTTCAGCAACACTAAAACTAATCTAATTCGCTTAACGTCATTAATTTTACTTGTGAAAGACCAATTTCGAAAATATATTTAGCAATGTTCTATTACTTACATTTTCATGGAAACTAATTGCAAGTACAACGTCGAGTAAAATTCACCCAATGATGTGTGGATTTTACCTCTTTTCCCCCTGCTGCCTGCGGTTTCCCAGGAATATCTGGCTCAGGAAGAATCACAAGGCTCGGGTAAAACTGAGGGCTCCCAAAGGCCTCACCCGGAATCGAGTTTAGGACCCCCAGTCAGTGGTCCAACGCTTAACCCACTGGACTATCACGCCACACATAACAAAGGCGAACAACAAAATGAGATAGTACGACGCAATTCGCCCAAAAACCGACCGCACACTGTACCACTGGGAAAAATTCACGAACCGAAGGTTAGATTGGAGCTCTTGCATAAATTGGAAGAAGGTCTCTTTGACAGTTATGTTTGAAATGTATTATTACCGCATCGTAACACGGTGGGAGAGATCACGTTATGAAAATTAGAAAGAAAAAGTAGAACAGATTTATTTTAGATGTAATTTTTTACACGAACGATAGGGGATCATAATAACATTGTACGACGGGTGCGGTAGGATCATGTTCGGGTAAAGTTATTCTGGTGCGTTTTCACCAATTTCCACACTCCCTAGCGGAGGCTTGTAGGGTTTATAATATAAAATTAAAATATAATGCTCTGGATAATATGAAATATATGAGCAACACGATTTTTAGCTTTTATATTGGCGCTATCATATAATTATATATTATATATATCATATAATTATAAGTCAATAATCAATGGTTTTGTTAAAAACGGGACCAGGTAGAATTTTTCTGCCGTGTAAGGTATTTCAAAAAAACAAGATTTAAGGCTGCATTAGATACACCACTCTCTTGAATTTGATACAATATACCACTCATCTTAAGCTAAGTGGTGTATCGAATAGTGAGGGTTAAAGAGTAACCTATGGAATTGTTAAAATTAAAATACGGAGCTATTGGCAAGCTGCAATTCATTTGATCGTGAAAAACGTATCATTTCGGAACGCTCAAAACTTGACTGAGTTAGGAAGTTTTAGGTCATCTTATTACTAATCAAAATGCTAGATTACATTAGTCAAATCAGGCCCATCAACAAGAAAAATTAATTTCATGGAACGTTAACGCTTTTCCTTAGATCAAAATCACGCATTCCTAAATACCAGATTCACAAAAAATAAGGTAATTCAATAAAAGCGAAAATTATTCGGACGCTCAATAAACTTTGAGATTATCCACCGCTAACTTTCGCACGATATCCAAATAATCATTCATCTCCTGACACGGTGAACATACTGTCAAAATTGACAAGACTTCTCAAGAGGCTGGAACGTGAAATCATGATCAACATCCAAAAACACTTTTTCCATTCCAAACTCTGCCTCTCGCTTCCTTCCTTTGGCGATTGTGCCAAAATGGAGCGAGCTGAATGGTTTTGTCGCGCCTTGAAAAGCAAGAACGAAGTGTAACCGTCCCGTAATTATTTATAGAATACCTTGTTGACATTCCCCTCCCATCCTAGGGTGGAGGATATGGACTGGTGGGCACGGGCCCAAAGCCAGCTGCCCCGCGGCCAGGATTTATATTCGCGATCCGCGGGGAAATAGGCCCTACCACAACGTCCCTACCGGCCCAGAGACGCCAGATGCTTGAGGGGTGTGGGTAAGGGTGGAAGGAGGGACTCCTCTGCGAGAGGAAAAGGAGGTGGGACATGGCAGGGGAGGGGAAGTTGGGAAAGGAAATAGGGAAGGGAATTTTTGGGGTGCAATGTGCGGCGGCTGGGAGAAGAGTTGGAATGTAAGGGATACGACACTTTGGGGATATTAGTAGGAGGGGAGCAAGATACATGAAAGCAAAACGGAAAGGGTTAGTAAATTTACCACGGAATGAGGTGGTAATTAGAAGGTATGTGACATACCGCTTATGCATTCTGCAAAATTAGTATGGCTTTCATCCTGCTAGTCCAGCGCCAATCATGGTCTAATTTCCGACGCCCACATGCATCATAGCTTGACACGACTCTACCGTGTGCACGTGAATAATTGGCTGGAAAAATTTCTTTGATGAATCTGACATTAATCATTCTTTTACTGCAGCCAAAGACGAGCCTTTAAATCACACTGACTGAAGAAAGCAGGGGCAGTGACCATTTCACCTAGAGCAGAATGCAGCCAACTATTCATAACAACTCTAAATAATGTTACCAGGAGTATTATTTGATTTTGCATACAATATATTAGGATTACTAATAGTCACACTCAGTTTAATAAGACAAATTATCAGCTATCAAATTATTACCTTTAAAATATCCTCTCGTTTGTCATGATACAAAACATGAATATTGGTTCAGAAAAGAAACGAAATTGAGGTAAAAATGCTCATTTTGTAGAGAAGGTTGAGCACAGCATGATAGCGGAATTGACTTATGTAAAGGAACTAGCTTTGCAAAGACGTCAATTTTTATGCACATTGTCCACATTAAAATCTATGTATCATATCCTTCTATAGATATGATTTTTATAAGTACTCGAAAATATTAGTCATAAAGTTAGGCAGTCACTATAATTCAGTAGATTCTTTGTCTATTTCATAGAAGAAACTCCAAGGTAGCCAATTTACCCCTGACATACAAGCTAGTATGCTTGCAGAGAATCAAAATCCAGGCAAAAACAGTTACTCGAGCCTAAGCCTAATGGCCAAGTAATAACTACAACATACAACGTATAGAATATGGTTGAAAGGTATGACAACTAATAAATCTAACTGCGAAAATTACGACGTGTCCTGTACCTTCCCTTAAAAGATCTCAGAAACCCTCTTCTAAATTTGCACATTTTTTTATGGTACATGGAAATCACGAGAAATACCGAAAGATATATCTGAGCACCTCCACGTTAAACTCAACTCACTAATTAATTTAATAACCATTGACAACACGAAAGAGAATTGAATACCATTTCGTCATCACTTACTCATTTCAAACAGGGTTACATTAGCTAAAACACACTAAGGTAATATTCTAAGAAGTATCAACGGATTATTATTTAGTGCAACGTTTAAATTGTGAATTTTTACTTTCTTTAGATTAATTCCTAAAAGTGGCTCGTGAATCTTTAATAACAATTTTACAAAGTCTACGGAGAATTATATGAATTCCGTTCATTAGATTATTTATTAATTCACCAATTAACATTAATATTTCAATCGAAAGAACGAGAGGGAAATATCAATAACAGTAACTAAACTTCACCCAATATGTCACACAAACTAGCTTATGAATATCAATATCCAGGATGTCAATGGTAAATCAATGGACCCCACAGCGTTGCTTTATTTTCAGAAGAAGACTAATTTATCGGGTTTGTGTAGACTTGGTAAAAGGTGGGCACGGATTTTTTTTTCAGAAATTGCCGAGTGCGCATAATTTGATTAGCACTTGCTCCGTACAAGTAGACTTCAAATGGGAGAGGCCAGAAAGAAAAGTTGCGACGACGTGGGCGAAAGGGAGCGAGGAGGAGAGGGGACGGGGAGTGAATTAAGCGAGGAGAGTAGCTACGGGGGGGAGGGGGCGGGGAAATGACGGCCGGCGGATGCTAAAAGGAGGGAGGGGCGTGTTTTGGGGTTGCACAGAGACGAGACTAAATTACTAATGGCTTGGGATGCCAAGGGCGAGTGTGTGTGTGTGTGTGTGTGTTAGACTGGGGAGGTAGGTATGGCGGGAGCGAGGGCGGAAAAGAAAGAGGAAATTTGTTTGCGAGAATGGGTGGGCGTAGGAATGGCTCACGCCGATGTAAGGGGTTGACTGAATAAATAACCACTACACAGGGAGCTGAGTTATGGGGCGGAAGAGGAGGAGGACGGAATGAGGGAATATTTGTTATTGCTGAAGATATTTTATCCCATCTAGTATTTTTTACGTCACAACTCAAGACGAGAAAATTTTGTTCTGTTGGTGATAACCTTGTTACATTGAACGGAGACAAGCTCCCTTTTCATAAACGCCTCCAGAATTTCTGTCTTTACAGAAAATGAGTTACATCTTGAGCTCATTTTACTCACGTGCGCACGGTTGGCGATGCCTTTCGCTGTTATTTCGATATCGTAGCAGTTCATCCGACAGCTGGGCACCAATTTAATACTATCCTTGCATATACCCATCTACTTGGTGGAATGGATTGATAGGTAAAAAGTAGAGGTTAGTACTGCAGTCTTTCTACGGATACCAAGTACAGCTTCGTTGATTATCAAAATCTTTCGACATTATCATACCACAAGCAAACAGAGAGTAACCGTAAGCCTTATATGAATTCTTGTTATTTTCCACTTGGATCACTGGTGGTTAAATCGATAATTAATGCGAATGAAAACAGATACTGTATCAATCAGCATGTGAAAAAAGTTATGTGGTCGGCAAATGATTAATTTTACATTTTCTGTATTTATGTTTTTGAAACAAACTTTAGATAATAATTACTCGTAATAATATGCTACCAAGCTACAAGAACTAATTGTGCTACCTAAATGAAGACAGGCGTAATGGAGCGAAAAAGTTGCCTTCTAAATGCTCAGCAGTAAGGCAAGAAGGAAATTAATATTAGTCCTTCCCGGCCAATCGCTTGCTTAATACTCTCCAAAAAGTCCCTTTTTTCATAATAAGGTCATCGAAAATCAAGGAATATTCGTGACTCTAAATCACACAAATTATTATTTAATGCTTTTCTTGCACAGTTTTGAAAGATCTACGATACTTTTAATTATGGATATTTACCTTTTGTTTAGTCGCTTCACATCGCTCGTAATTCATTCACAACAAACTCGTCTCTTAGGCAAAAAAAACAATATTCTAATTATTCACCTTTTTACCGTACCGCATAGAATTGTATTTCCTATGAAAATGGTCAGGTACATTAATTTTGTGGCTTAGGCAGATACATAATACAAGATAAAATTGATGAAAAAATACCAAAAAAAATATAGGTTTTCAGGTCAAACGTGCCAGTTATAAGTCGCATTAAAAAATCGTAGCTATATTCCTTAAATTTTATACCAATAAAATTTGAGCATTTTTAAAAAGTGGAGTAGAGGAAAATTACAAATACTACCTTGATCAAAAAGTTCCCGGAATTTATTCAGAAAATTAAAAATACACGTTTATTCATCTAAATCTATATTGTCCCCTTCAAAGTAATCCCCATCGACTGCAACACACTTATGCCAGCGCTTGATCCAATCCTCGAAACATTTTTTATATTCGGTTTTCGGTATGTCCATCAGTGCTTCCTGCGATTTTTCCATTACTTCCTCTCGGCTGCTACAACGCGTTCCCCGTAATGGTTTTTTAACTCGATTGAACAGAAAGAAGTCACAGGGAGCCAAATCAGGTGAATTCGGTGGCTGTTGGATGGTATTTGTTGCATTTTTCGTCAAAAAATTACGAATAATGATAGCACTGTGCGACGGTCTCGACGCACTGTGCGACGATTTCTGGTCTCTTTCGGCGAATTGCTTCACGCAAACGTCTCATAACGCCCAAATAATACTCTTTGTTTACTGTCTGGCCTTCTGGCAAAAATTCATGATGCACTACACCGTTGTAATCCATGAAAACCGTCAGCATTGCCTTCTTTTTTGACTGAAAACGACGTGGTTTTTTTGGTCTCGGCTCATTTGGTGAACGCCATTCACTTGCCTGATGTCTGGATTGCGTGTCGTACTCATAAACCCACGTCTCGTCTCCAGTAATGATCCTTTTGATGAATGTGGGATCGGATTCAGCCTCGCAAATCATGTCTTTTGCGACGTCAACACGGTCTCTTTTTTGCATGAAATTGAGGTCTTTTGGCACCAACTTTGCTGCTACACGACGGAAACCCAAATCATTAACCACAATGTCTTGGGCGGATCCATAGGCAATGTTCAAGTCCTCCGCTATTTCTCTGATGGTCAATTTGCGGTTATTGACCAACATTTCTTTTACTTTATCAATTTTTTCACCGACTTTCGATGTCGATGGTCTGCCACTGCGTTCATCATCTTCGATTGACTCACGACCACTTCTGAACCGCTCGTGCCACTGGTAAACGACCGTTTTTTTTAGAGAATCGTTGCCGAAACACTTTTCCAACATTTCCAACGTCCGTGCGCCACTAAATCCGTTTTTTACGCAAAATTTAATACAATCCGGTGATGATGCTCCGAATAATGCTACACAATCTATGCTCCAAATTACGCACATTATTTCGGATGAGTAAAGCAAATTCTAATTTCCTCAATGACTCAAATGAATATCAAATCAGCTGGAAGTAATAAAGCATAGATTTTCTTGAACATTGTGGAAAACGATGCTTTAATTCAGGATGACAAAATTCACGTAAAACGATGTTATATCGCTTTGATCCTCATTGAGCATTAAAAATAGTGTTTCACTTAGCAAAATATTTTTGGCCGGAAAATAGGATTGAAGTTTATTAATGAAGCAAGTGCAAAAGACAATGTTTATCAGATCCTTTGACGATATGTTTATGCATACATTAGAGATAGTCCGTGGCACTTCAATAAATGACGACGCAATAATAAAAAGACAGCGGAATCATCCAAAGAATAAAAAATTCACTTCTGGCCTGTCATATCAAAATTATTCAAGCGGGATTGTACTTCGAATTTCTTTCAACATTGATAGCTCACAATGGCATTCGTAGGTATCCACATTTTAGGACAATGGAAGAAACGAATCAGCAAAAGGGAGAAACGGATTTCCAACACGTAATAAACATCGAGAAAACGGGTTTGAAGATGAAGAGGAAAGATTTTTCGAGAAGAATATATGATAGACGGTAGATATAACCTGGAAGTAAATACATTACGCTGTGTCACACACTCGAAATAGCGAAAGGGCAGGGATAAAACTGCGCACAAGAACAGTTCGAACGAAGAAATAACGTGGGCGGAACCAAGAGGAGAGATAAAGGTAAAATTCAGGAGGAATGGGGTCCGATTTGAAAGGGCCCGTGAGAAGGAGAGACGGAGGGCGGCAGGGTGAAAGGAAAGAGGCGGAACTGGAGTCATAGAATAAAAAGCCACGGAGAGCGGCTAGGTCGTGAAATGAAAATTCAATTCACTACGCGAGAAGGTCGGATCGAGAAGATATTTCGAGAAAGCATCCTGGATAAGTAAAGGAATCGAAGGGATGCGAGCGAGGGAAAGGCGAAGGTGGGGCAGGGCGGGGTGAGGAAGGACGCTCGCATGGGAGAACGAAGATGAAACCGAGGTCCAAGTGGAAGAAGGGGTGGGAGAACAAGAAGGGAACGGCGCGCGCGAATATGTAGACGACAGTCGGGGTGCAAGTTAAATATCTTTAAGGAAAGAAACAAGCGAGGCGGAGAGAGGCGAAACAAAGGTAAATAAACAAAGGGGCCAGGCTTGGATCGAAACTGCTGAGGACGGAGGAGCGGTTTGTGGCATTTAAGTGAGCTCCCATTTGTACTCGCTTGAAAGCATTTATAGTGCGGCGGATAAAGAGAGAATCGTGTGAGTGATGCATTCCCCGCGAGATGTGGTGGATGCGGAGACGTGATCGGATGAGCGAAGCAAAGGGGGCGTCACTTGCAAATATAGACTACTGCGCCATAGGCGCACAAACGCACCCAGCAAACATTACGCAAAACCAAGGCACCCCGGCCGCCTTGGGACGACGGTCCTTGATGTAATCGGGGCTCCTCACTCTGCGCCTGATTTCTCTTCTTTCCTTTTTGATAATGCCCTTTGGGATTTCACCTCAAGAGATGCCAGCTATGCAGATTCCAAACTAAGAGGCTGAGGTTAAACCCATAGGCGAACGCGGGTTACAGTCACAAAACAGGATGAGATAAATAAATGCACACTAGTATGCATTGAACATGTTCTAAGCAAATCTATTCCCCAAAAGCTGTTACCATAGAAATAATTGAAAAAATGGTTTTAAATGACAATAATTACATGACATCCTACCAAAATTAATACACGCCATGAGTAGGACGATGGCCGCAATTCTATCTTTAAGTTTGCATTCTTGTCGAAGCATCTTAAAACCATTTCAGGAACATCGGTAGCGAATATTCCATTTCCTAATTGAATTTAAAGACGATAGGTAGACCTATCGCAGTCACCCAAAAACTTTCCTAACACAACACCTCAAGTCTATCAAAATTGTACCTACTTTCTCTTCATTATTTAGAATAAAGCAAGTGGTAGGAAATGTACACTTCGCTGACTCGAAAAGTGATTTATTCAACAACATTTTAGCGCGAGTTTTGTGAAAATATTGGAAAAAAAGTAAACCACTTGAACTTCAAATGAACATTACTCGCCTGTATTTGATCTCTTTCAATTATTTTTCCCTCGGGTGTTGAAAAAAAATATTTATACACACACATTCATATTAATATTGAAAATTCGATGAAATATGTAAAATGTACGTTTCTACATAGGAATACACCAATTCACGTTTTGTCACCCGATTTGCAGCTCTCCACTTAAACACTTATGAGGGATATAGTTATTTGAAATTCCGACAAAACTCTCCCATCGGCACCGCTAACGTTACGACATGCCGGCACAGGTAATTCGAGCCCTACTTATCACCTATATATCACATACATACGTAAGGCAGAGCGTGACCGAGTCTCGAGTCTACAAGGCCACAACGATCACACATACCTGTCCAATAACAACGCCTTCTGATCGTGCCTCGTGATTTCATCCTCCTTCACTATGCCGGCTGAAACCTAAAGAAAAGCTCACCGCCCACGCTCACCCCGGCCCAGCCGTCGACTCAAGCTATTCAAAACAAAGAAACGGGTGCATACAAACCGAAGGAAAAAAGCACTGAATTTTTTCACGCTTCGAGGAAATTATTTCTGTTATTTAAGTTGCCAGCAAGGGTTAAACTTATCACCGAAGAATGTACGCTCAAAAAATGTGATCCGAATTACGACTCACATATGGAACCATTTTACCACGAGTAATAGCAAACGAGTTCCCATGAATCAACAGAATGAAAGGAACACATACGTGTAAGAAAGATTTCAAAAGGTAAAGCGAAACGAGTTTTTACAGCTGCTTAATCCCAATAACAGTCAAAGAACAAAACGGGAGAAAGATAAATAAATGACAAATGTATGAGCGCCAATTGTACCTGTGCCCGCTTTCCGCTCTTTATTCAGGAGAAAGCATTCTTGTTTAACATTGGGAGAACTATTACTCAATCCAACCATTCGCGTTTCTGCCGAAGCAAAATTCATGTTTTCAACATCAGATTAGCCTCAAACAATCGAGGCAGATTTGGGACAGACTTATATATAGGAACGAATGGCATACGAGTTGACAGAGATAAGAGAAAACAGACTGGAGTGCACTCACCTTTTCAAGCTCCCCGGCTGTTTCGTCCCGTTCAGAATCAGCTTGGGTTTGGGTTTGTGTTCTCCGTGCGTGGTGGGGAGGGAATCCATGTCCGTCGTCGAATTCACGCCCTTGTCCGGAGAGTTGATAAGGATGGACATTTCGTTCGTCGTCTTGGACGAGTGGTGCACCATGGTGGTGCCGGTCGTAGTCGTGGAGGTCGCGCTGTTTGCCTTGATGTCGACCGGCACCATTGGGGGTTTCATGGCCCTCCGGCTGTCGCTGGTGCAGTCCAGCAAGCGCCTATGCTCCCCCTCGTCCAGGTCGTCCTCTTCCTCCTCCTCTATCACCACTCCTCCCATCGCCTTCCTGCCTTCCTCCTCCTCGTTGCCTTCCTCCTCCTGAGACCTGTTCGAGGAAGCCGGGCCCTTATCGCCGCCTTCCACGGGGAGCATGTAAGAGAGCATCCTACGCGCGACCTGAGGGGCTGATCGGAATCGGTGGTATGATTCTCGGGGCCGATAATTCGCCCGGGTAAAAATGATTCCGCCGGTATGTGCACAAGGGGTCGGGAAAAGTCTGGCGGCCCTCCCGCGAATCCCGGTGGCTGTTCCCTGACGCCGAGTTAAGTTGTTGGCTTCCGGTTGCAACTAATATTTTCGTTCCCGAGGGTGTTACCAAGCGACTCCATCCAACAACGTTATCAACACATGGGCCCACTGATCGCAGAGAGGGATGCTTTCGCTAGATGCGTCACAACGGGTCGGGGGATGATTCACGGAGGAGGATGCACACGTACCCAGGGTAGTGGGGATGTTTTTGGAGAGATGGAGGAGGGAACGATGGGTGGTGGGGATGGCCGTGGGGGCGGAAGGAGGGGTTAGAGGTAAGGGCACGAACCGTTCGCGCTTCAGCCGATGCGACCCGATGACCCAAATAAGGGGGGAGGGGAAAAAGGAAGGAGGGAAAGGTGAGCGTTAGGAGGGAGAGGGGAGGTCGACCTCCCGAAAAAAGATCGATATCTCTCTTTGTCACGAATGAGGGGCACTTTCAGTATTCAGTGAGGGTCTTGTTTGTGTTTTGGCGCGAATGCAGTCACGGTGCGCAGTTATTATTATTTTATTTGCCTGGGTTCTCGCTCGTTCTCTCTTTCCTTGCCCGTCTTCTTTCGACTCGCCTGGAGGTATGTCAATCCCACCCTATCTTTATTCTTCCCGAAAACAATGAATGCGAGGACTGGGGCGAAAATGTTTGCCGTGCGAATACGAAACTAACCGCCCGACTCACTTTGTGTTGTGTGCGACAAAGTTTATCGTGAATTTTTTTAACGGGGCTGGCGACGAGAGAGGAGGGTGAGTGGGGGAGAGGGTTCGCGAGGAGCAGGAAGGAGGTCGGCGGGCAATCCCTTTCGGATATCACCGACGCGGATTCCACCCAAGTTGAGGTCCCTCTTCCTACCCAGTTGGTGGCCGACTTCCGAAATTAGATTTCCGTTCTTTTCTGCAGCTGATTTCTTTTCTCCTGTTGCCGTCCTTGTTGTTGTTTTGGCTTTGCTCCTTTAAAATAAAAAAAAACCCTTAATCTCTTTCCATCCGACAGAACGCTGGGTCGATTTTCTACCGAGAGGGCGTGGGTGGCGGGGTGTTGGAGGGGGTGTTGGGCACGGTGCTACGTCGTTCAACTTGAAGTATCCCTCGCGCACGCGAGCGACTGGAGCGAACTCGGACGGGGGGGCGGCGGTAGTTGGAAACTTTGGGTGGGAACGTTGGACCAGCTGATTCCGGGAGGGTGCCGGCTGTGGCGGGGAGGGGACGGGGGTTTGGTCGGAGAGATGGGAAAGGTTGGAAGGATGAGAGGGGTCGGTGACGGGTGGGGGAAGGACGCCGTCGTGCTTTCGGGTGAGAATCTGGAAGGGATGAGGGGAGGACGGCGAAGGTGCGAGACCCACGAAGCGTGCGTGTGTGACACCAGGGGGGGGAGGTAGAGGGGCGCGAATCTTTTGATACACCTCTACGGGGTAAGGGAGAGGGTGGGAAACAACGAGAGCGGGGAGGGGTCTTTGAGGTTACCAGGCGATGTTTATGTGGGGGATTGAGGGAGAGAGAGAGAAATGGCGGAGATGTCTGGCCGAATTTTGCAGTTGTTCCCAAGATGCGTGGATTTCAGGAACCAATATTTTTTTCCTCTAGCAAACTTCTCCTCACCTGAATGACTGTGAGTTTCTGTTGCAGGATGTGTGTCTCTTATCATCTATCACTCGATTAACCTTGCGTCTTCCTCGACGAAGGAAATCGTGTATTTTGGGCACGCGTCGAAAGTTTCTCTCGAAGACAAGGTAAACAGACGGTTTACTGTTATATTTCGTCCGGAGAACTGGCCGACACGGATTGTCCACTCACTGTTTACCAAAACACCTGGACGTGGCAAAGCAATGCGGTGAATGGATGACCACAAAACGCTTTCGCGACGGGGACCGGCTTTCTTTCTGCAACCAGCGGCGGTCCGTCTTGCCTCGTCGATGAGACACTTGCTTCTCAATCCCGGCACATGCGACGGTCCGAACATTCGCCGCCGACGCACTTTTTTTATTGGAACACGGATGAGGGTAGGGGTGGTGTGTGCGGAGTGGTCGGACTCCCTTCCGGCGCCTGGATGCTCTTCCAGGCGGAGGAGTCACTCACTCGCGATCCTAGCTTTCTTCTGGGGCGGCCGGCGAGGGAGCTCCCGCGATCCCAAAGCCCGCGCTAACTACTCCCCGAGTCCTCCGCCACTCCGGCCCAGCGACTCACTCATCACCCCCTCCCCCACACTCCCTCTCGCCCGCCCGCCCACCCACCCACTCCTCCGGTACCGGCCTGCCGACGACAGCGCCGAGGCGAGAGCTGCGGCGGCTGCGCGCGTCTCGCGACTTCGTTCCACCCAATAAAAAGCTCTCCTCTCTCTTTTGCTCTTTCGAGTTGATGATGTTTATCCACTTTTGAGTTCTCACCAAATATCGGCACTCGAATCTCTCGATCTTTCTTCTACGTTGAGCCTGTAACAAAAATGAAATCCACTTTAGAACAAAAATGCCAAACATTGTTGTTATTTATAAACGAATGCATCTCGGCGACATCAAAGATTGAATGACGAACAAAAGCTGTTCACCATCAAGTGAGGGTGAATAAATGAAAATGAAGTTTTACAAATGGAAACAGCAAATAAGAAACTAGATAGGGTGAGCTGCAGAGCATTGAAAAACCTTCGCCTTTAATATGGAAAGACGACAAGAAAGGGTTAATCATTTTTAAAAGAAGCATTGCTAATATTTCACCATTTTCGCTCATTAACTACGAAGCAGTGGGGTTCCTTAAGGTCTAGTTTTTGCTCAGATGTTAGAGTATGTGTTCCATTAGATGTGGTTCGTCAGAAACTTTCATCCCGTCTGTAAATAAATGTCACCTACTATATTTTGTCTAAATTTTATTACATTTAAACATTTTCTCACTTGTGATAACCTAACCCGACGTTCAAAAGCGAGTGGTTGTCAAGGAGAGAAAATATTAATATTCACTGACTCCCAAATATAATTTGCATCGCAGAGAACAACACCATCGGGTAAAGATTATCCCACGGGAAAAAGATGAGTGGCTGCATTTCATGCTATCGGGGAATAAGGCCGGATTTAAGCACTACAAAACATTTTGGCCGAAGGGAACTAAGTCAAGTGGGCTGGGATCGACCCACCTACTCCGGATACAGCGAGCTATCACGGCGGGCATCGGGTCTTCCGTTTTAGTAACAGGATTGCCACGGTTTGAGGTTCACGTCTGCGAGCGAAGGAGGATGGGGGGCTGGAGGGAGGGAGAGGAATCGCTCTGGTGCTCCGAAAACAATGCGTGCATATCCGTGAACTCTCTCTCCCTCGCCAAATTTTCCCACATCACCAATTAAGAAAAAGCGAGAACAGTTTTGTTTTGAATGAAAGTGTACCTGCTTTGGAAGAATCGCTGCTGAAAATACGGTAATTAAAAAAATTCAATTTCAAGAAATGATTACGGAACGTATCACTTTTGGTACACCCAACTATCCCTTCGTTTGCATTGTCACAAAGTTTCGCGAAGCCCATGTTTTTTTTATGCTCTTATTCCTGAAGATCTGATTACCACGGAAGTAGTTAGCTTTGGTCAGCAGCTTTCAAGGTCGCGTGTTTATCTCCGATAATCATCGAGAAAGCGAGACCGAAAGATAAGCCATGATAGTGGAAACTGGGTAATGCATTCCGATCTCACCAAAAAGGTGTGTCACAAGCAAAATATACGGCAACATAACTTCCTTTTTTAAAGGGGTTATACCTTATAAAAAAGGAAGTTATGTTGCCGCGCACTGTACTAATCAGCATTAATTTCAAAACGAGTGTCTTCGTCAGACTCAAAAACCACAAGAGCAAACAATTTCATATCGTCAACTGGCCATGAATCATAAATTGATGTTAAAAAAAGAGCATATAGAAAAAGCCCCAATGTGGAATTGGAAATTTTAAATAAAAACACAAAAAGAACTGTTCTGTCGCATTAGTTGGGGATAGATACCTTAAGAAACTTGAGTGAGTGACCTGTGGGGGTGTATAAACATTCAAAGGTATGTCCGGCAAAATATTACTGAAACATTATAAATATATTTTATAGGACATTCCCTTTTTTGAAAACTAATAAAAAATAAAAGGGGAATTAAAAAAATGCCACAATAAAAACAATATACCATACATAATGTTAAAAGATAACAAAAAAGGCATGATAGACTAAAGCCTTTTCCATACTCTGAATCGAATTACATATTTATAACTATGTTAAAAGTATTCCATCCTAAGCCTAATCCTAGATCCTCATTTAAGTTGTGTGGTTTTTCGGGTACGAGATTATCCTGGGAAAACCACAGGTGGAAAATGGAACTGGCCCCCTAGTTAACGGAGTGAAATTTTGGTGGCTTTGAGGTCAAAATTTCAGAGTTTAAGAGAACTCCTTGATAGCTCAACTGGCTATAGCACTCGGCCGGACATCGAGGGATCCGGGTTGGAATCCCGGTAAAGGTGAATGATTTTTACACTCTGAAATTGTTGCATTTTCGGGATTAATACTAGGTGACCTCTTAACTTCACCTATCAAACCAACCTTCGGGTTGATTACTGGAGTTTGGTTGCGGTTTAAGTATTCCTAAAGCGTTCAACTTGTTAAAATGTGAATAGCAATGGTTTTGTATATTCTAAAAAGCAGCTACACTAAATAATACTTTGCCCGTATTTACAATACAATTTGTTTCAATCAGTACAACTCTGGGTAAACAGTACGAGCGCGTCGGCTAGGATATTACTGGCATTTAGGCCATTGCCTCCTCGACTAATTGAAGAATAGGGTCCCTCAGCCAAGAAATATCACATTAGCAAGTGTCCTTCAGGATTGAATACTACGGACATGCTGCTTCTTTATAATATCATTAATACGTTCTACGTTTCTTTGAGGAGGCAATAAATGAAATTAAAGAATATTCTACTGAAGTTCGTTTGTAATACAATAATTAAAAGTTGTCAGGCGAAAACATGACGGCAAAGAAAATATTTCTGAATAGAAAGCTCGCGAACTTGAAGAAGTTGAGGAAGAGTCTCAACAAGATAAAAATAACACAAAGGTAATGAGAAATCTCGAGAAGAAGAACAGAAATGGCAGCGACTTCTTGGCAGTAAATATTAGTTTTGTCATTAGTGAATCATCATCTCCAGATACATAAAATTGTGAAGTATAAAGTTAGAAGTATAGCATCTCTAAAAGTTTGAGATAAGGAGAAAAAGTAACAACACATTGTGCTACTGGAAAATAATGCAAATAACATGATCGGATTAATGTGTTCTCTGGAAACTGTGCAACGGTATGGGATGGTCCAAGTACCAATGGCGAAGGTAAAGGAGTGGAAAAGGAACTTAAGGATCGGAGTAGGAGTGGCTAATATTTAGTCGTAGAAATTGTTTTCGTAAATCAACCATTACCTGGCGGATTTCTCGAAATAGCTCAGGATGCAATGAAATACCTGTGTAATTACAGGTTTTACGAAAACTATTCCGTAGCATAATCGTAAAGTAGCATACGTGTTTTCGAAAACATGTTTAAAAAATATATTTTCTATTAATTCCTTTGCTTAAAACAAAAATTTGAGATAAGAATGTAGGCGGTACTTTTATTAAAAAAGAATAAATAAAATTATTTCCTAATCAAAGAAATGAAGTGGGGAAGAACTTTAACATGCGATTTCACCACAATAGGTCACCTAAATTTAATAATAAATTTTCCAAGGAAAAAAGAGTAAAACAAATGAAAAAAATACATTAAGAGTAGTGTTATTTCTGATGGATCGAACTGCTAAAATATGCTTATTCTCTCCATAAAGATGTAAACTAATTGCATGTATGTTACTTGTATTAACTGTTTATGAGTTATAGTGCCCACAGAAATGAAATCTTTGAAGATGGAAAAAAATTGCATGAAGGTGTTCGGAGAACCGAGTTTATTTCTCGTGAAATTTTGAGCTCTTTTATCTATAATAATACTTCGCACAGAAAATATGATAAATTGTTCCACTGAAAATTTCAGTAATCCGAATACTTCATTAAACCCTCGAAAATCATGACAAATTCATTACGTTTAAGGGAATAATGAGATCTAAAAATTCTCCAACCAATCTAAGTTTTCACTGAAAGCGTACAAATTTGCATGCATGCATATTTGTTCCTTCAAAGGACTCGGGGAATTACAAGTTCGCAGTAAAGCTTCGCCAAAGCTACTATAACTGAGATGGAAATTTTTCATTCAGGTTTTTGCGGTAACCTTCAGTTGTAGATTCCTCTACACGTATCTAATTTTACATAAAATTTCTAGAGCTAAAAGCGAATGACAGAAAAGTTAATCATGAAAAATAAGTGACGAAAGAGGTTTAAAGAATGTAAACTAAAAGGCAGATGGTGAGCATTTTTTTAAATTGCTTAAACTTGAATATTTATTGATTCGCGCAATTATTCACTGACTCCCGGTTTTGAACACAACTGCTTGGATCTCCGCATGACCTCGGCCGTGGAATATTCGCTGAAAGGCAAATACCTGAGGCGAGAGTAGAGAAGCCAACATCCAAGTTCGCGGTTTCATGTTGCACTCGGGCGATCCATGAATGAAAATAGTGCCTCCTTGGCAGTTATTATTAAATCACTTCCACCGCCAGTTAGAAATCTAAGTGCAGAGTTGTCAGCTTGTTCGCGTTGACCATAGCGCCGCCTCCATCGCTATCGCGTATGCGGCAAGATAAAAGACGATTAGACGCACACATAAAATCTTAGGGTGTGATGATAATTGGACATTATACGTTATTATGCACTTCAACGTCCAGTTGTCTCCTCGCTGTAGGTGACAAATCCCAGCATAAGATTAGAGCCGGCAGACACACCTGGCTCGTCACGGCACTAAAACCGACCGATTTATTTTTCGCGGTCACGCGAATCCTATCCGAGGTCCGCTACCACAGCCCTTCCCCCTCCATCTAATAGGTATGATGCAACAAATCTTCACTCGCGGGGGCGGATTCGATGGATACCCACTCCCTTCCTAGCTGCTCGGGAAACGGCAGCATCTCTGGATTCTTGCCCCACCCGTGCAATGCGTTTTTTTCCTCCTTACGCCGTCAGCCAAGTCTACTCTACCCCTATGCGGTGCACTCTGCCAACATCTATAACTCGTCGATTTCATCTCACATCGCGGCCTCAGGCGAGAGAAGCTGAAGCGATTATCATTACCTCGAAGTTTCCAGACGAAGAAAAATTGCTATTGCTATGATTCTGACATTGAAACAAAAAAAAATCACAAGGAGAAAAAAACCTCCGGCGTTGATAATGACTTTTAAGAGACTTTTCCGGCATAATGGTCTTTAATACGTTATATTTTTCCGACAAAGAGGACAGTGGGCGTGCTGAGATTTCCTTTTGTCTTGCCGAGAGATGGGCGGGCTGGCGGATAGGGTCTTCTTCAACGCGTCGCTGAAGGACGGAAGGGAGATGGGAGTAGGAAATGGAAGGGAGGCGTGGCAAGGGCTGGGTTTACACGAAAGGGAGCGGAGTGGCTCAGCGTAGGTGCCAAAAACTCTTCAGTGCGGGTTACATGCTTACGTGATCAGAAGGCGCGCGGACCATCGAGACTCCCTGTCTCTCTCACTGACATGCTTCTCAACCTTTTCCTTTTCTCGGATAAACTATTCAAACTATCATCTATCAAGAACACCCGACACCACACATAATCCGAAATCATTTTAAGAGATTATCCCAGTATTTCGATATCAATCCCAGAAGAGTTTGTTACGATATAATTTAGGTCTGCAGAAGGCAGTCTTTTCACCAGGTAACGCTTTTTAATACTACTTAGACAACACACTCGGTTCACGTCATCTCACTTTTTATGTTTTGGTTTACATCAAATTCCATGCAGTATTTGAAATACAATAATCCCATTTGTTAAATCAAAGGGGGGAAATAGTTAAGTAAGAGAGAAATTGACATATCATTCCAAAAGATATCTCAGATGTTCGTGCTTGACTAAAGTATACACTATTCAAAACCACATTCTCCCTCAGGTGATGTTAGCTAAAGACTTCAAGATTTTGTATCAATATATGTTCTCAGGCGTGCATCAAAACAATAAATTATCTATCTACAGGCAATTCATAGGTGTCACTGAGCAATAAAGTTTTTAACTGGTAATTTATATTAGCTGAAAATCGCACTCGATCTGGCACCGATGAAAAACCAATATCGACCTGACAATGACTGGCGAACCTTCGAAAATAACCTTCACGCGGGCCTTTTCGGAAGTGTCAGTTTCTGGCTCTAGTTTTATAATCAGATTCAGCATTAGTCTGGTAATGGATGATCTTTTATTCCATAGGGAACATAAAAAAATACATAAATGTTGGTTATCTCGAAAACTTGGCGGAATTGAACATGCACCGTTAATATTTAGTATGCGTTCTAATAAATTAATTAAAAAGTATCCTGATGATACAATGAGCCTCTCAATCTGTCTCTCTTATTTATTGAAATATATTAGTTTTCCTTTAATCTTTTTCTTCCGTCTTAAATTAAATTTGAGCTAAATTACACAATACTTCTAAAATACACAATTACACAAGTCTTCTGCATTAAAAAATGCCTTGTTTTGGACCTCAGTAATAAACTAGAAGGCTAGGAATCAACTAGAGTGTAGAGCTCATTAAGTATTAAGGCCAAAGACGCGTGGAATTCAAACACCTGGGCAGAGGATAACAGCAAATTCAAGCGCATGACGTTCATGAACTGGAATAAGTACGAGGGGATGGATGAGCGAGAGATCTCTAGCAAACGAAACAATATACGAGGCATGAAGCATTTAAACCTATTTCAAAAGGAGATTTACTACTTTTACTGCGATGCAAAATTTTATCCTAATATCTATAAAAGGTGCGGGTCGCGGTGGTCTAGTGGGTAGAGCGTTGGACTACTGACCGGAGAGTCCCGGGTTCGATTCCCGGGCAAGGCACTTTGGGCACCTGCAGCTCCACCCAAGCTAGTTGATTTTTCGGGTACCAGATCTTCCTGGGAAACCATAACCGGCACAGGGAAAGGAACTGGCCCCCCTACCCTGATGTGTGAATATTCACACGCCGTCGGGCTTGGTACACGGGTGAGCTCTACCATCACCTACTAAACCGACCTTCGGGTTGATTGCTGAGTTTATGCTAACACCAATGCGACAGTCAGGTGTTTTGAGTCATTGATCGATGGAAATCTTCAGTGCACATGAAGTTATTCTTTGATGAACGCTGTTATATGGACAGTCTTGGTTTATGCCGTTCATTGCCCTTTGAGGTCTGCAGCTTATTTTTAATCATCCTACCATTCGAAACACTCGTTTTACTTCCAAAACCCTGCACTCCAGCACCCACTCGCGCCAGCATCCACTCGATCCTCCCCCCTCGTATCCTCCTCCGACGCCACTCCCTGTCGAATCCTGTTTTGTCTTTCCGCTTCCCCTCCATTCTGGAGCGGTTCCAGATTCCACCACCACGTAGTAAAGGCAGCCAATTATCGAACGGCATATTTCTGCGGCGTAGAGGCTTCCGTGCAGGTACTTAAATATTCTGCATTCTGCTCTACGGGCTAAATTACTAAATGCACTCAGTTAAAGGAGGGCATTTGATCCCAAATCACTACCATTGACTTCAATTCGAAACACGAAAGTCTGCGATGAATTTGGTGAAATAAGAATGGGAAATAACACGCATAATATTAATATAGCATCAGAATTAAACCCAAAGTTGTACATAGGATTTAATGGCATCGTACACGCGAACGAAGCAGAAAAACCTGGAATTCTGTTTTAGAAATGGACCGCGGAAAAAAATAACAATGGGAAAGGGATTAACATTAATTTTAAGCAGTGTCACTGATTCCTGAAGTCGTGAATCGAATTTCCTAAGATTTATATATGACTTTTCTCATAAACTACAACCTTTTGACTTCCATAAATTTTTATTCCAAGCGTCTAGGAAAAAAGGCTCCCTTCGCGTGGCATTTATTCAGATGCAATATGCCCAGTGGGGTATACCAGTGGAGTTGACTGGAATAAGAGCTTATCACAGGCAAATATTGATTTTTAGTAGTAGTTAGTTAGTTAGTAGTTAGTAGTAGTTAGAGGGTAAATACGTGTTAATATAATTATCACGATAATATGTACTATATATTTCTTCATATATTTTATTTTTTCCTATTTTATCTTACTAAAAATAGGGGCGGGAATAGCATAGGGATGTTGGGCGGAATTAAGGGAAGAAGCAAGAATGCAGAATTGAAGAGGGTCTTATTGTACGGTTGGATGTCGGGTTGTTTCGTTTAGAGAGATAAGGGAATATTCGATGTAATGCTTGGTAGCTGGTGTCCACCAAAAACCTATTTAACCAGTAGACTACCGAAAATGATAATTTCTTCCCTCTTAGGAAATTTTCACTTGAGTCACCGCCTGTAGGTTCTAGATTTAAATTAGTAACACTTTCCCACTGACAAATTGAACTATTCAAAACGGCATATGAAGAAATGGAGATAAATATCAATAGCGTCTTTCTGTTAGCCTTATTAAGAATCAATGGCATAATTTTAACTGGTTGAACATTCGGGAAACGTAAAGAGGACTCAAAAGAATGCAAATCAATGACAAAAAATGTATTATTACGCCAACCAGAAAAAGAAAGCGGAAACTTTCACAGTAAGTCACCATAAGCTTCTTCAATATATTGCTCAATGATTTTCCACATTTTGTTATTAACAAGGTAAAAAACTCCATCGAAGTTTAGCTTTTGGTTTTACGACAACTCTCAGTACTTAAAACACACTTCTTTCGTGGAATTCTATGTTAAAAAAACAGTGAAGTATTGTAGGGCAGGCATACTACGTGTCCACAAATTACGGAACAGACCACACGGAGGGTTGTACAGAAATGAATAGTAAAACTTTAATGCGAACTTCGCGATTTCTTCGTCGTAAACACAAGGTGCCCTCCGACGCTACCAGAGGTTCGAATATTGCGTGTTTACCACCAAGGTAGGCGTACCCTTTGAAAATATCACCTTCATTAGTAGAACACGCGAGAACCACACTCTCGAAATTCATTCTCCACACCGTTTTTGCCACTTCTGAGCCTGTAATTCCGGAGATAGTGGCGTGACACAATTAATATTTAGTGTCTTTTTAATAGCTTAGTTAATGGTACCATAAATTCAACTCAAAAGCTATCATCAATTTGTAAAGATTCTACAGGCATGCACCTTTCAGAAAACGTCCCTATCATTTTTATTTTTAGTTTTTTTTACGGTATACCTATGTGACATTGCATAATTTTTTTATATATTCATCCCAAACTGACTGATAATAGTAAAACAGGTTAAGCGACATTTAAAATACAGGTGGAGCACCTTGAAAACATTTTAACAATAACTCATTCCAGTGAGTATTTATCGCTTTGATATTATTTACTGTCAAAACAAAACTATAAAAAACATATTCTGCCAATTCCTTCGTTTGCACGAAATGTTTACCTCAACCTCCTCTGGAAGCCATGTCATATGGAGCACTGGATAGGTCATGAGAGCGATAGCCAACATTGAGTTGAAGACTCTTGAGATAGCATCGTAAAGCATTGCATTGCAGACTGTGCTACGCCAAAATTAAGATGTTCTCATTACAATACCATTGGTATTCGGAGGCTCGCTTTGTTTCATAACAGATCATTGATGAAAGGGTAATGATTCTTGAGAGAATTAACCTCCTCGAGCGGTCGATTCAATGTCATCTGGTTGCAACTACAAAGAGGACGATGAGAGGGAGGCCACTGAGCACAATTGAGACTTCACTATCCTGAGCATTGAAAGTGAAATGAAGTAATGGTAACGGCGTAAGGGTTTGGCAAGGAGAGGTTCCAAATATGAATGACCCTTAATTATGGAAGAACATACATACTATTAGGTGAACAATTCCTTTCTTTCAATTGCATAGTGTTTACGCTTGTCCATTAAAAACAGAACCAATGAAATGCCTTGCATGCCCAAGTTTATTTTTTCCAATTGGAGTTAAAATGAACTCTCACTGAACAAAATACGGGGGGGGATATCAGCAAATGAATCCATTTTTTGAAGCCATTTTCAATTCAATCGACGCTTTTGAAAACAAAAATATTTGTACAACTGATGACGTTTACCCTGTAAAAGCCTAACAGTATAATCTTCGTACTTGTAGATTTAAAATACAGTTATAATTTTTCTTTATGACCGTATTATACAATAAACCTTACTAAGCTCAACAAATGATTAATTGTGCCTCGTATGAACAAAAGTAGACATTAGGTGTAGATGAGGAAGGAGAAACTTGGCAGATTGCACTGAAAATTTTATTTTTTACGACCTAGGTTTCGCCGCAAAGCAACATCATCAGGTCGCCATCACATCAAAGTTAGTCATCCCTCAAGCCTAGTACTAAAGACTTCCACCAAGTAACTCATGAGAGACAGTGTCTCATAAAAGTAGACATTGAAAACGCAGGCAGCTTAAATAAAATGGAGTAAGTCTTAGCTAACCACCATGCACATATCAGTACAGTCAGAATTACAAATAAAGAAATCTAAACATAAGCAGAAATGTTATTTAATGAAGGATGTCTTTTGAAAATTTGAAGATGTTTGACTAGCCTTTTCAGAGGCAGTGAGCTCAATTTCAGAACCACTGACACCAAGCTTAGGATGAGAAAGAAAAGGCCTTTCTAAAATAAAACTCTACCCACTCTATTCCACACAAGCCATGCAGGTCAACGATCTAATAAACAACTGGGAAGGGTTTTCCCTGCGGGCCATAATAGAACGCGAAGGTGTACATCAGACTCCACCATGGACGCCCCCGAGGTAATTTTGTTCCTTCAACGCTTCTCGCATGATCGCGTGATTAGGGTATTTTCCTCGTTAAGTCCCTTTTTACTCGCTCCTTTCCGTAGAAATCGTATGAATTATTAGCGCACGATTTTCCATAGAAGAGAAGCCTTTAACTCTTGTTCTACACCTAATTATATCTTAAATAATGGCATCATTAGTCCAAGTCTCATGGATACGTCCCACGGCCTATGTTTGCATTTGCCCTTAGATGCACAGCAGAATGTAATTCTAAAATTTTTATTTTGGACGAATTTTTCTGAAATGTTGGAAAATTAAGCTCGCTAAAACATGCCGATTTCTCCAAATGAATTTCAAAATGTATTAAATTTATCATTTAAGTGGGTCGTGGTAGTCCAGGGGGTAGAGCGTTGGACTACTGACCGGAGGGTTCCGGGTTCGATTCGGTCCGGGCAAGGCACTCTGGGCACCTGCAGCTGCACCCAAGCTAAGTGATTTTTCGGGTATCAGATCTTCCTGGGAAACCATAACCGGCACAGGGTAAGGAACAGGCCCCCCTACCCTGATGTGTGAATTTCACACGCCGTCGGACTTAGTACTGGGTGAACTCCACCATCACCTACCCAACCGACCTTCGGGTGGAATACTGTTTTTGGTTTTTGTGATTTATGATTTAATTTCTAGGTTTCAAGCTTGCTATTTAAAGACGATGTGATTCCTTCTATGAAATACTCAGCGTCTTTATTGGATTTTTATCTTGAATGCTGAATCCTGCGATGAAGACACTCATTCTCATTTTTTTAAAAGGAAGGGGTGTATGCCTTGTTTCTGCTCTGTTTGTAAAAACTAACCAGCCATTTCTCTCGTAATCTAATATGCAATAATATTTCCACATCGAAAATTTAAAAAAAAGGAAATTTTCGAAAGAAAAAGATGGACTTCAATCAATATTTTGCTACACAGGGCAAATCCGAAATTAGGCTTGGGCACTCTCCTTGAGCCCCTCCACTCCCGTGAAAAATAACTGTCAAGTTCTTTTCTCTCTGAAACTATGACCGCATATAACTGGAAAGGGCTTCAACCAGTTTTTATCCCCCCTCTCCGTTCATATCTTTCACCAGTACAATGATGGGGTTTATGTAGAAAATTCATAATATTTGACTCGCTTAAAGAAAACTCATGTCCCTAACTAAATTGTAAATAATTAAACACATTTTTCCGTAAAAAATAACAGGTAAGTATCAGATTGAAACTTAACAAAACCTTTGCGAATTTCACATAACTTATTCATTACGCTACAACCAGCTTCATCACGTAGGCGACCACTCCAGATATCTCCAAGGGCGAAAACACTGTGGATTTCATGAAAATAATTTATTGATGTACATCCGGTCAGGTGCTACAAAATATCACCAAAGTTATGGAACCGGATGTACAGTAATAAATCATTTTCGAGAAATCATTTCATTGTCTATTCAATTTGAAGATAAGATTTCACATAGGTGCACCTGCCAAAATTGCTTGTGTTTTGGATTATTCTAAATCCAATTGATATTAATGAGAATAACTCAGATTCATTGAAATTTATACGAATAATTCAAAACTTCGAAATAAGAAATAATTTTAAATTCTTATTAATTTCAAGTTTATTGGGATTAATAAATGCATCAATTTGAATTAATATATTTCATTGCATAGCCTAAGCCCATATTTCTTTAAAATTCATATCACAATTATATTGCTGTGACAAACCGTAACTGTATTGCTCTAAGAAGGCTCATACATGCCTAATAAATGATTTCATCTCGAGTAAATGAAATGTTTTCAGTAACACCTTTTCGGATCTACAACGATGATAAATACTTTTCTCTGAGTAATTTCTTTAAACAACGCTTCACATATATTTAAAGAACTAGGGAAGGTACGCGACAGTTACTTCAACGATGAATGATTTTTACCCTGCGAAATTCCTGAATAACGTTTTGAATGTTGACCCCTCGGGCTGTTCGGACGTGTGCAAGGTGCTGGACAATTGCCGAATCGCACTCGATAAACAGCGGCCCACACAATTATTTTTTTTATGATATCCATTTGCCTTCGTCGTAAAAACTTCAGCCAACACACCGCATGCCGACCACGGAGGTGGAGGAATGGCTGGAGTCATCGGAGAGGAGCGGGCAAGACGAGAGTGCGCCCTCCTCTTGGGTTTCAAGAGACACGAAACTACGGGGCAAGAGGCCAAAGGATTCCTCACAAAGAGAGGAGTGGGTGTATGGGAAGGTTGGAGAGAGGAAGAGAAGAACAGGAAGAGTGGGACGAAGAGAGGGAGTGAGAGAGAGCGCGCGAGAGGGAGAGAGATAGGTCTTTGGCTCCTGAAAGAAAAAAAGGTTTGTGAAGAGAGGTGATGAAAGGCAGAGGGGTGAGGGGGAGACGAGACGGGTGACTCAGCTGTGGCGGAGAGGTAACTGACTGAAGGGAGACTTGAAAATGAGGTGCATCGGGGAAGTCAGAAATTTATTCAGGAATCCCACGCGCTCGGAACCGGGTGAGGGATGGAAAAAGGGAATGAAAATGTGACAAAATTGTGGTGGGCGGAGAAATTGGGAGAAAAAAGTGTGAAGCAATTGTGGTGGAATATGTAAGGATTAGTAACACGGGCTGCGAGCGAGCACCACGATTCTACAATAAATGAAAGCAAATACCTTGAATAACGGATGACATTTTGACAATGAATACATGGAACTCTCGATGAAAAACTAGTCCCCTGTTCAGTGGGAAAGACCTTAATCCACTAAGACTATTTAATTGCGCCTCAGACCAAGAGTAGCTACGTGTAATATCCGGTAAATGAAGGCAAAAGATGAGTAGGAGTAATGTGGGAAGAATAGGGAACAGGTCGAAGCCTTCTCTTACTCTAATCAAGGTCCATTAAAAAGTATTGCACGAACATTGCAAGTATTTCACAAAAAAAACACCGAATAGGTAAGAATATCTTCTTATTTTGGAAGTGAAACCTAGTTATTTAACCAACTTTCGGGTTGACTACATTATTATTTCATGCATCATAGAAGAGCAGTATCACGTGACAACACGTATGCTTTCATGAAATGATTATGCGTAATTTGTCGTCATGCACTCCCAAGACCCGAGTACATTTCTCTTTCGTACAGCAGAGATTAAGGTGGAGTTTTGTCTTTCAGCAGGTAACGTCCAAAATCATGTTGGAAATTTGTCTAGGTGATGAAAACTTGTTATTCCTTTCTGAATAAAGAATGAATTGAATTACAGATAATAATCAGTCCACTCAGCTTACTGCTGAACGAGAAACAGATGCCAGATGTACAGAGAAGCCTAGTACACGAATTAAAGCACCAACATTATTCTTGAAATACAATATAGAGAACGCAGTATTGATAAATGACTCCATAGAGCTTTCTGCGAGGGCTATATATTTTTGAAAAGGACAAGTAATTAAAATGTCAGAGATTAATTAACTGAAGGTCAGAGATTGTATTTTGATGTGTGAATCTCATATTAAGCGGAAAATTACGATAATTTAGCAGTGTGGGAGGTATAAATTATTTCCGTGAAATGTCGACTGAGGGAACAAGTCACGTGTTCCCGCAATTAGCTCTCCCCTTGCCTATGGTGCCCAGTGAAAAAGGGAGCGGAAAGCGAGTGAAGAAAGGAAGCCCGAAAGGAGGGGTCATGCCCGATGTTTTCAGAGCCCCGCCTTCCCATTTTCCGGCTCCTGGCTCGACTGACACCCGCCCTAGGATAGGCGGAGGAGGACACAAACGCGCCTCCATTGTCCGCACAAATGGATAACTCCCGACCATTTGAGAGGCAACTGGTGGAGTGGGAAGAAGGTGAATTACTAAAGGTAATCACACTGATGGACTAGTGAACCCCGTAACTCAATCCGCCGCTCATTTTTTTTACTCAGAGACTTTGAAATCGTTAATGTCAAATTTAATGACTCGGGGTGACCTCAGACAATGAAAAGGGACTGTAGCCCGAATGGCCGTAAAAAAGTTGCCAAAGGAGACTGAATTCCAAAAATGACTAAAATAGAGGCCAATGACAATCTGAAGCATTACGGGAAAATTCTACGAGTAACTTGTTGGGAATATAGTCGATCAACATGCATTAGTTTATAAGCGTAGCATGAAATGCCAAAGCAAGAGAAACTGTAAAATGAGGGCACATAAGATCTGCTCACTATTTAGGACTGCTGTTCGGAAAATAAATGTAAATTTCAACGTTTGGGTGCTTGCTTGGGGCATATAATTTTGAAAAAAAAAATAAATCGCAGACGGAAAACTATAATATAAATATGCAGAAAAACATTTTCAAACAAATTCACTGAAACAAATCTTCTTGAATGATAAAATAGTTTTCCCAGTCACTGAAAAATTATATGTGCACGTTAATGCCCCTCATGTTCTCTTTCAATTTCACTGAGGCCCTAAATCTATGCGGCTGCCTGTAAAATACTTTTTAGGTGGGAGGAAGTTGTGTGCCACTTCATTAAAGGGGAGAGAGATGGAGTTCCACGATAATCCTCATGTATCGCTTACGTCTTCATTATTTCAACTATTGCTTTTGAAGAAAGAATTTAAATTAACCTTAATCAACGATGAAAAAGGACATTTTCTTCGGCGGATCAGGGATAATTAGTTTATTTCTTTTTTGATGCAACGTGCATGTGCTCTCTAATAAAACTGTCGCTGCAGAATATCTTAAATAATTCACCAACTTGTTAAAAGAATTTGAAGATATTTGTCTAATTTCACTGTATGTATAATCATTTTTACAATTCACGGCAGTACCCTTTTTTCTGTACAAACACGTAATTTCAGTGTTTTGCAGAAAGTATTGATTAATGAGATTTTCATCACAATGAAATGGACTTTTACCTTCGCTTAGAAAATTTCGCTTGTTCGGTATGGTGATAATCGTGTCTATAATTAAATAAGAATGGGATTGAGAGGATTCGTGTCTTGCAGGCCCTTACAAAGGGTCGGATGTGAAAAAATACCCGGATGTGGCCTTAAATAATTTAAAGTTCAATCGATGGAAAATATTTACACTAAGGGACCGCGATACCTCACTAGAAGTCGCTACAGGCGACAGTTGTTTCTTAAAACAACGGCTGATTCACCGTAATAGATAACTATGTTGACGCTGTTTTTTTACCGTTAATTGGAAAACGTTTCGAACCTATGGGTGCGAGTGGAAATTTAAAAACAATATCAACTAAGACAACGCAGGGTGGCCAGAAATTTCCAATTTTTAAGTTCCCTGATGTTTTCAGGATTTATCAACAACATCTCTGACGTCATAAGACAGAGATCATCAATGTAGCACAGTTGGAGGATATGGCGACTCGTTTGTATGTCCAGTGCTCCGCAAAATGAAATGACCTAGGATAGTTGCCAGAATAAAAAATCACCTGAACGATTAGAAACAGATAATTAAAAATAATTACTGATACTGTTAGTGCATCATTCAATTAAAACGGTTAAATGAAATTATATTAATATGGATAAGAGAATTTCTCAAAGAGAGGCAAGGTGGTAGAGATGATTATCCTACACTTACGAGGAAATAAAAAAAATAAGACCTACAAGTGCAAAGCCTGCCAGCATCATATACAATACAAGGCATATTCGAAAAGTTGGGAAAAAGGGACCTTGAGTAATGATGTTGTTGCGTGGTTTTCTAAGGTCCAAAAACATGGTCGTTGAGACAAGATGATAAGCGCAGATTGGAGGCTTTTGAAATGTGGATGTGGAGAAGGATGGAAAAGGTGAGAAGGACAGAAAATAAACAAGGAAGTGCATGGTGGGGGAGGAGAGAGAAATATTGGGAGAAATCCAAAGGAGGCAGGAACATAAATGTGGGGCGTTTTTATTCCCATTTAGATGATGAAGACTGTGATAGAGAGGAAAACGAAGAAGGGGAAGAAAGTATTCGAAATTTATGAAGAGTTCATTGTAGCGCGAGATTCTAGGTTGTGTTTTCTCAAGAGATACATTGGAATGGTCGCTGTGCCGTTTGAGAGCTTGTGCTCATCCAAAACAACCTTAATAGGTAGAATACCTACAGTAATAATTAGGAAATTAAAGGTCGTTTTCATTTATTTAAAAATTGGCAGGTTATAATAGAGTTTTACAAATGCAGCGACATTTGTTGATTGTTCAACCATAGGCACAGGGAAGGGAACTGGCCCCTACCCTGATGATGTGACTTTCGCCCCCCGTCGAGCTTAGTACTGGGTGAATTCTATCATCACCTACCAAACCGACTTTCGGGTTGATTACTGTGTTTATGGTTTCAATATATATATATATATATATATATAATATGTGTGTGTGTGTATCTATGTGTGTGTTTAAGTTGTGAATATTGAGGAAAGTGTGAGAAGTCAACTCGGTTATTTGAGTGGATACGTGTCCTCCTGTCAATCCGACGGCCATGGCCTCTAGTCCCGCCTATGGTACGAGCGATTTACTATACTTGGAGGCTTCAGACCTTTGGTGACCAGTCAAGAGTAGTTTACGGAGGTTTACGGTGGTTCCACACGAGACACCAGGATCATCCAGAAACAAACAACAGGAAATTTCAAAGCAAAACATCATCATTTGAGTCAATTGAGGATAAAAATATTTGTACGCAAATTATTATACGATATATGTGTGAGAAAATGCCATAAAAGTAATTGTGGTGAATTGAAATCAAAATGTACCGGCATTAATAAAAGTTTGCATTTGAGAGCTAATGTTACCATTTCCCTGCGGATAAATACTAGCCGTGGAACGGATGCGATGCCAGCAATAAATGCGGGAGTATTCTCTGAATAGAAACGTGCCAACACGGCAGTGAGGATGTTTGATTTGCATGTCTTATCAATCGAAACTAATACGGTCCATGCACACTGAGAGAGAATTACATGAGAAAACAAAAACTATGATGAAAATGTTTATACGTGAAGAGGTTTTAAGGCGAAACTAGGAAGTAAGAAACCTAGAATTATTGTTTAATACGATAGTACGAGATCGTACGATCAATATGAAGGAAGTCAGATGTCAGTTTCGTAACACGTCCGAAGCAGTTACTGCAGAGGCAGCGATGGGAAAAGTCGACAGTGTGAGTCACTAGTTCACTTTCGAATGCTCGTCATGATGTGAATTGCTAGGGCAAATGTTGGCTTTCAGTTTAAGTGGAGGTAGAATTCTCGTAGGCGTTTCACAATGCCCATGAAATAATGAAAGGTCAGAATCATATTAGATTCTTGATCTATCGCGTGATTTCTCTCAGAATAATTCAAAGTATATTTATCCTAATGCATACTTACAACATGGTGATCGCTACCGTACGAAAGCCATTTTCGGAGTTTACCTGAATTGCTAACAGTGGCGTGTATGGGGGGAAGGGTGAGTTTTAGAGCTTTCTGACTTGGGTTCAGAGGAGATAGGAAAGAGGAAGAAAGACTTGGAATGTATAAAAAGATATGTATAAGATTTGGAGAGGTTGAAGAAATACTTTAAAAAAACTGAACTCTGCTTGCATTAAAAATGTTCTATGCTTAAAACCAATATCAATAACGGAAGCTAATCATAGATCATTAGGCTAAAACAGGTCTAACAGAGGGCTACGTAAAAATAAGGCGTGTCAAAATACAGCAAACTAAAAACTCTTTTTTTGGTATTTTAACAACGTAAAATATATTTCGTTATCAAAGTATATTGATTCTACAGTAGGTTTGTCCGGAATTATCTACTTTAGATGTAAAATTTAGGATAAATGCTTTGAACATACTCAATTGTGGAATGGAAACACGAAAGATACTTAATTCACTACAGAAGACAGCATTAAAGAGTATTAATAAAAAAGAACACACTTTTGACAACACGATTTAATTGTTTTACAGGTTCAAAACTGTTACTCATAGGAACTAAATAATTAATGGTAGTTAAATACTATCGGTGAGATCTTTTTAACAAAAATTAACATTAAGGCCATGGTTAAAATGTTCCATAATTTTAGTGGAATGCTTAAGTCGGCAAGTAGTGGCAAAATCTGTCCAGAAATCTCAACGAGTGCCCACAACTGTATTAATACCGTCGGTTATAATATTCACACATGGTTTTACCAAGCCTAATATTCACGTAATTTGATAATTATTCATAGAATGAAAAGAAATAAAAAATGCCTTCTCCATGACTGCCGACATTCTCAATTTATGGACCATATTTCTCCGTGGAACTTAGCCAGTGAAGGAAAGAAAGAAAGAAAAAGAACTATATCTGCCACTTAACCCAACAGCTAGGTCTCAAATCTATAAACCCCGGACTCAAACTAACAAGCAGCATTGGCATATGGCCAGAAGGGAATAATGCACCGTTGAGCCTAATTGCAACCTTCGCGGCAATGCGTCTGCCGCATCTCAATTCTTTACGAGCTCAACACTCTGGGAAATATTGGATAAACAGAAAAACAAAAATAATCTCTCTTGACATCATTCGAATTCTCCCCCACCATTCTCAAATATTTCATCTCTCTGTCCTTTGGCATGGCACTGCCCTCATTACTCGATTTATCTAAGACGCCTGTTCAAATAAACCTTCTTTAAGTATCCCAACGTTAAAATGTTGCTTTAATCGTTCGATAAGTATAATTGAAATACTAGAACCTAAACGACCTGCTTGAAAGAATGCCTGTAAACTAAGTACAAAAATTTTCAATTATTGACTGAGACTAAAGCTAGCTAAATGATGAGATGAAGATGTAGTTCCACAGCAATCATCAATACGGAAAAGAGGGAAATTGCAGACTTATCAGACTTATCATAAGGGCATATTAAGAGCCGAGTTCAAAGAGTTGCTTCCGCCGTGTCTACGCAAATTCCCCAACAGTACGTTTCATTAGAAAGACATATTAACAAATATTAATGTGCAAATTAGTGAATTAAATAAGAAGTAGTTTACTAAGGAGCATAAATTGAAGAGCATAGAGGTAAGTATAGTATTACAGAGCCTTGATCTTAAAACCATTAAATTCAAGCAATGAAAAATGTTCGTGAAAGGAGTTTTAGGGGAAACAGAGATGAGCAGGAAAGAACTGCTACGAACTTATCATCGGAATGATAACCCGCGATGATGAAAATAATACGTCGTGACAGATCGTTCTCTGTAATATCAAGTTGGTACACCAAGGAGAAGCCATTAACGCTTGTTACACTAAATAGGTCCACAAAGAAACATTAGGTAAAGGAATTAATATACATCTTAGTTCTCTATTCCTAATTCCCGATTCATTGAACCAACCAAGTAACATTCCTAGTAATCATAGAAACGATAATGATAAGTCGAACGCTTTTTTCGAATAATATCCTTCGGTGACGCTCAATTTTATATGTAAGGAAAAACTTGTTCAATCTAAAATATGGCAAAAAATTAAATTGATATTTTGCCAAAGGATTTCGTGCCTGACGGATATTTTATGACCCGAGGGGCGCTGGAAAAAGATCTTTTCAGTTTAACGGTGTTTTTTTTCCTCTTTGATAGTGTTCACACTTACATAAGCGCCCATAAGCACAAATATCTATATTCAGAATTTCCGTGACCGCAGCCACATCCGGACTACATTCTCTCGTTACGCTAACGGCGCCAAAACATCTTCAACGAGAAACAGAGAAAGTATGCAAACAAAGAGCCGGTAATCCATGGACCAAACGTTGTTTACATACGCCCAGGTAGTTATCATAAAACACACGTTATCACCGTGGAGTCTGTTTTCCAAATTGTACAAATACCACGCTGGAACGATTACTTTTATTGCCAGGCTAATATCATTTATTAAAATAAATTTTCCAAATACATCTTATACGGTTGAGTCGCCCCGATGTCAACGATTCCCATGATGCAATTTCGATCCATAAATTTGAATTCAGATTTTAAAGTCGTAAAATTTTACACTTTTATTTACTTCGTGCCCTGTGATTACCTAGTACTTCATTTCTTAAAGTATTAACATGTCCTTCGATTGAAGTATTTACAGTAATTAACGATTTCTCTAAATAGTTATTTTAAAGAATTGACAGCTACTTATCGAGCGTTCTTTCAAGACACGATGCTTCGTTCGTATTATATATTGATATGCATGTGCACGTATATTTATTCATTTTAAAACATTATTCACTTACAGCAGTAGCGCCAATTTACAGTGAAAAATATTAAAAAAACATGGGAGAGGTCAAAATACAATAACAGCATAACAACAAACAAAGAGAACCGAACATGGACAGGGGAAATATTTAATTTGTTGACAGGTGGGATAAAACTTGGGTGGTGAAATTGTTACATGATAAATAAAATGGATCGACAGTTGGAGGGAGCGAACTTAGAAGGGAAGACAGGCGAAATAATAGTGAGCGCTTAGTGAGAGATATCATAGGAATAGGGAGATCGATTAGGGAGTGGGTGCAGGTGGATCGAGTTGGCAATTTAAGTTGAAGAGGGAGAGCAGTTCAGGGCAATCAGTAGTCGAGTTTTGGGTGTTGTGGAGGAGTTTAAAATCAGTTTAAAGTCGGCGGTTTTGGGAGCTAGAAATGGATAAAGAAGACAGAACCGCATTTGAGGACAAATTGCGGAAATGTGGGAATCGGTGTTTGACTATTTTGGCAAAGAAGTGAGAGCCTCGTACAATCGAGGGATTTTAGAGTAATTGGGGCTGAGGTGGAGCGAATTGGGGAGCAACGTCTTCCGGAACTAGATGAAGAGGTCATTTTATTTGTCTTCCTTATTTTCGTACATATCACAGAAAAGACCGTTGATCTTTGATAACATTATTTAATTTTTTTTAATACCAAGCGGTTCATTATTACTCATTGGTAATTGGATGTCCTTTCCACAAAGCGCTGTGATAATAAGTAACCATTTTCCCAACAGATGGTTGTTCGGCTGTCTCGATTACTTACCGAATCAGGCACCAGAGCACAATTTTTGCCCCGGTTGCCCAACTAAGTGCTGCCTTGTTCCCCGGTTTTGACGTGATATGTCCTGAAATGGCTGAGGTAATTCCCTGAATGGAATCAAGCGCTCTTAATTGACTCATTAGTAGTAACAGAAGTTATGAGGGGAGGCGGCCGCCATCTAAGGTCATTTGCGCCACTAGGGATGGGTATTCCGTATATCTGGTAGGAGTTGGATAGAAAGGCGCCACGGGGTCCAGAATTTAACGTCCCAACAGACGGACAGCATACTCCACTTCAGAGTCTCTCCACACAGCATTCTAAGTAGGGAATATTATGCCACCACCGGAATTCGAACTTGGGTCCTAAGGGTAAGACGCTGTAACACTAACCATCCACGATTCCAATTCTCAAGTTCCCCAGGCCTGATCTAAATTGACCGTTTGGTTCGTCCTACGTAGCATGTATTAACATAACCTTAATAATAAAATTTTTAATTTTAAAATAAAGGCCACCGGTGTTTTGCTTCATTGAATTTTCCATGTAAACAGTTTGAAGAAAAAGGTTCACCGAAAAAACTTAAAAACCGAGTCAAAGGACAATTTTAAGAACGCTGCAAACCAAATAAAATTGAAGACTCCGGACTTGACTACTTGTCTATACACTCATTGTGTAACGATAATTTGGCGAGTGTGATTATATGTGTAATGCCTTCATATTTCCGCTCGTAGGCATGCAGATGTAACGATCAGATATACAGGGTTCGTCCGGAAAATAAGTTTATGATGCTCATTGTCTTTTTTGACAAAAGGGGAGTCGTCCACTACGAATTTGTACCTGAACGACAAACTGTAAATGCTGCATTTTACGTCCAAGTGCTCGCCAGGCTTCGAAAACGAGTCTCCCGCGTCCGGCCAGCGATCAAAAACATCTGGCGGCTGCATCACGACAATGCGCCGTCTCACACCGCGCTTGTCGTGTCGGACTTCTTGGCCAAGCACGGCGTGGCAACGCTGCCGCACCCGCCCTACAGCCCGGACTTGGCACCACCGGACTTCTTTCTGTTCCCGAAGATAAAGAGGAGTTTGAAAGAAACGCGATACGGGACTTTGGACGCCGTCAAAGAGGCCGTGACGACGTGTCTTCGAGAGGTTCCCGATGATGCCTTCGCGGGAGCGTTCCAGGAATGGGAACGCCGCTGGAACAAGTGTATCGACTCACAAGGGTCCTATTTTGAGGAATATTAGCTTAAGATATGTAAAAGTGTAATACATTTTTTTTCCTGAGCTCAGTACACTTATTTTCCGGACGAACCCTGTAGATATACAAAATGGCAGGAATATTAAATGAAAAAGCTAAATTTTCCTCCTCCTTTATACGAGTAAGCAATATTCAAACTTGGTGAAAGGTAACTCTACACACTTCCAGAATAAATATTTGGTCGTATCTCAAAATAATATACTTACTTAATCCCCTTTTCTGATAAATGACACTATACTTCTGACCATAAAATCAGAGTTTCTTCGTCATATTACCCCATTTTCCGCAGAAATAGTCATTGATAAGACAAATATGTAGTGAAATTAAACATCGCGAGTTAAAAAAAAATGTGTTTTCCGTTTGTAATCTACTCCTTGCCCACTGAGCTCATCTTTTCCCATTTATGCAATATCTGTGACAGTGGCGTTCACTATATCTACACTACCAAATATTTCCGTTTTTCATTTTTAAAAATTCACTTATAAGTTTATTGAGGGAATGACGTCCTAAAACAACAAATTGGCTTTACTATCTGGTCTTACGTAGTTCGCCCTACGTTCAAATACGACCGGGGGAAAATTAATGACAATAAAATAGAAGAATTTAGAGTTAATACATACATTTGCTCTCAAACCGTGGGAAACCGTACCAGATGATCTTAAGCTAAAAAAAACTCTCTGAGCGAGAAAGTCTAGCCCTTTAATATTAACATGACTTTTTACTTCCGAAGTTACTTTTTTTTCTTCCAAGATGAAGTCATCTCCCTCGGAGATGGAGATTGATCCAATTGGATTGAACTGGAATATCCTCCACATTACTCTTTAACAACTGAAGAACGACCGACGGAGATATAGCTGACATCAATTCCTCGAACTCGACTGCTCCCTACGCACAAGGACTTGCCTCATCGCTAAACGTTCCCCTGAGTGTGCATTTAAGGCTATTAATCTCGGACGCATCCCTTTTTATTTCGCGTAAGCCTTAGTGTAGCGTCTAAAAAATCTAGCGCGACCGACTCAAGCCATTTTTTTGATAAACACTTTACATTCAGATGTACCAATTGATCTTAATTGCATATTTCGTGAATATGTGCAAAATTAGCCCCTAAATCGTCTGTCAACAATCTACCTACTCCATTTTATACCATCACGTTAATTTATCCTAAGATGCAATTGCTACATAATTACTCATTTTAAGGATGCTTCGGGATAATGATTTTTAAACGCTTCTGATCCTTGGTGTCAAATATATGGCTCATCAAAATTTGTTTCAATTGATTAATCCAATCAAATTACGAGGAAAAATTGATAAAATGACTATTTGAAGCATGCATTATATTACGACTAAAAGACGGTAAAGTTAACCTCAAATCACACTCCTTATCATGAGGCAAAACGTTTATGGCTAAAACTTATCGCGTTCCTTTCTGGCTTAACAAGAGTATGTTCACAATAATATTTTACATTTTTCTGGAACTTCGCACGTACTTATAATATGCCTACCTGAAATTTTAAGCTGCACTATTCACTGCCCATACGGTTGAACTTCTTATAAGCCTTACGAGTTTATGTTTCACATCCAACAATAAAATCTAATATTTAGGAGAGCCTATCGTTTTTACAAATAATTACAGGGTAAAACTCATTAACGCAAAAATAGTACGTCTGAATGTCTTCCATGGGAGCAGATTATCATTGATATTGTCATTGATACTTTACACATTCGGGACTATGTATTACTACATTTTTAATGAAAATTAAGTCATACCACACAGAAATGTGATGTCATCTCCACTTAACGGGGCAGTAAAATTCAGAGTTCAAATAATTAAAAGTGACGGTCCTAATAGTCCATCCTAGTTTCATTATAATGGCAGATGCGAGAAACGAAGTCAATATGAAGATCTAAAGGCCGTAATTAAATCTTCACTCATCGTTGAAGTGGAAAAGAAAACTAAGGTCCATATAACAATGTGTGCTTTCAACTGTAATTTTCAGCATCCACGCCGAAAAATTCGAAAATGAAATGAACGAAATCAACATAGATGGAATCCGTGACAAAAATCACCATATCCCTTTTTTAAGAAAATATATTTGTGAAAGTACAAAAATAAGGTAATCTAAAGGGAGCATACGTTAATGTGAGTGATATGTCGAAAGAGTAAAGGCAAAAAAAAATTTTTAACCAACACTAGGGTTTTATCATAAAATTTGAACATTCCAAAGGAGCGGATGGATAAATTTGTTTAACATGATCATTAGTAATGTTCAATACGAGTTTCAGTAGAGTACTGCCAACCAAAGAGAAGGAAAATCTATTAATGGATACATGTCCGTCTAAGCATGATAAAAAAACCTCAACGCGGTACACATACAAGGGAATGTGAGGGACGATAGTTCTCTATGGATCTAATGCAAAAACAGCGGTAGAAACGGAGAAAAGAGAGGAGGTGGCGAAAATAGGATACAAAAGAAAAATTATGTTCAAATAGACAGATTGGGTCACTAACGAACCAGCACTTCAAAGAGGGAGAGAAGAAAGAAGGCTATAAAATTAATAGAATAACTGCAGGGATAAACTCACAGGACATATTTGAGGCAAGATGACTTGATGAAGGTAATGAAAAACAAAATGAACCGAAGGAACTATAGAGAAGGATGCCAGTTGCCATAAACGAGAGATAAAGGAAAAATGGAAGAATTAAAAAGACCATCTTGGATAACTGCGTTAACCTAAATTCAGGATTGATAATTAGTGATGGCGGTTTTAGTACATATTTATTCTGAATTTATAAACTCAATATAATATAAAATAATTATAACATTCATGAGTGTGCCGTCCCTTTGATCCAGGATTAACTCTCGCATTTTCCTAGCCCAGTGGTTCGCAAAGTGGGCACAACTCCCTCGTGGGGCGTTGCCCAAGTCTATGGGGACGAAAAGGGGTAAAGGGGCTGCAGGGGGGCGCCAGAAGGTCCTGACAATGTGACATTTGCGAAGGCTCAGTAACCTTCCTTTTGTCTCCGTTGTTAAGCTTCGTTTTTAAATTCTGAGTACTTCGGCAGTAAGGTTCACAGTATAAAAAAAACGGATGTGAATTCGAAGAGGAATAAACTCATCTAATAATTAGATTCGGTGGTTTAACATCAAATATTTACCTGGATAATCATTTTCCAAACGATTCGGTTCCAACGATATTATCAAGACTGTATTGGCAAGTGATTTTTCTTTCATCGCATGATATCATTCTTGTTATAATAAACACAGTAATCAACCCGAAAGTCGGTTTAGTAGGTGATGGTAGAGCTCACCCATGTACCAAGCCCTATACGGCGTGTGAGTATTCACACATCAGGGTAGGGGGGCCAGTTCCTTTCCCTGTGCCGGTTATGGTTTCCCAGGAAGATCTGGTACCCGAAAAATCAACTAGCTTGGGTGGAGCTGCAGGTGCCCAAAGTGTCTTGCCCGGGAATCGAACCCGGGACCCTCCGGTCAGCAGTCCAACGCTCTACCCGCTAGACCACCGCGACCCGCCTTGTTATAATACTATTGTATAATTTTTGTACTATTTTATGATGGCGTAGTACATTACGAAAATAAACGACCAGGATATTGTTTATGTTTTCATGAAATGGTAATTGACAGTTCAAAAAGACGACCTTTTCTCTCACACTTCGTATATAGTCGTAATGGAGTTACCAGGTAGCAGAGATGTCTTTTCTCGTCCTGATAACCCTTTTTCGGAGTCTTTCCAGCAGATCCACATGGTAGGTAGCGTTAACTTTCTGCCCTTGAGGAACAAACTCCTTATGGGCCACCCCTTTACTGTCGAAAAAGACAATGAGCATTGTTTTCACTTCTGATTTGCTCATTCTTGCCTTCTTTTGCTTGGGGGACGGGCCTGTGTGCCACTCAGAGCTTTGGTGTTTTGTTTCTGGGTCGTATTCAAAAACCCAGGTTTCATCACCAGTAATGACTAAGTCCAAATAATCAGGTTAATTTTCAATGCATTGAAAAAGTTCACTTTAAATTTCAGCTCGGTTGGTCTTTTGGTCGTCTGACAAACACCTTGGGCATGAGATTGACACTTCTCTCATCGCTAAATCTTCAGAACAATGCGAAACACAACAAAGGACGACAATTTCAGTTCATTGGCAACCATCTTGATACTCAATCGACGGTCAGAGACCAACAATTGTCGAACAAGAGCCACATTATGGTTGGTTATGCTGGTCGACGGCCGCCCAGAGCGTTGTTCGTCGTGAACCTCTTCCCGGTCCTTCTTAAAGACCTTTCACCACCTCGAAACTTGTGAGTAGCACAGAGCAGAATCCCCTAAGCCTCACGAATCATTTTGGTAGTCTCCTCAAGAGATTTTTTCAGTTTGGCACAAAGCTTAGTAATCGCGTAACGTTGCTCGATCGTCGATTCCATTTTTTTCTTGACAAGGTCGGCGCGCAAAGGTTTACAATAACTGACGTCCAGCCGCTTCCAAAGCTTGAAGAGCACTAAGACCGGTTTCACGGCAAAGCTTAGCCTCCCCACCCTCCACCTATTCCAAGTGGTTCGATATACCACTTCGACTAATTGAAGCGGCGCGGGAAATTCAAGTTCATTACTTTCGGAATGCACCCTCTATTGTTTCAAACTGAAACTACGAATTCGTTCATCCGAACAGGATTCTAAATATTTGCTTTAAATAAAGGAATGAATTTATTACTGAAACTTCGAGCAGGCACGTAAGTTAAATATTATTTCAAGCTATGGCAAAGAACTTGTAAGAGTAGCGTTCGTAAATTTGGAAGATCGGATGACGAATCAGATACTTCTCTCAATATTATAGTTAGAATTCCAGTTTTGACACAGAGGAAAATATAATATTTGAAACATAAGGTTGACAAATCAAAATAACATGAGATAATTTGGGATGAGATAAAGTTTTATTTGCCACTGCCAAGGACAAGAGCTGTTTTCGTAAAACAAAAATACAATATTATTTGTTACACATTTAAGGGGGTCTTTCAAGAGAGTGACCGAAGAGGAAAACAGATTTGCCATTGGGGCTTCCGGTGAAACTTTTATAAAATATTACATAAATTTAATGTTTCGTTTGTATGTGCGTCCGCTAATGATTACCTGTATGCCCGCACTATGAATTCATCCTGGAACAATGGAACTTGTACCACCACTCTATGTGAAATCCGTTATACTTTATCCGCTAACTCTCTGCAGCAAAGAGTAAGGACTAGAAACTGATATTTTTCAAAGAAATTACACGGAAAACCACCGCGAATACTCCCGGTAGGGAATTGGAAGTGCAGGATACTAATATTTACTTTTTACAAATAAACTACAAAATTCGATGAAAATCTTCCAACGGAGAGGAACGAACTTTTCTTCTCACGTCCTTTGCCCTTTCACGTCCGCCCTCCCGGTCCCGTCGAAATGAGAAAAATACAGGGGGGGGGGGGGAAGATGTTGGGTTAAATTATATTCTTCCATCCACCCTCATCTCAACGGTTCTGTGGAGTATCGCCACCCCTGAAAAAAATATTTCCGACGGACCAACTCCCACCCTCACTCTCCTCCTCCCTCCACTTAGACAGCTAAAAAGCCTTAGGTCAACCGACGATGCAATTAACGCTCAATTTCCGGCGGTGGCGCGGAATTGAAGCCTAGGTCTGGAGGGAGAGGGCTGAAAAAGATGGGGGAGAGAGGCCAAGATGCTCTCTCCGCCATTTCGTTATCAACCACTATGGAAACTGGAAAATGAAGAGACTATGATGGACCAATAGCTGGGTTGCAAAAATAATCATCTCGTGACTTCTTCCATTACTGATTTCGTAACAATATTAGTAAAAATTAACCTCGTAAAACCTAACAACGGAGAGAACTTCACCGATGCGAGCTTAAAATTCACACCATACTCACGGTGTTAACAAGTGGAAAAAGTAAGGATGACATTAAAGGAGAGACTCATTCTGCCAAATATAAATCGTTGATATTAGCCAAATAGATCATCTGAATGCGTTGGATTTGGCGAGAATTACTAACTATCAGAAGAAATGTTTTCGCTCCTAGGAACCCCATCCACAGTTCTGGATCGGTAAAATATACTTCAAATAAGATCACCAGACACGAAGCTTAAGTGTAGAATAATACAAGCGAATATTTTGGGAATTTATAGCCCAATACGTAAATGAATAATACTTCCGATAGCACGAATGAAAAATATATACATTCTCCCAGGTAATTTCGTCCACAAGAGAAAAATGAACCTCTCGAACAGAAGGATAGCTCTGGTAAAAAGACATGCGAGAGTAAAAGAATATTTTTGGAAACAAAACTCATGAACCTGGAAATTATAAAATCCACAGCAAAAACCTTTATGCATGGGAGTATGATGTTATCTGGAAGCGAAACTCTGACGATGGGAAAGAAATATGAAAATGGCTCGCTCAGAAGCGATGGAAAAGTAGACTTCCTAGATTAGAACAGAGTAGAGTAGTAGAGAACAACCGGGTCAGAGAAGAAAAGCAACATATAAGTTCTGAGGAAAGCTTAAGAGGAGAAGATTTTAATGTAAGAGTTAAAGAAAAGGAAAATTAAATTTGTTAAATATTTGCTGAGGCATAACAGTTTTCTAGAAAATATATTGGAAGGAAAAGACTTCGGAATTCCAAGGAAACAGAGCATAACATAAACTGAAAGCAAAATACGCTTCCATACCATGTAAAAAGTTAATGGAACAGCAAATATGACCATTTCAGCTTATTTTTTCGACAAATACAAATTTTACAAGTATTTATTCTCGCCAAATTCTGATTTTTCAGTTAATTTTATCCAAAAACTATCAGTTTATTTTACAATTATGGGGCTATGCTCCCCGACTGCTCTCTTTTCAGTCGCTCCACCCCCCATTGCTAAGGCATGAAAAAATAGTGCTTTAATACCATACAGAACTTTATTTAAATATATTTAAATAAATTAATGTCATCATATTATTTGAAGACCGAACTAAAAAAAGGATAAGTGGGTAAATAAGTACCTTCCTAGTAAACCCTTACCGATTTCTATATTGATTCCATTGTGGCATTTTCTCCCATACATTCGTAAACAATTGCACGGGTTTCCAAGGGATGCTTCTCAAACAGCACTAACTTTTATAAAATTTTGGAATGGAAATAGTGCCACAATTTCGAGTTATAACACATAAATCCTATACTAAAATTACGAAAGTTCGTTAAATCTCCTTTCTGACGACATTGCTCCCGAGTTTGTACACCATTATTTCGAATTAAATTTTCAAAAAAGATAAAGACCGCAAATAATAACAATAAATTTTATACATTTCTCAAGGTAATTGATGCGAATGACCTGAAGTCGAGCTTGAGTCTTAAGCTGTTCAAAAAGTATCCTATTATCTGCGGAGCGGCAACACATAATAACGTACAAAGTTTGAAAGTTTTTCCACTCCTGGTTCTCGAAAAAACTGTGAATTGCAGAAAAACATTTTAAAACGTTGTAATTTTAGGCTTATACTTTTATTTAGTGCGTGATTATTTTCATTGTAATGAATAATCCGAAGACGATTTATTTCAAATTCCAATGAAAACCAAATGCGCAGATTCTGTAATTTCCTAATTCCCTTTCAATAGTATTCATTTTACATAATGTTTATTCTGCTGCAGTACATATCAGTGACGGATGGCTAAGTCTTTGTGCATTAATCACTTTCACATTATCATGCCTAAAACCTGAATTTCATAGATTTATGACAATCTTCCACTGAATGTATTGCGAAAGTAGAATCATAAAGATGATATGATAATGGTTGCAATGCGAACTATTATTTTGATACTCTGTGAATATGCATGTAACAGAACTTAGTGATGCTGTAAATTTTTTGGTGCTGCAAGGTGGGATTGATTGTTGGTTTCCTGCCCATTACATATAAACCCCGGAGTTGTTTTTGTGAGGGTATGATAGAAATGAGGCGGCAAAAGAATAAACAATAGTTATTTAGATGTAAAATCGTGGTTCTTTCAATTAACACTGCCTTCTGCAAACTCCTGGCTGTCACAGTAAAGAAAACTCTCAAAAACCTCGGTACCTTGATGTTTACTTAACCATAAGAATAAGCTCTATTGATAAAACTGATGAAAATATTCTTTATATACATCTCCACGAGCGTGATCCACAATCTGCTGTCTTCTTCGACTTACGAAGTTCATCCTTTTTTCCCCGTGCCTCATACACATCACGTTTTTTCCAAACGCACCTCCATTATTTCCGCGAACGATTAGACCTGAAAGGGTGCAGGTGGAATCACAGAAAATGTCAAAAGTAAAAAAAAATGCCTAACCACCGTTTCAGTTCCACCATTCTCGCAGTGAAATACTTCGAGTGAGACGTAAGTCAGCAGCTATACTTTCAAGCCTCACGGAACTCAAAAAAAAAATGAGATAACCTGACCATCTGCCCCAATCAGGCGAGACGCATCAATGCTGGAATCGCAAGATAGTATTCATCGGCACCCGTCCAAGCGTCACATACAAGAAATCAGTTCTTACTTTGTAGTCTTCCGTAATTTTTTGTAGTTCAAGTATACCAACTTTTAAACCAAGTGAATAACATATACATCACTCTTTGACCATTGGTGGGGAAATAAACATCCGGGATTCGAAATAAGATGGCCTCATGTAAACCTTTTCGGGGTCTAACACCCCATTTTCCGCAAAAAAAATTATAAAATAACCAATTCTGAAAAAGTGAAATTTCATACGAAAAATGCCACTTTTCGGTGTTTCGGATATAAATTACGATTCCTACTAAATGGATAAATGTTGAATTTTGCTTCAGCTGCGGTTAGAGTGGGCATGCGTACTCAATACATCAAATGTGGCAAGACAACAGGTTACTGCGCCAAAATTTTAATCTATGTGTACACACTACGAAATTCGAGTGTGAAAATACACACTATTTTCGTGAGATATAATTTGGATCAATAAAGTGAAATGATTGTTAATATTTTTCACGATTGTTGAATCGAATGTAACCAATTAAGAACCGATACGAATGTAACCAATACAGAGTTAAACAATGAAACAAGTGCGTGCTACAGAATCAATTTGCTAGTTTTGAGAACGATCGTAATCACCGAAATACTGTGGATATGTGGAATTACTTCCTTGAGATCACGCGCTCAGCAGTCAACAAGTTCATTCCTAGTAGATTTATAAAAGATAGACGGATCCTAGATGGCACAACGCGGATGTTCGGAAGGCATTACGTCGTCAAAGGCTATGTCACGCCCAGATGAAAAATATTAGGGATGATATCTCTAGCGACAAAGAGAATAAGATCACTTATGATTATGAGATATCTAGGGCGAATTCCAAGAATGAATTTCGGAAAGCGTTAAGCGAATTCAAAAGGAAAAGGTTAACGGAAAATTTGAAAGTGAATCCAAAAGCATTTTGGTTATGCGTCAGAGAAGTTCAGAAAAATAAGTCAACTATTAATTCATCCATAATTGATAAAGGTGAAATATTAATCAGCGGTTTGTAAAAGGCTAACTTATTACATTTCTTCTTTCAAAGCGTCTTCACTATTATCCTACTGAATGCACCCGATAGCTTACCAAATCGTGCCGATCAACCGATGCCCGAAATTGAAATCTCATAAAATGGAATAGAACGTTTGCTGAAAAATATTAAGCGTAATAAATCCTCCGGGACCGATGAAATACTTGCCCATATATTTACGGATCTAACTTCGGAAATTGGGCCGTATCTAGAAATAATATTTAAGAAGTCGCTGGTAGATCACAAGGTTCCCAGAGATTGGAAAACGGTTAACGTAAAACCAATATCTAAAAACGGAGACAAGGAGGAACCGAGTAATTACATACCCATTTCCCTCACATCCATTTAGTGCAAGGTTATAGAACATATAGTTGCTAGTTCGATCATGAGACACCTCGATAAAAAGAAGTTATTAATAAAAAATCAGCACGGTTTCCGAAAAGGTAGATCCTGCGAGACACAACTTGCACTTTTTGCTCATGATATTCTCATTTCGGGAGAGAGCAATGTTCCAGTGGACGCGGTTTTTCTAGATTTTAAGAAAGCCTCCAACAAAGTACCTCATAATAAACTACTCGCAATGCTAGAAGCATAAGGTGTAAATAAAAATATCCGAGGTTGGATTAAAGACCTTTTGAATGGTCGGGTACGAAGAGTAGTGATAGATGTAGAAAGCTAAAATTCTGTAGAAGTTACTTGAAGTGTCCCCCAGGGAAGTGTCTTTGGACCTCTTTTTTTCCTACTTAACGTTAACGACATTGACTCCGTAGTCACCAGTAAGATACATTTATTTGGCGACGATGAAGTGGTTTACCGTGATATACGTCACCCTGAGAACACAACAGTTTTGTCAGATGACCTTAATGCTATGCAGTGCTGGTGAGACACTTGGCAATTAGAATTCAACTTACAAAAGCGCGTAGTCTAAATTTTTGGAAAAAGATCAATCCCCTACTGCATTGGGAACACCAAAATGGTATGTGTAGACTAAATTAAATACCTAGGCGTTACCTTAACTCACGATCTCTCCCGGGTGAAAGGCATACGGGGAATAGGTGGACAAGCTAACAAAAAATTAGGATTTATTAGAAGAGTACTCTTTAGAATATGGTATTATTACCCCCATCGTACTACGGTAGGAAAGATCATGTTAATAAAATTAGAGATATTAAGCGTAGAATAGATAGATATAAGATGCTATTTTTTCCACGAACGATAGGGGATCATAAAAACATTGTTCAACCGCAGTAGAGTCATGTCCGGGTAAACTGTTCTGGTGTGTATTCACCCTCTGCCATACACCATTCCGGTGGCTTGCAGGGTGTATTAATGAACAATGAAAATAAAGCGAAGACATATTTCCCTGCAGTCATACGTTGAGCAAATATACAACTATGAAAAAGAACATTCTCATTTGTTCATTCCTCATACTTGATGCGACTGACCCAAAATCCATTAATGAATACCCCAAAATCGATATGATATCTATACCATAACCAAAGTTTTTATCTGGTTACCCTACTTCGGCCTAGAGGGAAAGGTACCAAGCAGTCTTGACTACGTCCGTATGCCCAACGCAAGCAAAACCAAAGTCTTGATCGAAGTCCTCTTCGCCCCCTTTTCTCGGCCCGCTGTGGTGTGCGAATAGACGGAACCGGCAGTGCATGAGTCACGGTCGGGAGGTCACCCGCTGGGGAATCAGTTCACTCGATGACTGCCGCCAAGGTCGACAGGTAGTCACAGGCGACGCCACTGGCGTTCCGCGAGACTTGCTCGCTCTTTCTCTCTCCCTCTCTAGAAAACTCTTCACCCAAAGGGTTTGATCAAGCGGAATATGGTTTTTGAGCTCAGAGGTCGGTTGAAGAAGTTCACCATATTTCGCTGTTCTTTCGGCAGGAGAAAATGCAAGGAAGAAGTCACGCTTCAACTCAAGCGAGTCAATCAAGCCTATATACCTTTTCTTCCTCTTCACGAAAGTGTTCATCGCAACAGTAACTGTGTAATCGCATCAATAAGAGACCCTCAGAAAGAAACGAATCAATATATACTTCACACAGGTCAACCAATAATTTTTCCAAATTTTAAAACCCATGGCATTTCACAGAAAAATTTCAATCAAATAGTCAATCGAATATTAACATCAGAAAACGTATAGTTCACTCTCAGCGATTAAATAATTAGCTTCAAAATTACTCATGATTTACGGTTCCTTTGTTCTCACTTTAAAACACGAAGACAATTGAAATTAGTTTTTCTTTGTTGATAGTCGCAATGTTTCAACTTTCAAAATTCTAAAAAAATAATAAATGCTATTTAACAGAAGTTCACTTGATCGGCTATAGAAATTTGACCACGAATGATTTCAGAAATACTCCACGATAAGTTTTTAGATGAATGTATAGATATCCTGCCTACCGAATTCGTCTACAAAGCGCCAACGACCATTAAATCCACAAAAAAATCAAAAACATTTTAACTAAAAAACTATTCGTCCAAATGTACAAATTAAATTGAGGAATTCAATGCTTCTCAATGATATTCATGGGGTGCACGAGAATGTGGTCTCTTTATGTGAGTTGGAAAGGCCTGTCAAATCTCAATTCCAAATCCTATATAATTGGACTTCGTCCTTATACGCCGAGAAATATTATTAATGGCGGTCTTCTGGAGCTTTATCCTTCCTCTTCCTTAAATTATAATTTAAGGAGTAGGAAGGATAAAGCTCCAGAAGACCGCCATTGAAAATCGATGATAGCGAGGAAATGGTGCTCAGGGATTTAAAATATGGGGGACTCGTTAACCCTTCGAAATTGCGCACCCGTCAGACTTCGTAAGATAACACTAGAGATAAATAGAGACCAAATGTAATGTACTTCCGTAAAATAGCGTGTTCAACTTCATAAAACCCATTAATTCGCAGGTTCGTCAGCACTACTATTCGAGTCTGCGGAACTATTTGCAGAGAAATAACTGCGGGAACAAAATAATTCCTTACCAGGACCTTGTCAGGATATTTGTTAGTCTACTGTTTAAGGTAGATTTTGGATGGACACACTGAACACTACTGCATTAATTAGAAATCATCTATAAGAGAATTATTTTAGAATAGCCCGGCCTAAGAGGACACAACCTGACTCCCCACACTACTATAAGCCCTTCTTTTATTCCGAATGCAGTCTATCCTTCTTCATTCTGTGCGAAGTGCCTATCCTTTTCCTATCCCTACCTCGCGTGCCGAAAATCCTCCCTCCCACCATCCTCACGACTTTTCTTAACATCTTACTCAACATTTAACCTTGATTGTTTTACTGATTATTCTATGAGGGGAATATCGACATGAAGACCATTTTCAAGGAGGTTTTTAAGTCATTTATATTTAGAAACTTTAAACCTTCCGGTCTACAGAGCTCATTTATGTAAGCTTTTAATTAACCTAGTTTTTTTATTTATTATTTAATCAATCAGCCTTGTTTTCTTCCATGTTTTGATTCGGAATGTTCGTCATGGAATCAATTTCTCGATTCCAAATTGTCAATCACACTTAAGTTTTCGTTTCCTTGTTCCTGTTCTTTTTCATTCCGATACTCTTTTATGGATATTAGCTATCAATTTACTTAAGCGAGTTTGCAGGAACGTGTTTCGAAATGTGTATTCCTTTGTTTCCTTTTCCAAGCACCAACGTTCTGATCCATACGATAACGAACTCCGTCTTGGAGTATTAATTATATCAATATTCTCGCATCAAACATGTACTTTCACACGGGTCTGAAGGGGCATCAGGGTAAAAGGGGCAGCTGCCAAAGTATCCCATTGAATAACCGTTGAAATAAACCCGAAGGTAAGTTTGGAAAGGGGACATTGGAACTCCATCCTTAAGCCTCTAATCACTATGCAATGGAGAGAAAATTAAGAGAAAGTAAAGATTTACAGAGATGTGTGAATGCAAAGATTTTACGTGCTGAGGTAAGTAAAAGTAAATCAAACGCATAACGAGAGCTCGAAATAGAACATTCGCAGTGATCTACACGTAGTTAAAAAGCGAACATCTTATTGTGTCATTTTCAGATAAGATGTTTCGACGTCCCAGTAAGTGGCACCTGATCCGGCCTGGATCATAAAATGGATTAAACAAATAAATCGCCAAATTATGTTCTCGTCATCCCGGGTTATCAATCCGAGGGTTGGTTTGTGACAGCTCTCCAAATTATCATGTTTCCTTCCGATTCCCTCATACTTCCTCGTCCCAAAATTTTATATTAACTGCTTCTAGAAGGTCATCCTAGGGCCACCTCAGTAATCCTTCCCCGCCATTTTTCAATCAGTAAACTATAATACCTTAGGATATGCCCATTTGAGTTTTCCTCTTATGTTTAAAATGAATACACTTTGTAACTTCCACACGATTTTTATTCGTACTACCGGTTTCAACGCTTCGGCGTCATCATCAGGTAACCTTTTCTTTCTTTCTTAAATTTTCCTCTTATCTTCCTCACTTGAAATGTTCTGCATAAGCTTCTCTCTTCGTCCACACTTCCAAGTACTATTTCATTTGTTATTCTGTCTGTCCATTTTATTCAGATCATTCTGCGTAGTTCCACAATTTCTTTGCCTCTGACCTTCTTTCCTCAGCCGTCCGTCATTGTCGTCGATGCCTGGCACACGTAGAAGAGAAGGCTTGATAAATAATTTTTAATGAATCGCTTCCTTACGTGTATACAAGCACCATTTGTCTTTAGTAGAAGATTGTGTTAGAAAACCTTCTTCGACATTCCTCGCGTATTCTTCTAACTGTATCCCTTTTGTTTCTTCAATCGCTAGTAATCTTGCAGCCTTAAGAGGAACACTTGTCCACTTGTTCTAGGGAATCTCTCCTTAATATTACTGGGAAATTTTCTTATCTACTTCGACTTCAGTCGATCATTAGCTTAATTTTAAACTGCAAGGTCTCTTTCCTTCACTGTATTTATTTTGTAGAAGAAGTAGTTTTGCCATCCGCAATTCGCAGCATATTTGTGACATCGATCGCATCATAGTTCACCATGTCAAAACCTAAAATAACTACGTATTCTTAAACACTCCGGTAACTAAATCAATCATGAAAACTGATTTCTTACCGACATACGCATTTATTATTTCGCAGGGTCAAGTGTTGAAGAGAAACATTCTGACGAAGAGAGAACCACGGTTTCCTCTCGAGGAACTATTCGAACTTCTGGTCGATAGAAAAAGCCCTGTTCGTATTTCAATTACCTACAGCTGAATTCAAAAAGGCACCAAAAATACGGTCATATAACGGATCATGAGGGATGCGATCGTGTGGGAATCTTCACGACCGATAATTTGCACTTTGCCTGGCGCAGGAACGCGTTTGAGTCTGTTCACTCCCGCCACCACGTAAAAAACCAACTGAGACTCACCCAGCATTGTCATTTGGGCGTATGCTTTCTCGAGCGGCGGATAATAATGGCACGAACATTGGAGTGCATTTTTTTTCGGTCAATTCAGAGTAAGAGATGCAAACGAACAAAGGAAGCCACTCGGAATCCGGGTCATTACGCAGTTTGCCGAACTCGCCGGTAAAATAAGATAACACATTTATCGAAGTCTCCTCTCAGCATTTGTTTTTGGGAAATGAGACACACCGTTTTGCTCTCTAAAATGAGGAGTTTATTCGAAATGGACACGGTTGCGCTGAAAATTTGGCTTCATTTCTTGTGCGTGTGAATGAGAAACGTAGCATTGAGAACCAATGAAACAAGTACTTCAGCTGCGATTAGTGGAGCTTGGTGGGATGATAAATAGGTCACCGAAGTAGGGTTCAATAACTATCGAAACAATATCATTTATCAGTCCATTAGATTCTTCATTCTAAAAATTGTGGCAACGACGGCGTGCAAATGCCTCTTTACCTAACTTAATTCATTTTCCCCTTACTTTTTCCCCCCTTCATAATAACACTTCCAAAATGAGTAATGCACAATGCAATGCACGGAAAATTATTGTGATCTGTGGGCACAGATGTTAAATTAATGAATTGAAAGATAAATGCAGAGAAAATTAATGGATTTGCAAAAACTATACCAAGGAAAAAAGTAAGATCGCGAATGTGATGGAGGAATTAAGGATGGGATGCCCTAGAATCACGAAGATATGAAAAAAGGCTATGAAAAATAGAGGCACCGAACACCCGAGTTTCCTCGTGACACAGGGGAAATTATTATTGAGCATTGTACAGGTGTAGATTACAATTCTCATGAAACTTGACGGATAATTTTTTATCTGGATAATCATTTCTGTCATAGCGAAACGGAATATTTTTATCTCGATTTATCTTTTCATCATTGTCATATGATGCCTGGTCTCTTATCGAAGATCTATTGAAATTACTCTTTTTGAGTCACTCCATTGCTCCCTATGTTACGAGGGAGCCCTCGTAAATGACCGATGATGTTTACCAGCAACGACGCTTTCCTAACCAGTTTAAAACATCGGGGACAAAAACGGTCGGAATAAGGACCGAAAGCGCCCCGTCCTCCTTCCCTTAATGTCCGCGTTTAATAATATATTTGAGGGAAGTGTCTCGGTGAGTGATGAACAAGAGACGCAAGCAACTCTGCGTCAAAAATTTATGAGCATACTCTTTAGGCATGCTAGGCTATAAAACATGAAAATGGGCAGGGTGAAACCCAACCACCGTCTTTGAGCGAAAAGTATATCATTTTCAATAAAGTATTGCTGCAATTTTGTAGCAGTAAATCTAATTCCCTAATTAATTTTTCTGAATTAAACCTACGAATATGCCAAGGTTCAGGAGTCGTGCATAGCGATAAAAAACTTCTTTTCGCAGTTTTTTACCACACATTTTAGTTCTAAAAATTATACCATCGAAGACATTTTCGCCATCCTAGAATACCTAAACTGTTTCATTAAAATGGAATAACTAAATGAAACGCATAGCCCGAATATTTGCAACAAAATACAAACTGAATTCACAGCGATGCTGAAGATCTCATGCTCATGATCTCATTGGCCACAAGATTTTTACGTTAGCTCGTTTGCTGGGGAAAGAAAACTATCTTCAAGAAGACCGCCAGAAAATCGAAAGCGAGTTCATCTACATCTACATAATACCCCGCAAGCCGCCGCAAGGGCGTGTGGCGGATGGTGTTAGGTCACTACCCGTAAAAAGGAACGAAACCACATGCAAAATCAACACACACATGCAAAACTATACCCACGGTGGCGAATACATCTATGCAAAAGTCCTTTCATTCTACACGCATGGAAATACATATACTATCATCTAATAAAGAATTGCATATTAGGATGCACTTGTAAATGTATCCAATAACGTACAAGCTAGATTTTGATAAGTAGGATAGCGAAATTCCACTACCACATGTTGTAATCATAGGAGTTGCAATCAAAGGGTGAATACTTCGGGGAATTTTTAAATCATATCGAGTGCGTGGTTAACTTTCATTTGAAACTCATAAGACAATTATACTCGCGTATAATTTATTTCATGAAGTGAAGACCCCTTCTTTTTACCGTCAGATATTAATATTTTTTCATGTCCTAAGTCATGAAGTGAATAATTGTCTCATAGAGAGATTAAAACTCGGTTAAAATCAGTAGTGAATGAGCATATGGCGCATTGAGTGTCACCACACGAAGGGGTGGAAGTCTTGATAGGAGTGGAGGTGAAAGAAACGGGGGGAAAGATAAATGAATCATTAGGGAAAGGAAAGCAATCCAACGAGTGAAGATGAAGACCATGGTGATCCAATACGCAAGGGTTGCGAAGGAGGTCTGAACACATGCTGTACATACATTAAGCTTTGGGACGGCCAGTAAAAAAAGTAATTCGATAACAAATACACATAATCGACCATTATAGCAATACAATCTACGGCATAGAAGTTGTCGGGATATCAACTTCAGATGTGAGACAATGCTTTCTTAACTCACGTCAGGTTATCCCATATGCGCCCAGAAGAGAGAGTCGTGCCTCCGGCGAGCTTGAGATGGACACCGCAGCAGTTCAAAGGCCTGAAAAAATAATTAAGTAAACAATATGAAACGCGAATTACGGAATATACACTACTATCATTCTCAACTGAGAAGTCTCAGCAAGGTTATGTCATGCAATTCCAAACAGCATGTTCTGTGGAGCATATTCCCCTCCCACACACCCTAATGGTGATTTGCAGGGTACCATGCAGATAGGTAGATGAATAGATATTAACTATTGAGGGTAACCCAAAACCTACATTTAATAATTATTGCGAAATGTTTATTGCATTTATATTTAATTGCTATTTTAAGTTAACGTGTATTATTTTTTCCTAGTGTGCGATCAAAAACTCTTGTATGACTTGGCAAACTGAAGTGTTATCATAAAATAATATATTTATTCCTTAGACAACTTATTATCTCTAATTGTACTAAATTCGAGTCCAGCATCACTTTTGTAATTTAATTCTATTTTTTCATCTTATTTGATATTTCTTTCTCATGTTGTGTAATTGATGTTAATTATATCAGAATACTCAAGGGGGATTAAGCGAGAGCAGGAACCCCCTCAACATATCATGCTATATATTTTTTATATACTATTATCTTTTTGTATTTGTTTCTGCAATAAAAAAAGGAAAGGTGTGATTGGGGAAACTCCTTCAACGCCTTTCCTTATTATTATTATTTAATATGTAAGTTACTAATTTTGAATGCTCAAGATATCACATTTAAAATGAAACAACGCACCATAATTCGTTTAAGATAATACTAATCAGTTTCATAGAATACACCTACAATATAGTATACCCTATCTCTCGTATCGCTTAAACATGACAGCTCTGATGAATCCGGATGTTTAACTTATTTTCGCGTTATTAAAACATTCGGCGACGATAAAGTTCAGGAATGAGGACAGGATGAATACCAAGATGATCTTTTTTCCATGACCGATCTAAAATGTCTGCTCGAAAATAAGTGACGGAGTTTTCACAGGCGGGGGAAAAGGAAGGAGACGGGGAACTGAAAAAATAAATGCTAATGCCAAGTATCACTCGAAGAGAAACAACAGATCGCGCGTGGGTGTGAGATGGCCGTCTTGGACAATGGGGAAGGAGTGGGATTGCTCGCCCGTTACACCGACGGGAGGCGAAACCGGTTGCGTGTATACAAATGCATTACATCACCTTCTACACATCCGCGGGAAAGACCACGCAAAACCCCATTCCATGTGCTGCCACCCCACCTCCTCACCCTACCCTTCTAAACGTACGCAAATGACTCACACTTGGATATTTCTTCTATAACGGGAATTCTGCAAAGTGTTTATTTATTCTGAGCTGTCACAATTTCCATAAAATTCTCGATCTCGATCCCGGATACCAAAACGATGTAAAAGCTGGAAAAAAAAATTTATTCTAAAATATGCGGAGGTAGAAGACTTTTAGACGAGGCGGAAGTGACATCAAAACGTTTTTTTAAAGCGCATTATTTTCTCTAAACCTCGCAGTGGGGTCAGGACCTTGGAATGGGCAAAATCACGTGAGGTGTTCGCGTGGGTGATTTGTGAAAGATAGGAGGAATACGGCGGCCAGTGGAATGCGCGCCATTTCTACGGGGAAAAAAGTGTTTACGGTCTAAATTAAACAATCAACCTTTCTCTTAATGATTAGTTGAAACTATGAATATTCCTTTTTGATCTTTACGCACTATTTGTCGATTCTCTTGAATAAACGAGCTGATTTCAAAAAAGGAGTAATCGCCCATAAGATACATTTTTGATTTCAAAAGGTAATTTTCAACCTTGAATTCGAGCATACGATTCGACACCACTGAGTCGAAATTCAAATCTCTCTCAAAATTAAGCCTTTTCACTTTATGAATCGGCATACCAAAAGCTGCAGAATTTCACTTGTTTTTTTTTAAAGCAGTCTTCGTTTTATAACGAAAACGTGCTAGTCATATTTACCCCTTAACTCTTTCCACCAGTTCAAATATCTGAAGTTAGTAATGCATTATCAATTCTGTACGAATTAAAAAAGTAACAATTACCTGATAAATAAATGAAATGAAATCATCCTAAATGAGTCATAAAACTGAACACTATGATGAGAATTAGTCATGAGGGTGAGTGAAAACTGGTATAGAGAGCCTTTTGAATGACGAAAGCATGTGCCTTCAAGCGTGCAGAGTACATTTAGCTCTCCTCTTTAAAAATAAAAATCTGCTGATCCTTAACCATCAATGACTGCATCGTCCTACATAATTTATTTTCCTCTTGGCTCACACTCCTCCGCCTGGCCCAATTCACTGCATACTTATCCACTATCTCCTCCGCCGAGGGCATTCCTGACTACGCCGTGCCTGCCGCCACCTCCGCTCTATGTACGAGAGAAAGAACGGAGTGCGGCGGCTGGATGCAACCTTCAGATGGTGCCAAATTCGTTCATTTGCGCCCGTCTGTCCACGCATTCGAGCACAATAAGCCTTTCCTCCTCCACTCCAGCCATTCTCTTCGGTGACACTTTTATAAAATCACTCACTTTAGGCCTGGTCACGAGGGTAAAATTATCCCTACAATGCCGCCATTAAGAATATTCGTAACTGTAAATCCTTTGCAGCCCACCCAAGAATTTCTTTCTGAACCCTGCATTTCCTGAAATAATCCCTTTTTTATTTGCTAAAACCTGGTTTCGGTGGGCCTCCGATGCCTTTTTCCTTGATGCAAACTTTTCAAGGGATGAAATCAGTAACGAAAAACTATTTACTTTGTTTCCACAGTTTTTACTTAGACACGGGCAAGACTTAGATCTTCATCGTTCTCATTAGGTTCCAATTCTCGTTGAATTTCGTCCTCAGGATGACGGGTATCACGGTAAACCACTACATCGTCGGCAAATAAACGTATCTTACTATTGACTACGGAGTCAATGCCCCTACTCCTTTCACCTGGCAATAAAAGGTCACCCCGATAACATGTAACTATGATATGGTATGGATTACGTTGATGAACATGTTGCTTTGGCCTTCAAATAAATTAGATTCCACGCCATTCCAAGACTACTAAGAGTATCGGTAAACTTTCAGAGAGAATTTTCTGTTTACCATACCGCTGAGACATGTGTAACTAAAAATCTAAAAGGTACCAAATGTTATTCGGTAAGTATATTTAATGAAACTATTCGATCAAGAAATAGAATGACACAGTTTGTACCACAACCATTAATATTAATTCTAACTATTATGTGCTGTGGCATGACTAGTTTTGAGTATCAACATACAAGTATGTGTTATTATACGCTAATTTGAATATACCTGATCATCACCGAACAGTGTTTAGTCTGATACAGAAAATGATAATAGCAGGATATTAACGCGGCGACATATTTGGATGATCACGACTACACGAACAGAACGAGCAAACAGGTAAGAACTGAGAACCTCTAAAATGATCAAGTCGATCATATGACCACGAAAAATGTTTGTATGGAGATTAAGAAAATGCAATTTTTAAGGGAATGAATTTGTACAACAATCCAGGATATCAGCGCTTTCAACTCATCGTATTTTCTGACAAAAATCACTTCAAAATTTAACTACGCTTCAAAAGTACCACTTTTAAAAATCTGACACGGGAATCAGAGAAATTTCTCACGGGAAAAAGCACTTCTCTTCTGAGAAAAAAATGACTTCTTAATCGCAGATAAATGGATTTCCATTTCCTCTTTAAGGTTGATGGGACCTGCTCTGTATGCGTACTTCAAAACAACACCCCCGGCAATGCAAACACCCGAATGATTGTCTCTTATCAAGTAACTGCGTATGGCGAACGTATGATTTTGATGATCTTTCAATCCAAGCGGTTCTTTAATTAAATATTTGGGACATATTTAAGATCACGATAAAAATGAAACTCTTCTCAAAGGAATCATACGCTTGGAGTAAAAATCGCATCGCCCTGCTTTCCCCAGTACCAAATTACATCGAAGCCTTCTCATAAATGATAGGGCTAACGAAATTGCTCCATTTCTCTTCTGGCCCGTAATTCATATATGGACAGGGTAACATCCTTTCGCGAAGCCGACGAGTATTTATGCTGCCCTTCTTTTTAAATCTCTTTTTTTAGAAATGTCGGTCGAACGCACGCCAGCCTGTAGCACGTACGTATGTACTGTTGTGCCAGAGGTGGGTTTAAAATGAAAACGTCCCGAAGAATGCAAGGGAAGAGGAAAGGGCGGGCTCATCGCCAGTAGTAATTACTTTGACCCTTCGGAGCTATCCCACGCGCCAACTGCGACCTCGCAACCCCTCCCTCCCTCCCCACCCACCTCGAATGATGGAAGTGGTCGGTTATTGGTGGGAAAGGGGGGGAGAGGATGGGAAGGGGGAGAGTTTCCACAGAACTGATGGAGCGCACACAATGACGGGAGGGGAGAGATGCAGTTGGGCGTTTGCGGAGAGGAAGGGCGACGGAGAGAGGGAATGAGAAGAGGTTAACCAGAGGGTGTGGACTGCAGATTGGTGAGGGCACGGGTAGAGCAGGGTTTGCGTGCAGATGCAGGAAGAAAGGAGAGCGTCAAGAAAGAGAGGAGTATGTGCAGGCCGTGAGGAGAAACACAGGTTCGACCTCATGTTCCAATCCGTCGTCATGTTTTAAGGGAAACGGGAAACCTAAGTTTAGGTAGTACGTGATTTTACTGATTCTTGGGAACTGAACTCTAACTACTAACCGAACAATTACGTTCAAAACAGTTACAGGTCTCAAGCTAGCCTGGGGGAATAATTATCATCTTCCAGCTCTGCAAGGACCTGACAGTACTCATACAGAATCTTCTGTTATAAAGAAGCTCAAATGTTTTTAATGTCTCTAAAATGACTTCGGTGTCTTACTATTGTGATTTTTGATTGTTCGGGGAAAAAATTAGTATTTGTATCTATCGGTACTGGAATCTATCTCCCTTATTTTATCTTTGTGGTCTGATCGACCTAAGAAGTGTGGGATCATTGCAATTCCGTTAGTTTCATTGTTAAATTCGTTGGTTCTGAACCTTTCTAAAGGCCTAAGTCTCGCTTGTTCTGTGCGTATCTCAAGTGGCTCCCAGCCGTAGAGATTCCAGTACAGATATAAATACAAATACTCATTATTTTCACGCCCATTCAGAAACACTAATAGTAAGAAACCTATCTCAATTTAGAAATATTAAAAACATTTAATTTACAAGTCGGAACAAAATTAAACATTGCAAAGATATCAGAAATATTTATAGGTGCACGTGTATGTTAGTTGGTAGTTTGCGTGTTTTCACGTGTGTGGGGTGTAAGGGTTTTTGCATGAATGTATACCATATTATGTTAATGGATTGTAAAAATATTTGGCTTTTGCATGCGATTTTTTTTCTCATTACGGGTGGTGCCCTAACACCCCTCGCCACACACCCTTGGGGCGTTTGCGGGGTATTAAGTAGATGTAGATCAGAGCACTTCGAGTGAGTGTGCCGTTCGTCGGATGGGACGTTAAACTGCAGACCCCTTGGCGCCTTTCGATTAAGAGTAGGCTAATGCCGACGCCGAGTTTCTCTCCACCCTTCCTCTCTCACCCTTCCTTAATGACCGACGCGTCGGTCGCCTTCCCTGAAACTACTACTTCATCATGCAACTACAACTGCGACTACGCCTACTACTACGACTCGCCGACTTAGGAGACAGAAGGTGATGAGGAGCTGGAAATCTCTAAATGACTCTCGAAGAAAACATCAAATGAATAGCAAACTGAAAATAAATAAACAACGAAGTTATTGAAATCCGATTCGGGCCTAAAAGGAGAGGGTGATATTAGGTTAGACGAAAAAAAGCTAACCCAGGTTAAGGCGTTCTTCGGCCTTGTAAGCAAAATTATGTCCGGCATAAATATCGGACAGGATGTCAGAGACAGAATAGCTCATGCCAAAGAAAGATTCCATATGTAAACCAGAATTTTAACGTACCGATTGATGAGCAAAAATACTAAGAAACGTTTCATTCAAACCAAGGCATGAATCGTGGAAATGTGCAGAGCAGAAAGCTTGACACACCGAGAAAGAGACAAAGAGAAAGTTCCATCTTTTGAAATGAAGTGCTGGAGGTATACTCTAAAAATACCCTATTGTACTCGTATACAAATGGTGTAAGATATAGAGAAGTTTTGGAGAGAGCGGGGAAAAGTATCAGCTGACAGAATGAATATAAAATAGAAGTAATATGTCAGTAGGTCGCCTAAGAGTGAATTCATATTGGTTAGTGAATATGATTGAGGAATGAATGAAACCAATGAGGAAACGAAGACGGCGTGCTAGTGTGGAACTTAAGGATGGCACAAAACAAGGACGTCACCAATGTGAAAAAGACTTCATGTTGAACAGGAACCCCCTTGCAAGAATATGGCACATGCTACCACCCAAACCTACGTGTTGAGGAGAGAGAAGAAGAAGTAATCTAAATTGAACTTCATCGAAAAACATGATTGAAACATCAAGATAAGACTAGATAATACCTCCAACTGTAACTATTTTGAGACACGCGCATTGGAAGAACTTGTGGGGAAGCTTTAACTGCACTTGACCTATTATGGTAAATTTTAGTGAAGAATTAAAATTGATGTCATTTTGCTATGGCTCGACTAAATTTAGAACAAGCTGGAAATAATTAGGGCCGATAGGAGAAAGTGGCGATTAAGAGGCTTGATAAAGTTCAGAGAAGATCGGAAGGATTTGTGGAAAAACTGCTGCGAAAAGAAAGTGTAACGGGGTTAATGAAGAAACATGGATGGAAGCCCCTTTAGTCACGAAGTTAGCTACCAAGAAGATGGGCTTTTAGAAAGCTACTGGGGTCTAATTCTGACACAGAGAGAATTATTAGGCCCCTACTCTTTTTCAAGAAATTGACCTGGTTGGAGTACTTGAAATAAAACACCAGAAATAATAGATTGAAGTGCACATTCCTCACTTACACAGCTCGTGATTACAATTGAACCAAGGTTCAGCACCCCAACAGTTGTAAATGAAAAAACTTCGGGCCATTTTCCATTTCATTTTGCAGACAACCCCTTCCGCTTTCTGCATTCATTCTTAAATGCACCTTCGTTTAACGCTCATTTTGTTCCCCTTTATTAAAATTTCTTTCGGCATCTCGTAATTTCTGTAATGAATACCGAAAGTAACGTGCCCATAGACCTTAAATTAGGAAAAAAAACTCAAAACAAGCCTGATGCTTCATTGCGTTTCAGCGAGGTGGGCATGAAAGCTATTGGAAGCAGGTCTCTTCAGCGATGATGCTGAAATTATATTATTAGCTCAATCGTACTGCGGTACAAGATATTTTGCCATTTAAGTGTACAACCGACGGATTCAATATGTCATTTTTCCCACGAATAAGGGATATGAATAACTGCCAGCGACCGCCCTAAGGATGGAAAGTATTTTTATTTTAAGTAGCTTAGGATGCCGTCATAATTTTATCAAACCAAAGTTTACCATCCTTGATGCTGAGAGCTTGTCTCTTATACGAAGAGAAAATGTATCACACTAAGACACATAACAGTAGGGCATTAACCTGCTTTCGTAATTATCCACATCAATTCAATTATTTTACATATTTTAAGGCGCTATTTGCCCTAATATACTTGCGCTTTACTCCATTTCGGGTTAGAATGTCTTCTTACCGATTCTCTTCTCATTAAATCTGAGAGGGATGTTCAATGAAGTGATCATACACCTTTTATTCGCATCATTTATTGCGTACAAATTCAACTCATAGGTTTGAAAGCTAGCTCGATGCGCAATTCACCTGTAAATGTTGTAAAAACTTCATTACTTCCTCAATTATCGAATCAGCCGCAGCCGTGGCAATACGAAAGGTTCTTTTCTTCAACGACAACGTAGGAGGTAACTCACGAAGCTGCATTGAAATGTTTTTATCTCCGAACAAATCATCTGCTGAGGTTTCTGCATTTGCTAAAGGTGGCTTATGGAGAGCAAGTTCTTCCTTGTGGCATAACTAGAAGCTGGTTTTTATGTTTTAAAAGGGGAGACAATTTAAAAGAAAAAGGAATTAGACTCAGCCGGGTCTAAAAGTCGCTGAATGCTCTTACCGAAGAAATATTAACACCGCTACTGGTATTTTGAGAGAAGATGGCCAAATAACTTCAGAGACTACTATCAGAAATATTGAAAATTTCATTGGGTACCACGCACACATTGGCACAGTAAAACTGCAAATGAGACTTGGTTTTTGCGCGGTACATTTCGTGAAATCGCAGTGAGAAAGCAATGAGAACTGTTTTCTCTATATATTCCAAATCTATGATCCCATTTGACTTTTATCGCGGTGAGAAAGCAATGTGAAGTGTGTTCTCTTCATATTCCAGATATATAGTCCCATTCGACTTTTTCCCGTTCTCCAATGCGAAAAAAAATCGTTGAAAGCGATGTTCCCGCAAAGAAGCAGACAGAGACGAGCATGAACATGTTTCAACTCGCAACGGATGCCTCAGAAAAATTACCGACATCAAATCAATGAAACCTGTCCAATACACACATAAAACAAGAAAGTTACCAAATAAATTTTTTTAATAAAGTCAATTTAAATACATTTGAAATAAAGTACGCTAATAAAAATTCACGATTATTATTTAATTAATAGCCTAAATATTAATCGAAAAAATCTTTACACCATTATTCCCTGAGCTTTGGTAATTTTCCAGAGGTACTACTTTTTCCTACGAACTAGCTCGATTCCATGTTCCGTAGGGCTTTTTTCATCTGCCCAATAAAGTTCCTCTACACGTTCTTTTAACTTTCCCTAAACTCCTAGCAGCACCATTCACAGGCAGCCTTGTATAGCAGTTTTAGATTCTCCTTTCCTTTAAAGTCCATCATCAATAGGGCATCTTAATTTCCATGCCCCAGTAATTTCTCCATATCCTTATGATGATATTTTCACGTTTCCTTGACCAGATTGGTTTCTCGAGTAGGCTTATTATCACCCATCCAATCATTACACTTTTAAAATATACATGGTGACGTTAATACGTGCAATACATAGTAAAGTAACTTTGTATATGTGTTTGTATATATTTATACGAGGAGAACATCGTATCAGAACACAGAATGAAGCAATAATCACAAAGTAATTAGAAAAGATATGGAAGTTACCCAAGGCCATCATCAGTATTTCAATCCTAGAATTGGTTTACTTCAACCTCCCACTCTACTCTATTTCATGTCAATTCCCTCAATCCTTGATACCTTCTCTGTTTTACGTCCTTCTTAATTTGTCCTACGTAAATGTTTCTTGGTCTTCCTCGTGGAATCTTCCCTTCTGTTTTTCCTTCTATTATATTCCTAATCAATTGTGCCTCAATGTGTATCCATTTATTTCTTATTTGCTGTAGAGTTCTCCATATGGTCCTAACCTCTTCCACTCTTCTATATACTTCCTCATTCCTTACTTTGTATGACTATTTAATCTTCATTATTCTCCTGCAGCATCATTTTTCAAAGACTTCTATTCTTCGCTGGCCCGCTTTTCCAATGTTCCAAGTCTAGGAACCATACAGCACCATGCTCCACACGGAAGTCTTGACGCGTCTTCTTCACGTCACATCTTCTTTGTAGATTGTATGAATTTGTGGCTCTTGCATGCGGTTTTTTCTTAATTATGGATGGTGACCCAACACCCTCCGCCAAACGCCCTTGCTGCGGCTTGCGGGGCGTTAAGTAGATGAAGGATTCCACTTGCTCTAGTTTCACTCCTCCCATTGTGATATGTGCATTCACAGGCTGTTTCTTCCTTCCATTCACAAGGATTTTAGTTTTCTTCTTGTTGATGTGCACATTATATTACCCCAGTACTTAATCCTTAGCACTTAAGAGTTGCTTGCAGATCCTCCCGCGTTTCCGCCACTACTGCAATGTCATCTGCACACCGGAGCATGTTGATTTCTTCTCCGTTTACCTTGACTCCTTTGATGCTCAATTCTTGTGCTTCCTTTATTGTCTCTTCTAGGTGTACGTTGAACAGTGCTGGCGAGAGGTTGCATCCTTGTCGAACTCTTTTGTTTATTTTGGCTTCTATTTCCCCCCAGTTTTTCATTCGAATGGTTGTTTCCCGATTCTTGTAGAGGTGATGGATTATTCTTCTGTCGTTGCAGTCCATTCCAAACGCTTCTAGAGTCTTGAACATTTTGTTCTATCGACATTATCGAAGGCCTTCTCCAAGTCTACGAATGCCGCATATTATGGCTTATTTATGTGTCTCATTCTTCCGGCCAGAACTCTCAAGCTGAGAATTGCCTCTCTTGCTCCTCGGTTTTCCTGAATCCATCTGTTTTCAGTTTCTTAGGTATTGCAATCATTATAATTTTCTCTAAGTCTTCTGGTATCTTTCCGCTGTCCTAGTCTTTGATTTTTCCATGGCATCCTTCGCTTTGACCCCGAGTGCCTTGATTATTTCTCCGTTTATTGGGTCAACTCCTGGTGCCTTGTTGTTTCTCAGGTCTGCCACGGCTCTCTCGAATTCGCTTCTTAATATCTGCAGACCCCGATCGTCTTTACCTATCATGCTTTCATCTTTAATTAAGCCATTTGCTGGTGGTTTGGGAGATTGATAGGGTACTTCAATGTAATCTTATACTTGAATATTATAATATATTACTTTCTATACTTTACTTTATGTAATTAGTAAGTTTCTACTAAATTAAAGTATTAGTATAATAATAAAAAATAAGTAATTTTTCCATCTATTACCAATGTCGTCATCATCTATTAGTATTTTCCATTAGCGGCTCGGATATTTTGCGATTGTTTTTCTTTCCCCGAATTGCCTCTTCACTAGTTTATAAGCCATCTCGCTATTTCCCTTTTTCATGCTGTTTTATTAATTTCCTCGCAGCAACTTTCTATCCATTCTTCCTTGCCTTCTTGTACTCTCGTGTGACCTGGTTCCGCAACTGTTTATAGAGGCCTTCTTCACTCTCATTTCCTGTATTCTTGTAATTTCTTCTTTCGTCCATGAAAACTCTCATTTGAGCTGTTATCCATGGTTTCTTAGACATTTCCGCCTTACTCACAAAGAGATCATCTGCAGCTTTGGTAATTATATTCTTCATTTCTTTCCATTGACCGTCGGAGCTGGTATTTTCATTATTTCCTTCTATTTCCCTTTTGACGGGTTTTTTGACGGCCATGGTGAACTTTTCTCTTACGCTCTTTTCTTCCAGTATCTTGGTGTCCCATCTGGATTATTCTGTCTCTTTCCTCATCTTATTGTATCGCAGTCTGCTGTCCATGATCACCAGGTGTGATCGCTTATTTATATCTGCGCCGGGGTAGCTCTTACAACTCTTAACTTGGTTCTTGTATCTCCTCCTGACAAGGATGTAGTCAATTTGGTATCGTGCTTTGTCTCCGGGCATCTTCCATGTGTACCTTCTTCTTGGATGTTGATCGAAGATGGTATTTACCACGACCATGTTTTTCTCGTTGCAGAATTCTATCAGTCTCTCTCCCGCGGCGTTTCGTTTTCCTAATCCGAAGTATCCCACGCTTCTTCCCTCTCGCCCCTCACCGGTCTCAGCGTTCTAATCTCCCATTACTACTATGGTTTTCGTTCCCTTTAACTGTTCTTATAACCTCTTCCAGTTGTTCGTATACTTCCTCAAGTTCCTCGTCTGAATGGCTGGACGCCGGCATATACACCTTTACAATCATTGTATCCGTATGTTCTGCCTCTAACGTTACCTAAGGCCATTAGACACAAAACATTCGAAGGGCACTTTGCAATTCTTTTAAAGGTTGGAGTTTACCGTTAATGGTTACACAAACGCTCAGTTTTATTAATATACTTAGCTCTGAGCCTTATAATAAAAGCAAAACTGATAAAAATTAGATGAAGAAAAAGGAATAGAATACGAACCAGAGGAGAACTTGAGAAAACCATCGGCAGTTGCGGCTTGCGAGAGTGACACGAGGCATAAAAAACGGAGGCTATGATATCATATAAGCTGCGTTTCCCAAATGGAAAAAATTGTGGACACGCTAATGACTCGACTGAAACCGCAACTTGTCTTTATATACTCCCCCGTAAGTAAGTAGGAAAGTGCTACTCTCAATCAACTCTCCTTTACACTACACCGCTTGTGTCAGCAGCAATTCAAGGAAAGGAACCAATAAACGGCAAAATCCAGTCTAACGAAATACAAAATCACAGCAAATGATAATTTCGATACAATTAAAGGAAGAACACACATACTGAGAATTGTGTCGGGAATATTTCATTCGGAAGAGCAATAACGATGGACCCATAGCAGTGTGGTTTTCGGGTTAATCAGAAGAAGGCATTCGAAATTACGGGAACGGAACGGTGAAAATGATTAATCCAATACGGAGGAAGGAAGTGTTTTCGGGAGTGCCCGTGAAGTGGTTGTGGAATAATGCGCCAGAATAATGAGAGGATTTGGTCCCGGAAATCTTCAAGAGATTGAATTGATTAAAGAGATCGATCGTTTGAGCAATAAAAGTCGTCATGAAAGAGGGATGCAAGACAAAACACGTCAGTGTTACCGTTCATGATATCCAGCGGTTTGTAGTTTAAGGGTTTACCCGCATATGTTTCATTGGCCAAATTTAACTCTAGAAAGCTGTCGTTGACAATTTGTTCCCTCGAGGGGCAAAAAATATTATTATTCAGAAGTTTCACTTTTCCAATCCAATGAACTGAACAAAAACACTCAACACTTCACTTTAATAAAACTTGGGAATGTGACTTATTTTGTTACAATCACAACCAGACCTTGGTTGGACTTTTAGATACTAATCGCTGAACCGAAAAATGTTTAAAAAATACTCCAATTAATGTCTGAAAACTATTGAAAGAATATTTTTCTATTTTATAATATCTATGGCTCCAAGTATATATGGAATACATGTTGAGCACACGACAGAAAAAAAAGAAAAAATGCGTTACTAGTCGGCAAAACCAAATCATGAAATTCTTCTCCAATTCTAGGTTTGGCCATACTATGCCCGAATTCAATGACAGGTCAGTCAACGTTTCGCTTATTCGTCTTCTGAGTAGTGTCCTCTCAAAAAGCCAATAAACGATAGACATAAGAGACTTCGATAACCTAATATCATTAATCTTTATTTCATTTCTTCATTTAAAAAATTCAAACTGAAGTTCTCTTCAGTTCCTATTTGAATACTTTTTTTTGTTCATTGGATCTTCAGAATTGACATCTGTGACCATATTTCGAAGGCTGCTTTTCTACGCTCGCATGTATTTTTTGTAGCTAAGCATCTTTAATCCATCGTTTGCGACATTAAGCAAAAATATTTTCACCCACTGCTTCCTTGTTTGACTTGACAGCCATAGTTTTGTTAACATTCTTACTCACTTAAGCAAGATCTATTCAAAATATTTTATTTTAAATTTCAATTAACAAAAATTCATTAACAAAATGTCATTATTCTTTACTGTAATATGTTTCAACGGATTTTTGTAAAATTCGAGCGTCCGATCAATAAGGTATTGTACTTATTTTAAAGGTAGGTTTTTGGCGGCTCCTGACGACTATTTACTATTTCCAAGTGGGAAATGCCTTATACCTTCATTTCTTTTTAACTTCTGCTGATCTTCATACTTTCTAAATATCTCACTCTCTCCCTTTCTTCACCCCGCTTTCCAAGACTTCTCCCTGCTATCACGGCCATCAACATACCACTACCTTTCAATATTTTCCCCATCCACTTACTCTGCCTTCTCCGTATTTTCTCCATTTGCCATTTCTCGTCGCCCGCTCTATTTAGAGCCTGTGTTTGTCATCCTCTTTTCGATCCAAATTATTTTCTCCACAATCACATCTCATAACCATCTAATCTACGCTCATCCTCTGGCCTCAAAGACCCAAATTCCACATCATAAAGCATAGCACTCAATATTATAGAGTCTGAAAAATATTATCTTAAAATCGTTACCCAGGGTACAAGTCATCAATTATTTTCTTTTTACAAATATCTCATTCGCTAAAGTAACTCTTGTCCTAATGTCCACGTTGCAACGATCCTTTTTTTTTCTCTCAAGTACCGCCCAAATTCATGAACTGCTCCAACTGCTCTAGTTTATTCCCCTCTACTTTCATAATTAACTTTGCTTTCCTACTTCTCATGAATCACATTAAATACTGAGGGAAAAAAGAGTATTTACTATAATTTACTTTTCTCCCGGAATAATTTAAACGGCCCATCTTTTTATCATAGACATGCGATGAAATGGTGAGATTGCTGAATTTAGGCAACTTCGGCTGATTGTAGAATATCGTAATCTCGAGCAGATGGATACTAACAATCGTGAGGGTTAAAAAATAAAAGTGATGACGGTGTAATATATAGCATCATACCCCTTTAAAATGACAAATGGCTGAAAATAGGGGTCAAAAATGCCAGTTCTACCAAGTAATATTGACTGGGTTAATTTTAAATTAGGGTACCCCTGTTAACGACGGTGATCAAGAACTGAAGCTTCAAGACAGATTCAGTTCCTGATGCCGCAGCAGGGTGTCTCCAATTAAAATATTCTTTTCCACTCTGAATCAAAGTGCATACGGCGATTTGCTCTTCTAAGCCGTTACTTTGGCTTTTTAACAAAAATTTCTTTGCAATAATTGGCATCCCTAAGAAAAAATATTGGCATTTTTCTTGATTTTCCTGGTCGCAGCGAACCTTGTTAATAATTTCAGTATCTATGCCTAATTAACGCATACTGATAATGGTTGTTACATAGTTAAACTAGGCATACATTTACTCCCTGTTTTAACCCTATCTCTACTCTAATTAACGCCACAATGTTTCGCATAATTGTATTTCCTATCACACGAAATCAAAGGCTCATGAATAATACTTTAAACCGTAATGAAAGTGGGTATATTAAGCGACTCATTTCCTTTAAATTGAACCAACAATTTCTTTAAATACACAGAAATCATTCCAATTCCCACCGAGGGCAAAAGAAGCACCATTAGGATAATTAAATTATCATCATATTACTTCGAGGAAAAATTCAATAATTGAAAAACTATAAAATGGGAGGGAAATATTGTGAATGAAGGACGGAGTTCTTGAAGTTCATTTTCGAATCGTATGCGTTTTCAAATGGGAATCCAGAAGAGAATAAAAAGAAAGAGTCGCCGTCCCGCTGCAGTCTCCCAGGAAGTCGACTCTAAACAAGAATGAAGTACTCTGCGGCAGAAGGTCATTACGACCAGAAAATCAAACAGATTGAACGGCTAAGGATGGCCAAATAGAACCCAATTAAACGAAGTTCATTCTGACTGATGGGCGTGGTGCTGCAATCATAACAAAAAAGCAGTAAGGAAAAAAATGAGGAAGAGAAACATAGAGACTGGTGGCATCCTGTGACGCCATCGCCATATCCTCGGAGGAGTGGCATTCGTGCGTGGACACATATCCACCCATTCGGATTTAAAACTTCGCCTCCGAACGGCAACGGAGAAGGTGGTGTGGGGAGGATTGATTGAGGAGAGTTTGGTTCAGAGCACTTCTTTTTCTCCCTTAGCCAAGAACGAACGCTCTATCCCTTTTGCGATTTGATTATAAATACAGTTCGTGCTGGGAAGTCCTCCCGACGTCTGACTGAGTGAGTAAGGAACTCGGCGAAATCTATTCTCGGGACAGGCTACCCTCTGGCCGGGAAAATTTCGAGACGAAAATGCTATGGTGCTTTCGTGGAGGCGAATAGGTAATAGCCTCTCGTTCTACTCCTCTGCACAATGCAAAAATATCTCTTCTTTCATTACCCCAGGTATAACTTTGTAGTTTACCTCTTTTACGAGAAAAATCGAACGAACATTGGTCCGGTTGATAGTGGAAAAACTGTAAATGTTTAACAACCTGTACAATAAGTTGCTCCTAGAAAAACTTATAAATGAGTTTTACATAATTGCAGAAAATTCCGGCTTTGTTAATTCCGACAAATTGAACGCATTCCTTACTAATTATCTAATTACGATTAAAATGTTTTATGAGCAGAAATGCATTCAGATGTAAACCCTAAGTTAGCTGTGTCATTTAATAAATTCATACAGTGACTTTCCCACCTTATGGCGGCACACACACACACATATAAATATACATATATATATATATATATATATATATATATATATATATAATCTATATATGAGTCTGACCTGAAAAAGCCCTCGGAGAAGGCCGAAAGCTCAAACAATCTAAAATGTGAGTGTCCTTTTACGTGTTATCTATTTTCTTTTGTGTTCCATTGTGCCGCCATTATATGTATATATATATATATATATATATGTATGTATATATACATATATATATAATAAAACCATAAACACAGTAATCAACCCGAAGGTCGGTTTAGTAGGTGATGGTAGAGCTCACCCATGTACCAAGCCCGACGGCGTGTGAATATTCACACATCAGGGTAGGGGGGCCAGTTCCTTTCCCTGTGCCGGTTATGGTTTCCCAGGAAGATCTGGTACCCGATAAATCAGATAGCTTGGGTGGAGCTGCAGGTGCCCAAAGTGACTTGCCCGGGAATCGAACCCGGGACCCTTCGGTCAGTAGTCCAACGCTCTACCCACTAGACCACCGCGACCCACACACACACACACACACACACACACACATACACACACACACACACACACACACACACATATATATATATATATATATATATATATATATATATCCATATATATATATATCTATATATATATATATCCATATATATATATATCCATATATATATATATATATCCATATATATATATATATATATCCATATATATATATATATATCCATATATATATATATATTTATATATATATATATATACAAACACACAAACACTAGGTTAATAAATATTAAACATACAGAAACATAAAAGAAGGACACTTACAGTAGATATTTACGTTCCGACGATATATATATATATATACATAACAAGCCAATATCTATGCCACTCTGTATTATGCTCAGCGTCAAAGGTCATATAAAGCCATTCCAATTCTTCTCGTGAATAATTCATAAATCTAAGACACCGGCACCCAGGTTCAAGATGTACGCTTTAGGTAAGAGTTCAGCATTCCAGTGGTGAGCCTGTGCTATAGTAACCATCAATGATGTAAGTCGTGGGTGCATTCCTGCTGACAAGGTGGCATATATAGGGTTAGTGTTTGACACGTAGTAAAGTGTGAAACGTTTTACTGAAAGTACAAACTAATTTTAACTACCTGCAAGAGAAAAGCCCAAATAGTTATCATACATTAAATAATAACGAAATTTGTAAGCCAGAATATTTAAAAGTAATATCCTCACATTTACCATTATCCCAAAATATTGGTCTCATTCAATAACGATACTTGTAGCTTACCTGGACACATTTCCTCAGACTTATTTGTCAACTAAATTCATACTATGAACTTGTGAACTTCCAACGAACTTGATAGCCCGAATGTGCTTAGCTAGTTAAGGTAGGCCATCCTTCAGAGATCCATCTGGTGGAGGCTATATTTATACTTCAGGATTCCCTGTTTATAGTGAACCTCACCCAAGGCATAATATTGTTTAGAAATAGCCAAATTATGGGAAGCTGATGCAATCTGAATTCTCCAACAGAGATTACTTTCACGTGTAAATACTTAAAATTAATCTTGAACTAATAGTCAAATTTACTGAAATCGGAACGGCAAAAGGCGGCACTACATATTGCGGCGTGTTTTTAATCTTTTAATTTTAAAAAATCGATTACATTTTTTAAGAAAACTGCTTCAACGACATATAAATAAATGTCACTTCGAACTCAACGTTCAATTTATCTTTACGATGGCACAATTTCTCCGTCAAGTTAAAAAACTCACCATCATCACAAACAGGGGACTAGTAGCACCGCTTTAACCGCCGGAATCTCCGTTATATTGGTTCAACAACCTCGATGTAATCCAAAAGGGGAAGGTATTCTTTCGATTTGGGTGCAAACGCTCTCATTTGTTGAGAGTTTCCAGGGCTTAAAGGCACCTTGGTCGGAAATGTGGAATATAAAAAAAACTCGCGGGTTGCAGGTCGAGCGTCACCGATCCTCACCCCTTTGGAAACCTTCCAGCCTCGGGCCCATCCATCCACTTTCATCAGTGGTTTCCCCCATAATACCCTCCCCACATCATCTCCACTCCTATCTTTCCCCGCTTCCTAAATCTTCCACTACCCCTCTCCCTAAATCCTCATTCCGAAGCGTCTGGGAAGGTTGGGAACCCATGTGGAAATGTATTCCATACGTCTTATGCTCGGACAAATGAGAGACGATGGTTCTCTGAGCGGAGTGAAGAAAAAGAGAAATCGGGAATCCACGCTACAAGAATTTGATGTTTTCTCTCAACTCTACATGAAAACATGAGTACCTAAATGCAACATTTTGATTTCCAAAAAAAATATTTGTTGTCGCTACCGATTGCGAGCGGCTACGTTCCTCATTTTTCAAATGCTCCACTGTTCTTATTTTACAGCATACATTTCAATCCGCACGCTCTCCCATCGACCCTTTGTTGCTGTGATTTCCATTCTCTCCATCATTCGAAGTGTTCGCCTTTCAATGTACTAAAAAACCTTTTTCTCTCTGGGCAGTTCTTTGAATTAGCACTCTTCACTAATTTATGTCTCATAGAACTCATTCAAACACACGTAACTAGTGGAGTCTTCAAATTACATAAAAGATAACAGCGCTAAAGGAAAATCATGAAAATACATTGACCCCGTAATTTGCATTTCATACAGACTATTTTTTGACAGTATACGATATCGCGATACGACACGTGACTGCAGCGAAGAGACCTGCTTCCAATCGGAAAATATTACGATCAGTATCTCAATTATGAAATAATTATTTTTAGTGTCAACATGGTTGGGTTGCGCGGTTGCCTCACATTCTAGTAGTATCATCATCTAATATATAATTTTCACTTACTCCTTTTATAGTCAACATACCACAACAACTTAAACAGTTTAACTGTAGAATCAAGCGAGGTTATATTACTAAATCAAATAAGCACATATAAATATGTATTTGAAAACATCGTTTCCCAACAAAATTCAACGCCTTCAACGGGATTGGAATTGATATTTTTGCTAAAGTGATACAAATGGGAAATACGGCAAAGTAATCAGATAGGTTTAAAAAACTGAATGTTATATTAACAAACCCAGGTTAAAATATGAAGCAGCAAACTACCATATTTTCGAATTGAAGCCAACACTTGATGGCCTGCAATATTATCCAACTAAATTGAGAGTAAAGAGTGCTATGAAATCTTTCGAGCTGAAAGATCAACCGACTGCTAATGCTCGTATTTCAGATGATCCTTGAAGAAAATCAGTTGTAATCAAAAGTAAAAGGTGAGTAATTTAAAAATTAGACTGGACGAAAATGAAGGCGAATGGTAATAAAATTTTTTCCTGAGTCATAATTTGACATTGAAATAATACATTGATATATTTTCCTCGAGCTATTTTAAATATATCAGTGGTTAGTTAGTGTGTCCATGCAAAAGCTAGCGGTACCCAAGCATAGTAATTAATATTATATAATACTGGCAGAATAGCCTTGAAAGTCATACAATAGCCGATGAACTGTACGAATTATATGCCAAAGTATCCTATTCAGAATCAGATTACATATTTGCCGACGCCACGGAAATAAGACTCTTCCTCTCGTTCTCTGCTATCCTCTCCACTCACAATTTCATCATTTTTTGCATAATAATCCGCGAAGAACCCCTTCATTTCGCTAGGAATGGCCTGGACCCGAAGAGAACAAATCGGAAGAAGAGGATTTCTCCCTGGGGCTCTGCCACCGGGAAAACGGCAGATGTCTTGCCATCCTCGACGAAATTCTTCGACTCCGAAAAGAAACTTATTTCCGCGTCAGCTGAGTCCCTTAAACCGCTTCCAGGATGTTCGAAAAATATTTCCCTCACTTTTTCGCATTTCCTCATCCAGATTTCTCGTCTCATTTTTGCGGCTATTTCATACTCGGGGTGCAATTTTCCCACGCGGAACGAAAGCCCTAAGGAATGTCACGCTATGAACCAAAATACCATCAGTTGTTTATTTTGTGGTTCAACAGACACCCGTAGCAAATAACATCGTTCCGCGGTAGTGAATTTTTCCCGCATTCCTAAGCGAGTTACGCCATTACCGAAGACACTACGAGAGCCAGTTATGATTCGATAAAAATACGAGGGAATAATATCTTCGTGCCTTAGCGACTGTCATTATTGAACCACCCACATATCGCTTATTCTGAGTAGATTTAGTACTACCTAAATGTATCCCCGGCGATGGCTAATTTGAAGCTGACAAAAAAAAAGAAAGAAATGCTCTTGAAGAAAAAATACCAAGGACCGCGGAGTGATAGCATCATTTCTAAAAGTGATATAATTCTTTTAAAAGCTTCCTCTGTCACTTTTTCATCTGTTTCATAAGGCCTTTCAGGGAGAACGCTCGTATGCATTGTCTGGCTAATTCTATGGCTGCCTAAATTTCTGTAGACTACACGAACACACATTAATACGAGAGGCAACACATAAAATGCAACTAACTAAATGAAACTACGTCCATACATTGGGACTTATTTTTTAAGAGCTAACACGCACCATTTACCAAGCAAAGTAAAATTGTCATGGAGACATCAAAAAGTAGAAAACAACAAAGGCAGAATCTGGAGCAGTCCCTAACCTCTCCCATAATCTTCTTTTATAAGCGACTCCGTCCTCTATTTCCGTGCTTATATATTCCTCCCCACTTCCAATCCCACTTCCCTCTTCCTTCATTCCTTGCATCCTCGACCTCCTACCCTTGTCCTTCATGCTATCTTTCGCTTCCCCCTTCTCGGCTAATTCCGGAAATATGGACCGCCCCTCCCCTCGCCTTGGCTTCCTCCCTAGTCTTCGAGTGAAAGAAGCGCCAACACTCTTGCCTCTCGTGGGCCCGCTTATGTCTCCCCCTCTCTCTCTCTCTCTCTCTCTTCCTATCTCTCCATTTCCTGCCGTTTCCCCTTTCAAAATCCCCACCGAACAGTTCAGAACCGCGGAATAAGTTCCGGGAATAAATACATCGGCCGCGGAATTCCACGATCCGAAATATCTCAACGAAGAAGAACTACCGAGGGATTGAATTCCAAAATTAGGATATCCCTCCACATACTTGTGGTTTTGTCCATGTTTCGTTACTTCAACACTATGCTCATCATCAAATCGTAGATAAAACTCCTTGCTTTTCCACCTCCTCCGAAATAAAAAATATGCAGCTTCCACTCTTAATTTAGAGGGTATTTACTTGACTTATCAATTGAATCAGGTTTAACCGACTCTCGCAATCCATTATTCTTCAACTAATCTCCGCACAAAGGGGCAATATGTTACTATGAATATTATTTTGTATATTACCAAAGCTATACTTCCCCTTTCAGGCGACTTTTTTTTCAAATAAACACTATTTAGAACCTAGAAGTGTTGCAATAGGATAGATCAGTAGAATTTTCTCATAGTCCCTTCCCGAAGTACATTTTGTTTCTTATGCCTCGCAGCAAACTATGTGTCTATGCTATAAGATAGTCTATCAGGTACCATTGAAAGGTTTTGTGACCAATTTTGTAAAAATTACCTTCGCCAAAAATATTAAGAAAGGAGTACAGAAAGGCATGCCCCAAAGTAAATTCCACACGTTACCACAATAAAGTTGTCCTATTCCAATCCACTTTTGTCAAATCCTGATCAAAAATAAATAACTATCCTCCTAATTTCTAAAACAGAAATATCTACAGGGTCTATCCCAAAAATAAGTAGAATAAAAATATAACAGATCAAAGTAAAAATACCTATAATTCTTCAAAATAGCAACCTTTTGCATTGTTTATGAGCTTCACAAGACCTATTATGAACATGACTACACGGGTAGTCCGAATATTGAAGAAGAAAATTTTAAGCTGTCATGATATTCATTTTATAACGCTCAAGTTATAACTTCGATCTGATAACAATGAATAATAAGCGTCCAATTCATATGTACATATTTATTTTTGGATTTTTTGCAAAACAAAAGTCATATTTGCTTGGAAAAAAACCGAAAATATGATTGAATTATATTTTTGACAAAAGAATCCTTATCGATTATGCAATTACACTATGAAGGGTCAGTCTTCGTGGTATCTCCTCATACACATTGTATTTGAACCAATCAGCAGATTGTTTAATAAAACTTTTACGTTTCATTGTTGATTCTAATTCGTTCTTGCAACATTTGTAAAGGTGGGTACGTAGTAAAGATACTTCAGGTTAAAAAAATAATTTAAATGAATGCTTGTTTCCGAAGAATTAATGGTTATTTAGCTGTGCCGTTTTGACGATTTCGAATCTGAAAATCAGGATGTACTTGATCATGAGTGACATTCAGCGTAAAAATGTTTTGAAGAGCTACGATGGAATAGGGCATTTCACAAATCCCGAACATCGCGTCTGAGTCGTATCCTGTAGTTCACTCACTCAACTGCTAGCATAAAAGCGGAAACGGACAATTTTTATTACTTTCGGTTTTAATAGAAGGAATTAGAATTTAGTAATCAGATATTATTCACTAACATATAAAAACATTCATCATTAGAGTAGTATGAAATTCAAATTTATTTAATTAATTTTATGATATTAAGAATTTCCCTTAAAAAACTAAGGGTGATGGATCACTTCTTGAACGGTTTCGAGAGATAGCAATGAGAATGATTCTTCGCTAATTGGAACAATTGGAAAACTTTTTTCATCAATAATGAACGCTACAATGAGCCCTTACAGATACCAGGTGCTGTCGGATGACAGCACCATCGTACAAGCAGCTCCACAACTACTCTGAGGACATTACCTACATAATAATAATACATAAGCGCTCGGGAAGGGAGGGAACCATTATGTTTGGCAGTTCTAATGTCCAGCGTATAATGTATCCCCTCCGCCGCTGAGTCCAACAGGAGGAAGATTCTTGCCGTTCTGGTGTATACCAGGCGGCTGGATACCCCAGGCGACGCAGGCGGTGAAGGCGGCCGTCAGTAATGCGGGTTACGCCCTTCAATAAGCTTACGCCTTTTGGCTCATGTGGGGACAAACGATGCCTCGGAATGTGGATCTGAATAGATCCTGCGCTCCTTTAAGGAGATGCACTCGGAGGTTAAACGAGTAAAAGCCGAATTGAAGGTCCCGATAAATTTTAGTATTTGTAGTATTGTGCCGCGCATTGACCGGGAAAGGGTCGTTTGGGGCTGAATAGAGGGTTTAAACCAGAGATTGCTGGGATTTTGTCGGATAATCGGAGCGGACTCTGTCGATCTGTCCTCTCATCGTGTCGGGGACCCCTTAATTGCTCCGGGGTCCATTATACCGCCGAGGCATTGCAGTTTGTAGCGCGTAGGTTACATGAACACGTTTCGAGGGTTTAGCATAGTTGGTAGGCAAGAGCCCAGGTCATATATTGGGATAAATAGAGTAGAAAGTAGAATCCAGCGCTTTTTGTCACCTCAGATCAGGTTATGCCTCTCACATCCCAAATTTAATAGAACAAACAAACACTTGTGTTAAAACAACATACAAACCACGTAAAGAATAAAATTGGTGCCTCGAAATACATAAAAGGCATAAAAGATAGTAATGTTAATGAATGGAATACTTGTGCCTCTGTTTACCATGAATCGTCTCGAAACAGTTTGGTGAGCACACATCAAACCGTAAAACAAAAAGTGATTGACCAAATGAAAATTATAACTTTTAATGCCGTAGCATTATAAAAAAAATATCGGATATTGAACATATTTTTGTAAGTACAAACGCAGGCATAGAAGTTGGAACGGATAGTTGGCTCACGGGAGATATTGCAAACAATTAAGTTTTTCCAAGCGGTTTCACAATTTACAGAAGGGACAAACCTAATAGATTGGGTGGGGGAGTATTAATTGCTGTAAAGTCACATCTTAGTAGCCAAAGATACGAATGCGACGAAAATGATATGGAAAGCGTTTAGTGCAAACTGAAGAAATACAACAACAGAAGCCGATTCGCGTGCTCATTTTACATACCCCAGTTTCTAACACATGTTCTACACAAGCTCGACGACCAAATATCCATTCTCAGCAACGAACATAGCAACAGTATTATTACAATCGCTGGTGATACAATTCTACCGTCAATTGACTGGGATACGTACTGCGTAGGAAAATCTGCCAAAAACAGAGATTCATGCCAAGAACTCCTTCATGTCTTCCCAAAACACTCTCCAGAACAAATTGTTAAATCACCAACACGGGGCCACAGCATACTTGATATCGTCGCGAATTCTACGCCCGAAATCGTAACAAACATTGAAATAATGGACGGAATCAGTGATCATAAGGGTATTTTTGTAGAGTTAAAAACAAAGTTCGTGAAAATAAAAGGGAAAAAATACTCATTCAAAAAGGCAAACTTTAATGGACTACGAGGATATTTGAAAAAAGAATTGACTGAATACAAGACTGAAAACCGCTGAAAACCGATACAGAGAACAGCTGGAAATATTTCTTAAATATTTTAAGCGAAAGAATAGAGACCTAAATCCCATCCAAACTTAAATGCGACAGTAAGGAACCTAGATGGTACAGCGGGGAAGTCAGATTGGCATTTAGAAGACAAAGAAGGCTACAGCCAAATGAAAAAAAGAGTTTAAAAAGTGACGATATAGTTTATGTGAATACGTCCACACAGAAACTAAAATAATGTCGTAGTAAAACGAACATTATCATGTGCACAGCTCTACACTCTTTTATATCTAAAATGCTTAGCGAATATCTTGAGGATAATCCATAGTCATTCTGGTCTTATGCTGGGGAAATACAAGGTAAACGTCCAACTGGACATTCTTTGACGACGGAAAACGAGGAAATTATTAGACAGCGTGAAAAAGCCAAATATTTGAAACAAGTTTTTTCCAGAGCGTCTACAATAAAGGCAAACGCACCAAACGATCCTCCACCTTATTGAAAAGTTATCTCTTTAAAATGTTTAGCTTAATGAACAGTGTTAGTGTTTCCATATTCCAATTCTTAATATAGTATACGATACTTACGATAAAATATGTATTTCTCAATAATCTTACACAAACCATCGAAGTGGACTATTTCTGAATTATCGATCCCATACTCAAAATAAAGTTTCAGCCATACAACAAGTTTTTTCAAGATTTGAATTCGTTATTCCTAATTTAGCTAAAATGTCAAAAGATTACATCAATATCCACACAATACCCTGCAAATCTGCAGAAATATTAGTTCACATATGCCTATGGAAAAATAAAAAAAACACTGGAATACATACTATACATGCATAAATACATAATGCAATAATAGACTAAAACATTAAATTTTTGTATTTTACTAAATGTAATCGGGTGCTTGGATTCGATTTCCTTATGGATGTGTATCGTGCGAGGGAAGAATGAGCACTTGAATCTGTTTATGTTGGTGTCTCTCTAATTTCATCCCAGTGGTCTGATTTACCTGCCAACATAACTTTAGATAATAAAAATCCCTTCGGGCTCACAAGAAAACTCAGATACCCTGTACTTTTCTGAAAGTCTAAATCTTACAGGCTGTGTTCGAGAATGAAGAGGCTCCCGAGCTAATTATTCCTCCAGCGAAACCGTCACGCTTCCTCGCTTATCGTATCAATTTTTAAAAAACCTAGCGAAATTTCTCTGAACCTTTTCCAAATCTTTAATTAACGTCTCTTCCCAACGATCCAAAATACATACCACGCATTCCAAATGTGGCACAGCTAAAGCGAAGTAACACACTTCTCTCTTAACTTTTTCATTAACATTTTCTAAAAAAACAGTCTAATGAAACCTAGCTTCTTTTCGGCTGGCCCGAATATTCTTCTGGTTTTGAATTCCATGAATGGTTAGATAACATTTCATTACTTACGACCTAAAGAGATGAAACTGCTTACATCGTGTTATCTGACAATATATATGCAGAAAACTAGCATTCATTAACGTCAATATTTTCGATGAAGGAGTATCAATTATAGTTTAGTAATAGAGTAAAGCATGTTATTTACGTAAAATTATAAATTAACATAACTTTTGAAATTGTGGATGAATGCGATGTGTTCATACTAATCTATAAATACATAAACCTTAATTAAACGTCTCTGCTAAAATTGCTAAGAGCGAAAGCCGTTAAAAATTAAAGATACTGTAACCTTTACATAGCTACATTTATTTCAATTACTTTTCAAGCCTCAATGGAAGAAATGTTAGCATATGTTTGTTATACGATATGTAGGTATATAGGTAGAAAGTGTACGTTTGAATCGTGCCATCAGTAAATTGTCGGGAGAAAGTAAGTGGTCGATGGAAATATGAGAATTAAATTTATAAATAAGCGATGAATTTGTGAACGACTGATAAGTTTTTCACGTCATAGAACACCACAGAAAGACACTTACGGGGGACACTAATCAATGTACTAAGAGAAAAAAGTACAAAATAATGAAATAACGCTATGAATTTCAGAATGGAGTTAACATCTTCAGAACATAAGTAGATGGCAGGAAATCTGAAAAAAAAAATTCGAATCCAATATTTTATTAATCCTAATCCAGAACCCCACATAAAATGGATTAGGAAATGTTGGATATTGTGCGTGGTATATTTATTCGCCATTATTTATTTAATTCACGGTTATAATTCGTTTAGGGTATTTAATGAGTTAGACGTTTCACCAGAGAAGGTCATTTTGTTCTCATTGCCGGTAGCAGAAAATCACTACCAATAGGAAAGTTGTGATAAAACGCTAACATTCAATAGTGCATAAATTAAGCTATTCTTATACGAATAATTACTGGACTCGCTAGATCATTTTAACACGAATTATACCTTTGATTTATGGGAATATATAAATAGAATTTCTCCACATCAGTGGTCTGCGTTTTAAATTTCAATGCAGTAATTCCAAATGTTTTTATGAAAATGATTTTTAATACGGCACAGTCCGTGCATTCCTATATCACATTCCCAAATGAATGAATGCTTATGACTTTAGCGCAATGGCTTATCATGGATGGCAAGGGGTTCCTTAATTTTTTGCCAGTCCAAATCGCTGCATAAAAATCTTATGCAATGCCTAAAGGAAAATTTATATGCTGAGGTTCATTCTGTTTTTCTGAAAAATCAACTCATCTTTCAAAAAAATTCTCTCATCATATTTTTAACCAGGATTAAGTATGGCATTAAGTACTGACGTAATTTTCTGTAATACTAAGTTGACTTTTCCATAAAAAATGTTTCCCATCACAGGGAAAAGATTTTTATTTATTTCTTTTAAAAAAAACCCCAAACGACTTCCTTCACCAAGGCTACGCTTTTGAGAATAAACCGTGAAAGTTTTCCCTATTACTTCAAGATTACGCGTGAAGTAATTTCATTACGGCCTCCACGTTTCTCCCTTTCCTTTTGACTTTTATGCCTCTCTTTTCTCGGAAATTTTAATTGGGCTTTCTTCCGTGACCACTCACGGACGCCAGGGTGAGGGAAATAAGAGCACTTTTCCAGTTTCCACACAAAAGAACACCACGCCAAAAGATTTCCGACTTTTTGACACGGTTTACCGAAAGAATTCAAATGGTTGTGGGTCTAAAATAAACATTTCGTCAGCACGGTCAGAGAAACGTGTACAGAAAGAGGATTCTTAGAAAATCGAGTCTTCCAAGGATAAATTTGAACTCCAGTACCTTGATGTACAACTTTCATTCTAGGCCGTGAACATGAGGTGGTGTGCCATTTTTGACGCCGCGCAATGCGTTCACAAGTTCTCCCTAGACCCTTTTTTTTTCACATTTGCAGGTTTTGAGCGAGCAACTACCGTTCATCCTGAAAGGAAAATCAAGTTGACGGGCAATGTCAAGGCTAGAATTCGAACGGTGACCTTCAACCTTAGGACAGCACGCATCCTTGGGTCCCCTTTGAAATCGCTCCCTTCTCCTCGTCATTCCAGCCTCTCGTTCAAAGTCGCTCCTCCTCCTCTCGATCCGACCCACTACCGTACATTACCACATTCCGGGCACACGACGGCATTAAATTAAGCCGCATGGGGTGGGGCGACAGAAGTGGATAAACGAAGGTTTCAAGCGAGAGGAAAACGGAGTGGAAGGAGCGAAGTGAGTGCGCAAAGGATAAGCGGCGACTGAAAGGAAAACTGCAGGGGTTAGAGGGATGGGAAAAGGAGGAAGCTTGAAATGAGATGCAGATCCAGAAGAAGCAGGAGAGAAAGAAGAGAGTGTACCAAAACTTTTACTGCTAAAAGAGCAGGAGTGAAAAAATACGCATGTTAAATGAATAGTTCAAATCTAAAAATAAAATCAAAATACCTCTTTCCAGTTAACTCGGTGATTCCATAAATAAAGGAATGCGAATAAAAAGAGACGTTTCAGGCGTAATATGGTGGAATATCATGATTAATTAAAAATTTGCAACTTTCCACAAAATAAAATTTACTACGACCGGTTACAACGTAATTACATCATCGTCAGGTGATGATTCTGAGAGACCTGATGATGATATACGACATATTGAATCGTAGTTACATTGAATGTGGTATAAAATTTTATTTTGTGGAAAATTGCAAATTTTTAATTTAATTAAAAAGGAAGGAGTTTTTTCAATCAACCGAAAATGGCCAAACGCCTGGTGAGATTGAAAATCAATAATCGTCATTTCCAAACTGGAATATCAAGAGAAATCATTACAAGAGTCATATTAATGCAGCAAATATATTTTGTAATTTTCCCTAATAGCTAAGAAAAACATTTTGAAACTTAAAATTTTCAAAGAAATGTTTTGGGGTGGTAACCTGCAGTTCTCAACTTTTCAAATGCAAACGTATTATTATATCCCACGCCCCTTCCCCTCTTCTTATTTCTGAAATGCTCATCAAGACGAAAGACGTAACAAACAATCAAAAGCAAAAGAAATTTTATATGAAGTACCAGGATAACCGAAAATAATCTTATTAAGAAGAAAATCCTTACATCACTTAAGTATGAAAAAATTCTTCCCAGTTAAATGGGTAATTTGATAATTATGGAATAAATTATGTTACGCATGACCGTGATAGGTGGTTAAAAAATCTGATTGCCAATACGAGTTTAATTTTGCGATAAAACAAGATGATAAGCAGAATTAGGAAGTAGACACTGCCAACGAGGGTTAATCCTTCATATGCTTTAAAAGAGAGGGAAACTACTTCGTTTCGGCGGTTTTCCTCATGATGGAACGTAGATAAAAGACGGGGAACGATTTACTCGCTAATTTTGCCTTAATTTATCTGCGTTTATGAAGTGCCCCGCAAACGGTCGCAAGGGCGTGTGGCGATCGGTGTTAGGGCACCAGCCATGCATGCAGATAAAGTAGCTCTTAACGTACATGCATTTGATTATGTATTAGCTAATATGTGAAAACAAGCGTAAACGACCTCAGCTGTCGGTCGCCTCCCCTAAACCTATTATTACTATAACGAAAACACTAGAGTTAACCCATCATTTTATCGTATACACGTACATCATGTAATAAATGGTGTTTTTGACTAAATAATTACATTTTGGTTTTAAATTTAAACATATTAGGGTACATGAGGTTTTTTATGAATATTGGATATCGTTCATGGGAAGAACGAGTTCTTCATTTCTGTTGGCGACGGTGTCAAGCTCTCTTGTCTGCATCGCAAGAAAACTTAGGTACCCTGTGCCTTTGTAAAGGATTACGTTTTGTCCACTGTCTTCAAGAATCAATATAATCTCTACAGAATTCCTACAGCATCCCCGTCACGCTTACTCTCTTCTCGTGATAATGTTTAACAAGCCTTACAGATTTTCTCTGAACCTTAGCCAATTCCTGAATTAAGGTTTTCCTCATGAAAAGCAAATACTTATTCGCGGTATATTCCAAACATGGCCTAACTAAAGCGTAAGCAATACCTCTCACTTAATTTTTCAATACGTATGTCTAACCTAGCTTCTTTTAGGCTGACTCGAATATTCTTCTAATGCGTGTGCCCCATGAAAGGTTTGACGTCAGCGCAGCACCTAAGCGTTTCACCTGTTCTGAAACAATTATCTCGATTCCAACTGTTTTACATCTTGTTTTTATCATTTCGCCGCGTCCCGTTTACGGTGCACTTTTAATCACTCCCACTTGATTTTCATTCCAGGCCATCCAACCTCGGGAGCTGAGAGGGAGGTCTGTTGTGAGCCGTATTCACTGACATCTTCGGAATAGCTCCGTAAACACCTTGAAAACAAAATGAAGAACTAAGCGGAACATAAATCTTTGAAGTTAAAATAAAAGTCGACTGAATTCAAATGAGAGTTTTTTTTTGCCAGGCGGTTTCCGCTGCTGCAAGCGGCATCCATTCAAAACCCTTGGAATGAGAGTTCGTACGAGTGCATGGCAACGGGAAGACCGACGGTCAATCTCGCATCGGGTCACCTACCACAGGCATTTCTCAGTGGCACATTTCCGTCTCTCTTTCTTTAAAAGCCGCCTTACCTCCCCACACCCTACCCTATACCATGCCATACCCCCCTCCGCCGATTCAACTCGTTCCCGTTCCCAACGAATCCACCCCCTTTTACATCCCCTCTTCTCACTCTCATCTCCCACGCCGGTCTGCCCGTGAGGCTACGCGCCGACGAGACTCGTTCGTGAGAAAGGCTCTATGCTTCACTGGTGCTCGACCCGTCTCGCCGCCATCACTCGCTCCAGAGTTCCGGCAGAAGAAAAAAAAAAGAAAATGAACTAACCTTTCCGATTTCGCGAAGGGAAGCGAAAGAGGGGAGGAGTAATGAAAGGAGTCGTCACGAACGACGCTTCCACGAGGGACAGAGGGATCCGACTGAAGAGGGTGGTGACTCGAGTCGCCTCCGAATTTTCTCTCCCAGGGAAAATGTGAAGGGATTTCGTCCCTCGTCTCATCTTTTACCCATCCTCTCCCGTAAAATATTGAAAAAAGGGGTGTCATATTCCCTCACGTAATATCTAAAGCGTCAAGAGATATCATGATCAGCTCAAAAAAGAAAGCTGCTGAAAAAATGCGCCCTCCAACCAATTTAAAACTTATTGGCACGTTTATAATAAACATGTCTCTGCTTTTATTGTCGCCTAGTCGATCATGGGGCTTGCATAGAAGCGGCATGAATAGCCATAGATCTTCGATGATGTCATGCATTTCACATGCCTTTCGATTTTGTTATTCCAGCCATATATACCCGCCAAAAACACGTGCTTAAATGAAATTATATCCCTTTAAAAGGAGTACATAAGGTGATAATATAAAGATAAATGATAAAGCTTCATTTTTCCTTCATTCACACTCTCCCTACCAAGATTTCATCCTGACTGTGATTCTTGTATACTCCCATAAACACGGAATTGGAAACAAATTGTAAACCTCAGAGAATATCCGGCTTCTCTATCTTGCTTTTTTGAGGTTTCAGACTATTTTGAAAATGAATGGCATTGCTTCCTCTCCCACTATTTGCTTATCAGGAGAAATGCATGGGTAAAGTTGAATATAGTCCATCTCTCGAAGGAGCTCGGACCCGATGACCTATGTGCAAACCTGGTCGCCATCGCTTTCAAGCTAACTCAACCAGGAAGAATTAAGAATTGCTATATGCTACGAAGTAGCATAGAAATTCACCTTAAATTTCGAAAATGCTACATTCGGCAATCACCCATGCGTTTTTAAAATGAATGGTTAAACTGCTTTTTAATAGAAACATACACGAATATAACTATTTTCATCAGCACAAAAATATAAATGAAAAATTCAAATTTCCAATTCAATTATTAGCGATAACCTACGTATAAGGTTAAAAAGTCAAGACATGCGACTAATCGTCTATTACCACTTTATTATTAAGGTTACCGTCATACTTCAGGGGAAAAAATCCATCTCTGATGAGAACATCTAACAATCGAAAAAGGAAAACGAATTGAAAATTCGATGATAATCCGAATATCATATAAAAAGCGCTTGGACACTGTCAAAATTCTCGGACAAGAACAACATGTTAGGTGAGGCAGCCGTGTAATGTCAAAATTAGTTTTTCCTCTCAATCTTTGGTTGACAGATAATTGATTTTTCTCTAAAGTTGAATTAAAAACTTTCCGTTGTACCAGTTTAACCCCGAGTTCACTAAACCATGAGTTAACATAAATCAAACGGAGGAAATCTGGTGGCTTAAAGTGGCTGTCGGTTTGGCCAAACTTAAAGAAATTATTACGTTATAAACTCAAAGGTCAGGTTGTATAATGTTTCGCTAATAACTTTCGCCTCCGGTTAAGGTCAAAAGTCCTGTTTATGAGAGCTATTTAAGTTCAAAACTAACCTTTAAACAACTCAATAACTGGCAGACGATGTCACTACGGTTAAAATGTTCGCATTAACTAATGAGTAATCTTATTGCATTATAAAATCGAATTTTTCAATAATCTCCACGTTAAGATAACTTTCCCATTGACTAACTATCGATTGGACTTAATGTGATAAAAACTGGAAACACTAATGCAAAACTAATAGGTTTCATTCGCCAAAAAAAATGCCATTACATATTTTAGAACGGATTGCTCAGTCACTCATTTTCAGATCATTACAGGAAGATTAATCTGAATACAGAGTAATAAGAATACAGATCATAGAGTAATATGAACTTATAATAAGCTGTTTTCCAAGAATATTAAGCGTCTATATCCATGCATTACGTTATACGCAATGCATAACGTAATGCATGGAAATGTTACGTTATGTTACAAGGAATTTCACCGGTCAATTCACTTGCATCAGAATTTGTATATTTCGAACGGGAAAGAAGAAAGTATTTACAATTTAAAATGCCTCCTAACCGAAGCAGACCGCTTTGCGATAGTATTAATATCCTGGGTAATTCAATAAAAACGAAATTAGTGATTAGGACTAACGAAGCAAACCTTTCGCCGACATTTCCTCCGACCATCTTCCATTCCATACTACTCTCTAAACCTCGGATGCTTACTAGAAGTTCGATACTGCGGACCTTTGAAATGGAATATGAAATACTTCCTGTGTCAGCGAGAACAAGAATATACCCAAAGAAAAACGGTGGAAAAACGCCGAAAGCGAGGTAAAAAAAATGAAAGAGGGTGTTTTATCATTGCTATTGATTCTATGGGTGTACTAATCTCAATTATTGCAGGTAACACATCCCAATCATAATATCACCTAGTTTTCCCGATGCTAGGCTACTTACTCAGATTTTCTACATTGAGTGTCACGTATACCCTGACATTTTGTAATACATGTACCTAGACCTCGGGTCTTTAACTGTATTTCCAATTCTCCCTCGTTCTGCTCCAAGGGACTACGCACCATTCGCATACCCTTAGGGGTTACCTCGGAGGAGAGGTAGCGGAAGTAACAGTGTGGGAAACCGATGAATGCAAAAGGAACTGAGAAAGAGATTTGTGGAAAATTTTATACGAGACCGAAATGAAGAGCCTGGAAATAAAATGAGCACGTTTTCATGCTTTTTATATAGTACGTGAATAGCTCCATCCAGTAAAGCTTCATGTGCAGCAGTGCGCGTCCAGTTAGGCTGAAATGATAGTTTTGATATGTGAGAATTTCACGGTGCCAATACATTAACCGGGATTTGAACTTAGATCCTCATATATCCACCGGAGTGCTTCAGCCAATTAACCTACCGAGGAGCTCCACATATTTTTGGACATGACCCCTTTATTGCACTTACTTATGACGATATTTTTCCTAGGTATTTCGCTGATATGACGCTTTTAACAACCAAATATACACTATCATAACAATTGCATTTCTTTTCATTCATCTCGTTGATTTTCGTTTTTACGTGGAATTTAAAACAAAATATCTTTATCTGAATTCTTGTTATTCTCACAAATTTCCTCTGTTGCCCCATTTAGTACAAATTACCCCGGTTTCCGAGCCCTCGATGATGATGATAAAGATAAATAGAATTGGATTCAAAAGGAAAAAGACAAATTATTCAGTTGAAACTCCATGGACAAGGATCGAAACTGGTGGTCAAAATTTTAACTCTACCAACTGTTTCAGCGCTCTTACTTTACAATGAACGTTAAGGGGGGAATATGATGATATGGTTTTAGGGCCGCTGTTTTTCAACGAAGAGTGTGTGAATTTCATAGCCCACTGCCTGTGACATTCATTCATTTGGTGATAGGATATCAACGTCTTCTGTGCTCCGCCAGCTATTTTTTTAGGATGAAATGAAAACCCTATATCTACACACTAACCAGCAAGCCGTCGCAAGGGAGTGTGGTATGGGTTGTCAGGCAATCACTAATTCAACTTCTACTCCACTACTTTTCCACATACACATGGCACCCCGCGTTCCACCGAAAGGGCGCGTAAAAGGTGGGCGAACGGACGCCATTCATGCAACACATGTTATAAACTTGTACATAATTATAATGGTATTCTGCTTATAACTAATCCACAGACTATACTAAGAAGACAAAAATGTGAAAGCTCGGATTTCTCTTGAGGTGACCAGGAGGATTCCCCGGACTGTAGCTGAAAACACAGTCGCTACGAAACTACCTAAACTCAAACAAACAAAAAGATAATCAACCTTTCATAAGTAGGTTTTGAGAGTCCCCAAAAAACTATTGTGTACTCGAGGGAATGACTCGTTCTTTGCACGACATTATCTCCTCCTTTTTTAATATTTATTAAATTATGACCTTAAGTATTACTTATCATTTATTTTATTTACTTATTATTTTATTCTTACTTTTTATATGCCTCCATGCAGTCTTAAAATGTCTACTCCTGTCCTTTTTCTTTCTCAAACCCGATTACCTAACGGTCTCCCTACTATAAAGACTTACTTCTGAGGTGGAATGAATCATGAAATGATACAATAGAATAACAGTCAACTTTCTACTTATTTATCATTAAGTAATCTACCGGTTAAGGTAGGTTTTGGATGGACACAACTACCAAATTAATATTTTAGGGGGGACCGGGATGGTGTGGTGGATTAAATACTAGCTTTTCGTCCAGAGGAACTAAGTTCGAATCCCAGAGGCGGCAAATATATATCAGTAGTATCCGATTCCTACTTGGGGTGATTTGTGGAGAGTACTTTGAGTGAGGACGCCACACTCTTCCATTTTCTTCTCTCATTTATCTTTCTAATCATTTCATCTGTGATCCATAGTTTCCTTGTTATTTTCACATACACGGTTCCTATAGTGTCTTTTGCGGTATTTGATATCCCTTTCTTGATATATTCCCATTTTTCCTCAATAGTAATCAGCTCTTTACCCTCATCCATGATTTTCTCTACAGCCTGCTGGTACTCTTTCCTTGTCAATCCATTTAATGCTTCCACATTCCATTTCCTAACCCGCCGCCCCTACCTTATATTTTCTGAAACGGACGCTACACTTCATAACAACTAAACTGTGGTAGTCCGCATCCGCTCCCGTAAAGCTGTGCGAATTGATCACGCTCTTCCTGAATCTGTGACTAACCATAATATAATCTAACTGACACCTTTCTTAGTTAACTGGCATTTTCCATGTATACCTACGACTTTTGTGGTGTCTACACCAAGTATCAGTCGTCACTAACCCTTGTCTCTTACAGAACTCAATTACTTTCCCCCCGCGGCCATTCCTCGTACCTAAACAGTAGTCCCCCACCTCATCACCATCTCCTCCTTTCCCTATCGTCGCATTCCAATCCCCCATCACTATCAAATGTTTTTCTGTAGGAACACACTCGATTATGTCCTCTCAGTGATCGTATATCCTATCGAACTCCTCCTTATGGTTGCCCGGTGGCATGTATACCTGAACAATGACCAAGTTCGTCGGTTCTGGTTTTATCTCTGCTGGTAAAATTCCATCCGTTGCTTGTTCTATGTTGACTACTCTTCTTTCTACCCCCTTATTCAATATCATGGCAACCCCTCGTTGTCTATCGTCCCCGCCGCTTGGTATTATCACTCTAGTAATCTCCGCTGTCCTTCCATTTCGCCTCGCATAGACATAAAATATTTATATTTCCTCTTTCCATCTCTCGCTTCATATATCCTCTAATTTTCCTGTCCTGTCATGGAAATAATAATTGACGTGGTTTCCCGTTGCCTTCCTCAATAGGGTTTTTAACGTGACACCATCACTTAATGGCAGCCCCGCTGGGGTCAGACGCCTTTGCAGCCGCCTCACTGATGAACAGACGCTGCTTGGACTACCTTTCGTCTGGCTCCTAACCTTCGACCTATGTGGTATGGGTGACCCTACCAAGAGCAATTATCATCGCTCCCGCCAGTGCAGCTCTAGGGATCATCTAGGGCACAGCTCTTGGGGTCTATGGGAGGGAAAATAATATAATGACGTAGAAAACGACGAAGAAGATAAAGATTAATTAAAATCTGAATCCTGAAGAAAATGGGGTTAGGAATGTAAGTGGCATCATTTCGTAATCATTAGCCAAGGAAGAGGTTTTAAGGAATCAACGAAATATTGAATTGAGGGGAAATTTCACAGACATGCACGAAAAGTACGAAATTGTAGAGGAATAAAATACTACATTCGCATAATAACCTTTCATTTTATAAAAAGAGACTAAAAATGGAGGTGGAGAACGGGTTAACAAGGAGCGAAATAATTCACAACTTCGGCAACGAAAAATCGAAAGAAGCTGCAGTCGGAAAAGAGGATGGAGAAGGAATACGAAATCAGTTGGGTTCGTAGGGGGGCGATGGAAAGGGCGGAAGTGAGAGATGGTGGGGCGAAGAGGAGGATGGAGTGCGAAGTGTGTGCTAACCAAGTGGAGAGGGGTGAGATGAAGGATAGGCCATGAGGGGGAGAAGTGGGGGTTGTGCGGGAGCGTGTAACGGCAGGGCGTCGCGGTCCACGCGGCCGGGGGCCGAGCATCCCGTTTCCCGTTCCTATTCCATCTCCGCTCCACGCCATGTCCCCTCCGCCCCTCGCCGCCCTCTTTTTATCAAACCCGAAGGATACGCAGTGCATGCCCCGCGATTCTGTCCTCCGATATCCCGACAAACAAACGTCCACGGGGGAGGGATTATTTTTCAGAGGAAATGTTCTTCGTGTACACAACACGAGGGGAAGAGGACTGATTGCCAAGGGGTTTTTTGTTTCCCTTCCCCATACCCAATCCCCTATCTATCCCATTCTATCTCCTCTCCGCTTCCCTCACCGGGCTCCGATTCTTTATTTCCTACCAAGGTTTCGTTTGCAGGCATCTTGAGAGGCCCATTTTCATCTTGCGTATTCTCTCTGTCTTCCCGTGATTTTCTTTTGCTTCAACATTTTCCCATTCACCCTTCGAGCATTTTATGGGCACAGCGGTCCATGTTTTATTCATTTATTCCTTTCAAACATTTTGCAATTAGGTGTGCACAGATGGAAACGTTTCACATAGCACATAAACTCATGGTCTTTGTACTTAAAATTTCACAAAAGGTAGTTTTGTCTGTAGTCATTTGAATGCTAAAACATTTTTTGGAAAGGGTTGGAATCATTCTTCTGATAATTGATTCCACTAACTCACTCCGCGACTCAAGAAGGCATTTAGCAGTGCTTTTTTTCCCGTCGCATGTTATTTTAAACCTAAGGTCAATTTTTCCCACAAAATTATGAGCCTCCATTCTCTCACTCATACCCTTACAACATGGATGAGAGGCCAGTATTCCAAAACCAACCGCTAAATCCGCCTCCTCTCTTGCAAGGTATCTCGTTTCAATATTCCCAACATGTAAAGGGAATGGAAAGAAATTGTTTAAAAAAGAGTGGGCAGACATTGTAATTCAGATCAGTCACAGAAAATGAAAGGAATTTCTATCCTCGTTTTACGTTCGCGAGCTGGTTGCCTGAATACCTGTTCCATAAACTTAAAATTTTATTCCAAAGTTGAAGAGATTATCTAAATTTCAAGCCTCGCAATAGCGGATGGAGTACTATGATAATGTAAAAGTACAAGTGATCGATATAGGAGCAACAATTCGTTCAAAGATTCATGTTTTAGGAAAAACAAAGAAAATACCTAATAATTACCTTTTCTCATTCAGGGAAGTTTGGGCTACAAGACTATCTACGGTACAACGAGACATTTACTTCCCTCTCTTAACAAAATGCTACCTGACATCCGGCACTACAATTAACTCCTCTTCATTTCCACCTATTGTCTTCTTCCCTTCATCGTATCCAACGTGCCTATCCTATTCCTACCCCTTCCTCGTTTGCCTAACCTTCTCCCATCTAAGAGATGCATCTCCCTCATATCACAGTCTTCAACATCCCATCGCCAATCAAAATCCTCTGGGTCCATTTTTCCTGCCTCCTTTGTATTTTTCCCAGCAATTCTCTCTCTTCCCAACCATGACTTTGCCCTCCTCCCAAACCATGTGTTTGACGAATGATTACATGGAAGAAGGGACTGCCAGTCTCAATCTCACCCGAATATAACTGAATTATTATTATTATTATGACTAGCACTTCTTTCTTCGTTTCCTTTCGGTCTATTTAACCTTTTCAATCTTTTTCCACACCACATAACTTAAGCCTCTAATCTTCGCCTATCGTCTTGCTTTACGACCATTACCGCATCGTACTAAAGTAAGCTCAGCATCCAAGTTTTAACAAGCCTTTTCTTAATCTCTTTCTCAACGTACTTGTCATCAATTCCCTGCTCCTTGTAACAGCTTCTTTGACTAACGCGTTTCGCCTCGTTAATTCTTCGTCTTATGCCCCTACTACTTGGAACAATTTGACCCAGAACAGCTCACAAGATAGGTAAACTGTTCCATTGCGGATACGTCTCCTATGCCTCCAATTTACTCCTATTTTCTGCAATTAATTCCAACCAATGAACTCTATTGAACGCTTTCTAAAAATCTATTTAATAAATGCATTCTGATTGCGTTCAATGTTCCTCTCTATTCGTGACCTTATTACTATGACATAACGCGTGACTCTCTCCTTCCTCAATCCAAACCGATCGTCCCCTAATTAATCATTTACCCTGCTCTCCATCCTCTTGTTGATGACTTATCTGCGAACGTATTCAAACGTATTGTTCTGAAGACCTCATACACGCTGTCCCTCCCTTATCTGAGATAGGAACTAACATTTATCTAATGACATCTTCCGGCCATATTCCTTCCTCTTAGCGAGAGGGCGCAAATTTAGGCATCTATTTCGGCCTCTAGATTTAGGACACGAGATTTTTGGATGGAAAAGAGAAGAAAATGGAAGAATATAAACACGGAGTTAGGCAGAAGATTGAATTGGGAAAAACTATGGAGTATATTGCAAAAAATTGGAATAAATTGGTGAGACAGGAGGCTAATTCGCAACCTATGCATGTCTCAAAGTGGTCAGGTGCGAGCGGGGAACGGAGATTCGAGTGTTAGTAAGAGGTGCAAGGCAGGGTTGTCAATGAACACCGGTGCTGTTCAACGTGTATGTGGAGGACGCGATTAAAGAGGCTTGGAAAGTATTAGAGGTAGGAACGAAAGTCGGAGGAGAATTTGTAAAATCAGTTAGGTTTACTGATGACCAAGCATTAGTTTGTCAGTCAGCCAAGGGGTTGCAAGCATTGTTGAGTGAATTGGAGGTTCAGTGCGATAAATATGGGATGAGAATCAATATTAATAAAACAAAGGTTATGCGATTTTCCAGAAAGAAAAAGGCTAAGCTAAATATTAAAATAGGCGGGGAAAAAATAGAGCAGGTAGAACAGTTTACATATCTCAGAAGTGTTTTGGACCAACACGATCCAAGTAATAGGGACGTAAGGAGAAGAATTTCTCTAAGCAAGGAGGCTTTCTCAAGGAGGAGGGAGTTGATGACGGGGACGTTGAGTAGGGATGTTAAGACAAGACTCGTAAAAACTCTGATATGGAGCGTAGCTATGTATGTACGGCGCGGAAACGTGGTCACTGAAGCAGGAGGATAGACGTAGACTGGAGGCTTTTGAAATGTGGGTGTGGAGAAGAATGGAGAAGGTGAAATGGACCGAAAGGAAAAAAAATGAGGAAGGTGTGATTCCTGGAAGCTTAACTGAAACACTGGAAAATGCAGCATTATGGCTCTTGCTCTAAAAAAACCTCTGATATTCAACTACACCATTACCTCAACTCCCTTAAATTGAGTAACGACCATGAAAGACCTTGGTGTTTTAACCGACCATACACTAAATTACTGTGGCCACAAGAAGACTGTAAAAAATACAGCAATGTTCCTATTAGACCTTCTATACCGCTTCATAAAAATTAAAGATCCAATAATTATCCATTCGTACTTCTCAACAATTGTCCTTCCCATAGTATCATATTGCTCCCCAATTCGCTCCACCTCAGCCTCAACTACTCTAAAATCCCTCGATTGTAAGAGGCTCTCACTTCTTTGCCAAAATAGTCAAACACCGATTCCCACATTTCCACAATTTGTCCTCAAATTCTGTTCTGTCTTCTTTACCCATTTCTAGCTCCCAAAACCGCCGACTTAAAGCTGATTTAAAGATCCTCCACAACATCCTTAACTCGACTACTGACTGAACTGCTCTCTCTCTCTTCGACTTCAGGATACCAACTCTATCCACCCGCACCCACTCCCTACTTCTTCTGGCTATTCCTAGGATAGCTCTCACTAAGCGCTCACATTTATTCCGCCTCTCCTCCCTTCCAAATTCACTCCCTCACACTGTCGATCCTTTTTATCTATCATATAATAATTTCACCACCCCAGCTTTATCCCACCTGTAAACAAGTTAAATATTTACCCTGTCCATGTTCGGTTCTCGTTATTTATTGTTATGCTGTTATTGTATTTTGTCCTCTCTCATGTTTTTGCTTTATTTTTCACTGTAAATTGGCGCTACTACTCTATGTGAATAATGTTTTAAAATAAAATAATGAACTAGGCATGCTGGGCAAGGAGAGGAGTTATTTGGGAGAGTACTAAAGAGGCAGAAAAAATGGATGATGGGCGTATTGATGGGCAGTGAGATACTGAAGACTGTAATAGAGGGAGAATGTTAGGTAAACGAGGGTAGAGAAGGAACGGAATAGCGATGTGGACGGAATGTAGGGAGGTAGGAAGTACACAGAGATTAGGAGGACCTTGATGTAGAGTAGGTTGCTGGATTGTGTTTTTTTACGTGTAACAAAATATTTACTTGGTGGTTTTGTCCATCCAAAACCTACCCTTACCGATAGATTACTTAAGAAGTAATTACATATATATTTTTATATATACTCGTATATATTCCATTTCTCTTGAACTTCCCTGGATCAATTAATCACTTTCCTGATACCTTTGATTGCTTGCATGGATTTTCCCGTCAGACTTTCGGACAGTAGTTTCACCTTCCTTTATACGTACCGTAACATTTTCCCGCTTCCTATGTAAACTTGAGGTTACATCCTTGCACTACGTCTTTCACCATGCTTCGTTCCCCTCTTGGTTTCCCGCCTCATTTTATTATTTAACTATTTGTACTTTCTTCGACGTAACTCTGTGTTTACATTCTTCATTTCCTTCTTTCGTTTATATTTTTAATCAACTACGTCAAGGGATCAGAATATATAACGTTTGTCCGACCGTGTTAGGAGGGAACTATTTTTTTGGTCAAGGGCAGTTTAGTTTGTAATCACCTCCTGCCACACGCCGTGGCAGTGAATTGCAGGGTACTAAATAAACCTAAAGGCTACCACTATTCCATGGTTATCAGCATGCATATACATAGAAATAAATGAAATGATATCCTTATCTGAATAACATAGTATATACTTTCGAAGAATATTAAATTTAGTTATCGATGCGTTTATTTAATGATAAAGAAGCCCCACCGTCAAGAGAGCCTGGAAATGCTAATAATCAAAACATAATAAATATGGAAAAACAAATAAATATGGAACGTTATACTAGAGTTAGTTTCCTCACATTTCGAAAGAGCTTATCGTAAATGCTGGGAACAAATTAATATGTTCGGTTTGATGCTCACGCTTTAAAAAAATTAACGTCCCCTAATTTCCTCCAAAACTGAACGAAATTAACATAAATGATGTATTCTATTCGCTTTGTAACTATTTTCTTTTCAACCCCTACTGCGTGGTCTTATTTCATGTACACCATTCATGTGCCACGAACGCAAACAACTAATCTTTGAGCGGTCTCATTTATGGAGTGGAAAGCAGTAAAAAATAAAGTTTTTCCAACAACCCGAGCGACCTCTGTTCTTTACGATGCAGATTCAAGGGCACGCACTTCTGCAGTCACCGATTATGAAATAAGGTTTATTTTAGGGTCACCCAAATAACTCGCATTTCGAATACCATTGAAATTATACACTGCCCTCTCGAGAAAAATTTCCGGCTCGATCGTTTTGTTTCGCGAACGTGCACCTCGGCCACGAACTCCTCAGTCTCACACCTGGTGTGGCATGTACAGCCTTCCCTCCCACCGCCCATTCTCACTCCCCTCTCGACCTCATCGCGGAAACACCGGACCCCACTCTCAAGACCGCAAATAACCAGCGTGTTGCCCTCTAGACGCCGTCTCCTTCGTCCACACCCTCTTTTAAGACTCTTCCTTCCCCAAGTTCTCGGACCCCTGGCACTTCACCCGGTATCCTTTCTCCTGCCCTTCCCACACTGTTTCCAGGCGACGCCGGCCACCCTTTCCACCCCCTTCCCAAGCCAGAGGTTGAACATTTCCGTGCGGGTAGCTCTCATGATCCCATGCAAATTGGGAAAGGAGTAGGGAGACGCTATTTAACAAATATCTCTTTTCCTTCTGATCACCTTTCACATCCGCCTCGTCCCTCTAACACCTTCGGGTCTTAGTACGGGTGTCGTCGTCTCCTTACTTTGAGGTCTCTTCCTCACTGTAAACTATGCTGAGTTACTCTCGTCCTAAAACATTCCTCTGTATTTCCTGCTCACTGATTATTATCTCATCCTTCCTTGCCTTCAATTTCAAGTGGACTTTTTTTTATCATCACATGCGATTCACAAGTCCTGACTCCTATTTCATCCGTTGTTGTTTCAGCTGAGAAAAACTCTTATCCTTCTTCTGCTCTCATTTTGTACGCTGTTTAAATGCATTTAACTTTCACCCTTTTAATTGAAATCGATATGTCCTCCTCACGGAGGGAGAAGTCGTTTCCAGGCTAAATGGCAAATAGATAAAATATAAATATTTAAATGCTTCACACTAAGAAAAACTTAATTTTTGATGTCGCAAATTTTTGATACTAACAAATACTCATTCTTTCCCCGAACAATCAGAAATCATAATAGTGAGAAACCGAAGTCACTTTAAAATTATTAAAAACATTTACTTTATAAGTCGGAACAAAATTAAACATTGCAAAGATATCAGGTATATTAATCGCGTCACATATCGACCCATAAAATTTGGCATATGCTGTAGAATAAAATGAGAATAAACGTAGCGGGCTTATTTAACCATGGCCTAGTCTGAGCTAGACTCAGAACTTCAATTAATAGGCGTACGGAACCTACTTACTATTGATACTACATTGATTCAAATTTACTTTCAGTAATTTTGAATCAATGTAGATAGTCGTTACATTACGATCTATTTGGAGGTCACTAGCATTCGATTGCCTAGTGATTTGTCTTGTTCTGTCCTCTAGACCTTTCTATGCCACTTGATAACAACGCTCGTCTGCAATTTCTTTTTTCTTCTATTTCCCTATTATCATCATCCCGCCATGTACTCAATCACTCCGACCGTCATTTCGATATCCGCCTTTCTTGTTCCCTAGGGCGTGCGACACATTCGCGTGAGGGCTGCAACGAATGCTAATTCTGGATTCTCCTCGTGGAACATGTTTAGAAGGCCCTGACAAAACGAAGTGCAAATAAAAACTCTTGTTCCTATGCCTTCCTGCCCAAAAAACTGAACAGCGACCATAAACAACGGGAACACGAGAGAGAATCCAGCATGGAATTCTTTCAAAATGGACTGGCACTTAACGAAATTAAAATGTAAGTGAAGGAAGTTAAGTGGAAAGCAATTTAATAGTCTCTGAAGCCTAAGTCCATTTAACGTTAACTGCGGCAGTCATGGAAAAAAAACAATGCCGTTTAAATTCCACCTACTCCTGGATAAAAATCTTTCCTAATATTGCCATTACTCCTCATGTGGACACTGTGCATAACCTACCTCAGAACGCCATTCTTCCCGTCCCATCAACTCGATTGGTAGCTATTATTTTTGCCGTACTGCGAGAACTCTTGCAGCTAAACCCTTATGAATCGGCGTTAATCCGCAGCATTACGGGCGTCGGAAGCGGCCTGCCCATCCCCTCTTTTTCTACCACCCTCCCTCGCCCGTCCATTCCCCATTATCTACCTCGCCACATCTCCCAGCCGTTGCCACGTGCGACCCCCTACTCCCCTGCGAAAACCCCCATGCCTCTCTCCCTCGAAAACCTCTGCGCCGCGATAACATCCCTACCACGAGGTTAGCTTCGTTACTAAATGAATTACACGACTTCCCACGACGGTCGCTCTCCGACCTATGCGGTGTGCGTACCAGGTTCGTCCGCCCTCCCTCCCCCACCCTCCTCCTCTCCGTCTCAGTCTCGACTAACCAGCCCTCACCCCGTCATCCAAACCCTTCTTTCAGCAACCCCTTCACCTCCGTCTCTTATCTGCATTATCTCTCTGCCTTTCCTTCTGTCTCCCCACCCACCTCCCCGGATTCGTTTTTCCCCTCTCCCGCCCAAAACGTGCCCACGGGCCCTTCAGTATTCACCCTTTCGCCCCACCTATCTTTTACGGCCCTGACTCCCGCCCCCCTCAAACGCACTCTCCCTCTTCGCAAGACCCCAACCGCCCTCACCACCAGCGTCTCACTCGACGGCGCCACCCGTCTTCCACCGAGTTCGCAAAATGTTGGCGAGTGCACAGGTCCCCCTGTCGTGCAAGTTTTCTCAAAAAGTGTTTGCGTTTTAAGGGACTGAGAAACGAATCTCTCACTCTTGCTTATCCGACTCACCGTCCCCCGTCTCACATAATCTTCATCCATCCTACAACCTCCTAACTTCCTTCTTTTGGAGCCTCGAACCACACCGGAGTATACAAATTCACGACGTTCACGACGCTCTTATTCCAACATCCCAAACCCATCGCGCGTTATATTTTGGGTAATATGTTTATATACGTGAATGTACGAGCGCGTACGCATAGGCATTCATGCGTAAAACTTTATCCTAGAGGACTCGCTTACTGGACGAATGTTTGTTTCACCAGATTTTAATAACCTTTCCCTGCTGAACTCATAAATGTTGGTGGTAGCAAAATATTCAATAAGAACATTGAGATATGGTACCACAACATACGATGATGCAATAAATTATTATCTGCGCCTTTCTCATTACACTTACATGATGATTACGACATTGAGTTTAAATAGTTTTGCATTGCAATATAATTGGTGTTAAAATACTAAGAAAACCATCATAATGTGCTGGCGGCTTCACCGATATATAACACCATCGGAGGCATCAATGAACTTATATCGTCATTTCACAGCATTGCATAGTCAAAAATTTATCTGGAAACATATTAGGTACTTATAGTTCATCTTGCTACCATTCAAGGTCAATCCAGATCCAGATTTTCTCCCATCACTCTCCCATAAGCCTGCTTGATCATATCGAGGGTCTCAGTTCCCGTCTTCCCGAGTTTCGCACAAAACTTCACGGAATAACATTGCCCTAAATTCAGATTCATTTTGTTTTTCGACGCGGACAAAAACCTTGCTTCACTAAAATCGGTGTCCTCAGTCAACGACAGCCCGCAGGCGACTGAGGTTGGTGTCGGTCTGTTGCTAAGAGCCCCCTCCACCTTACCCTGCTAGGCAGCCCCCCTCCACCGCTCCGTTCCCGCCAGAGAAAATCAGTTTTACCACTTTTGGGTGCGACCCTGTATGACGAGTTTTCACGATTAGGATTCCTAGCAAATACGGTGCCTAATATTTCCAAAAAACCAAGCTTTGGAGTCAAATTATAAAATATGCATATCCCTGTAGAGTATTTTAGATAAGTTTTGAAAAAATAATTTATGCTAGAGTGAACGTTTCAAGTTTTACCACACGTTGAACTTGAACTTCGATCACTTTTTACTACTATCAAAACATCACATACCGCGTCGGAGCCAGAAAAAAAACAAGCTCGAAACACGCTCCGAATTCAACCCCCGTAGAGTTGCAAGGGCAATAAAAATAAATCGATATAGAATCTCGAATGGCGGGAGAGTGGAATACGTGGACGAGGTGAGTAGGCAAAAAATACGTGGAGGAGGGAAAAGAAAATTATTTATTTTTCAACATTAAACAGGCGTCAGCGTAGATTTTTCCTGCTTGCTCGAGTTTTAATGGATTGCGTGAGGAAAAAGAGCGATGAAAGGCAAGGGCAAACGACACCCTGGATTAGCCGCTCGAACGCAGGGTGCATGGGTGAAGGACGAGAATTGGTAGATAAATCAGTGGCAAATTCAGTTTGGGGGTAATAATAAAGGCAAAGTGGAGTGATCGAGTTGATGAACGTAAGAGATTACAATTTAAAGAAATTTTTTCACAAGAGATGGGAAAGGGGTAGCGGAAGCCGTAACGAGTTAGGTTTCTCCGTAAAAAATACGGTTAAGGAACGATGGAAAAGGAAGAAACTGGACACATTGAAACGGTCCGGAAGGCAAGTTTGAACGGGATGCCGTGTGTCACGTAGGGTCCATCACACGTGCGGATGCTAAAACGGGCGGGGCTGACTCGACAGGGGTGGGTAAGGATCTTGCACGGGCGTGTGCGTGCGTGGTGTTGGCTGGAGGACAAAAGACAAGTGGGGACGGGGACTGGTTGGTTGGAAGGGCGGTGAGAGCAAATTAAAGCAAAGGGGAGAAGGGAAGAGGAATTTAAGGAGGAGGTGGTGGTCGCGGCGATAAAAGAGAATCAGTGTCACGAAAAGGAACGCCTTGAGGAAGGATTTCTAAGAAAGCCTTGGGATGGTGGGAGCACGGCAGGAGGATAGGGACACACATACTGGGAGAAATAAATTCTTCCTGTGTCAACGCTAAATTAATTGAATGCCAAACTTAGATTCCTCGGAAAACTGGTCGGAAACCTTTACCTACAAACGGCAGATTAGGTAGTCACTAACAGTTCTAGTAGCTCCACTCGGTCTTCGTCAGGCAACTAATTTTTGTTACTAAGACTTTAATTCTACTTAGACCTACCTTGACTTAGAAGAACAAAGTGAAAAGTATTTTAACTGATGTCCAGATATGGTAGTCTAAAGTAAATTACACAGTCAAAAAATTTTAACCAACTATTTTATACCGTTCTCCTTTTTCCAAATAACGGTAAGAAAATACTCCGCATCTTAATGACTACGACTAATACTAAAATATCTTATGGACTGGGTGTATTACTTTACTGAAAATTTTTTTCACACAATGGACACGAACCGTTCAATGTCGGAAAATCATATTTGCGCATGGACACAAAGGAGTGCACGTTGGCGATTGGCTAGATTGCATTCCTATAAGGACTGCGGCACTGCTCATGCACGTTAATGGGCAGAAAATAGGAGAAGAAATAAAAGGAAAGAAGCACCTTCAGTATCAGTCTTACCTCTAATCTGACCCTCATACGGCCTGAAGTAGAAGTAGTAGTTATTAGGGAAGGCGATCGACAATTGAGGTCACACTGTTACGTACCTACTCGAATAAGCATGAAAATCATGAAGCCTGTATTAGGGAAGTCGAAATGGAAATAAGTTCAACCAATTAGACTGTAATTTTTGCGCCTTCATTTGCCCACCTTTGGCGCTTAGCTCTTCATTTGTCAAAGACTTATTTACCCAGTGACTTTTTCTCCTCACGATTTACATAATATCGTTACTCACATCTTGCACTCCTGGTCATTGTTTCCCAAGGAAAGCGTTTGTAAACACTTGAATAAGCAACTAGCTTGAATTTGGTTCGATCCTCGTAGCAACGTGTTATTTACCATTACGCCCTTTCATAAGAAACACCCCATCCCATTTTACAAGTGATCTCCGTTGTGTGGTGATATGCACAGGGAGGTTTAGAGTCGAAAGTTATTACTATGAAACATTAATCTCCATTGTGTCGTCAAACATCGGGTCAAATTCTCGGTCTTCGTGGGTGTCTCCTGGATTGTCAGTGGATCCAATGGATTTCGCCCTTATACACGAGCACTATTTTCTCTCTTTACCCGCGTTACTTCCACTTTTGCACTGAAGTTCGCTCTCCTGATTTCGGAGATCAGGAAGCCCTTATGAAAGGATGAAAATAAGAGTCTTTAAGACAAAAGGACTGCCTAAAAGAACAATAACTATAAATATAACCAATAAAACTATTATGCAAAGTGCTATTAGAAAGAAGAGTGCATATTAAGGCCACGAAAACGAACGTCTCCCCATTGATATGAATATATAAATATAAAATGTTTGTGTAATATACAAATAGTAAATGATTGTGTAATTAATTCACTCCATATGGGTGTTCATTCTATCAACTCAAAATTAAAGTGAATTCGTCAGAGAAATGACGGGTACAATAAGGATCCCAGTTCCATGATAATCTGCAGGTTGTTCCTAACCTGGAGAAGTTTGAATCTTCATTTGTCCTGGGTGTTGTAGTCTTCCTGAATGGAATACCTTGATATACACCATGCACTAAGTAACCCAATTAGTCGAAGCACCACTTTAAGCCTACTTACTCACAGCCGACTGTTACTCACTAATAGTGGCTCACCAAAAAGAAGCTAGGAATATTTATGAATAATTTGATTTCCCGTAGTGCAATGCCGAATTATTGGCGCCTGGTGAAAAGCGTGATCATATATTGAATAGAGAATGTAGAATCCATAGGAGTGCTCTCCTATTTATATGTCATCTTTTTGGTTCTCCAAGTCCAAATTCTATATTAATTTCATCTGATGCGATATTGACAAGAGAAAATGTTATTCGGCTGCCTGCAAGCAATAATTCTTCCACATGCGCCTCATATGGTTTCTCACTTTATTAACTCAAAACTAAGGAACGACGTTTATTTGTTTCACTATTGTTCACGTAGAATTTTGTGCCCCGTGTTCCAAATATCCGTAATAAATAATAATAAACGAGAGTTGTGAAATAAAATGGGTATGAGAACGTGTCAACTAGACTATTTTTATGTGGTGAAAAAATAGCAAGACGAATACATTTTGATACTCTTCTTCTTAAAATTAAATGTAAATAGCATAAAATGGAAAATCACTCTCAGTAAATATTTCAGACGAGATGTAAAGGAAAGTGATTAAAAAAGAATCCTTCCTCGTAAAGAAAAAAATCATTTGACACTCTTTAAAGAATTTATCGTAAAATCTGCGTCCTACGAAATAGAACACTCGACCAATTTCATTAACAGGCATGTTATTCGAGTTCACGATGCTTATTGTCTTCGGTATCTTTGAAATTCAAATGCAACATAATTTAGCGATTCCATTAGATTAATATTCTATGCTTGTTTTATGTTGACTTCTTCCTACCTCTTTATTCAATATTATGGCAACCCCTCGTTGGCTCTCGTCCCCGCCGCTGTATATTATTCAATACCTATCGCTCCAGTAATCCTCGCTATCCCTCCATCTCACCTCGGATAAGCCTAAAATACATATATTTCCTCTTCCCATCTCTCGCTTAATATTCTTTATTTTCCTGATCTCAACATTGTCCTAACTTTCTATGTTCCCATTCTATCTAATTTGGTCTTCTTCTTCTGCGTCTTCTGTCCTACAGCTGTCGTTTTTCCTTATTGTATTCACACACACACACACACAAATATATTTATATACATTCAAATACGAAGTCCCGCCATACGGCGCACAAATATTCATTCAAACATAGAAATAGGTATAAGGAAAGGGGATAGGAAAACACATAAAAGGCGAACACAGGACATGTGGGGAAGGCGGTTTTTGAGCAGATCACGAAAGTAAAAATGTTTCCTTGACCGGGATTTGAACACCGGATCTTCCACTTGCCGGGCGGATTACACATCCGTAATGGTAGCACATCCGCCCGGCAAGTGGAAGATCCGGTGTTCAAATCCCGGTCAAGGAAACATTTTTACTTTCGTGATCTGCTCAAAAACCGACTTCCCCACATGTCCTGTGTTCGCCTTTTATGTGTTTTCCTATCCCCTTTCCTTATACCTATTTCTATGTTTGAATGAATATATATATATATATATATATATATATATATATATATATATATATACACGTACATATATGTATATATATATATTAATACAATGCACATAAGAACGCGGTACTAAATTGATGTAATAGGTACATTTCCTCCGTAAAAAAGTATACAGCTCTGCTAGTGAATAGTTTTCAAACTGAACTATGTTTTCACGATATTTCCAGTTTTCAAACAAAATAAATTTAAAAATGAAGGATAATTCATTTTTTAGGTACTCAACTCAAGTTCTGGCCTTTGAGGAAAGGTAATGCTCTTGGAATAATCCACTGCCCCCATTTACGTCATATTTCGTCCCAGGTGGATATTTTAACATTTTCTTTTCGAGACTTCACAGCGACGGAAATAGAAGTGCTTATCCTCTCTTCAGTGTCCACACACCAAAGGTAATGACTACGGATCCGCTGCAGTGATACCGAATCGATATAGAAGTGAGCTACGTTTTTTCTTGTAGGCACGTAACGGGAGAGAAAATAGGTCATGCAGTTAATTCTACGCTTGAAAAGGAACGTCAAAATACACCAAAACATTTTAAGATTCGAAGCAAAAAAATCAAATGAAGTCACGATCATATCTGAAGGGGTTTTTGGGGTCTAAAACGCTAAAAATATGTAAAATTTATTAACTGAAACTTTTAACCTTTGTTTTGAGTGTTATACTCAGATGATTGTAAACTCTACAATATGATGCCATACAGTCATCTAAACAAGAAAAGAATCTCAAGGTATTCAACCAAATATTGGCAGCAGGTCGGGTGAAAATACTTTCAACGATTATTCAAATCTATCGATTCTGTCTTATCCAATTCCAAATAGATGGAAATTAACTTCCATTTGTTAACTTTAAGATCTGTTTCCGATTAAGCTTTGTTTCTCCGAAACTTCTTTCGGCGTGAGAATTTGCAGGTGCATATAGGCAGGTAGGTATAAGTGATTTTCACTGTTGTTCTTGTTCATTGCTGCCATTCATACTAAATTCCCATTTAAAAAATGTAGATTGACCGTCTAAAACTGAGATGACTATTTAAACCCTAGCCTAATCCAGTACACAAAACCATAAACACAGTAATCAACCCGAAGGTCGGTTTGGTAGGTGATGGTAGAGTTCACCCAGTAAGCCCGACGGCGTGTGAAATTCACACATCAGGGTAGGGGGGCCAGTTCCTTTCCCTGGGCCGGTTATGGTTTCCCAGAAAGATCTGGTACCGAAAAAACCACAAAGCTTGGGTGGAGCTGCAAGTGCCCAGAGTGCCTTGCCCGGGAATCGAACCCGGGTCCCTCCGGTCAATAGTCTAACGCCCTACCACATGGACAACCGCGACCCACACACAAACAAAATATAAATTTAAAAATGTTTTTAAACTAATATACTTAATCTTTATAAACTATATACCTTAATCCAATGGACTTAACCCACAGATGCATTCGTAACTAAGAGTTACGCAAGAATAAATCCACCTCGGTCCTTGTGCTACTGCAGCGTCACAGTTCAAAAGATCTCAAATACGACAGAATCTCGGGGCACATACCTGCAAGAATAAATAAAATAAATGTAATGTTCACTTTATACATATATTTCATCATACAGCATAGAAGCATGGAGTCAAGAATTAAGGAGTCTACTTTGAACTATTTAAATTGTAAAATCCAAGGTCGAATGCAACGAGTCACACTTTTTGCAAATAAAGAAAAATGAAGTAAAATCTAATATAAAGAGATTCTACATTTATTTGTAGTCCATAGCCGAGGTGCATTTCGGCAAATAGTAGATATTTTTCCCTTTATAAGCTGCCTTATTTGGTTTGAAACCAAATAACTTAGTAAAAATAATAGCGACAGTCGACAATTAGCGATCAGATTTAGAATTTAACCAAAATTTCAAAAAATATACGTCAATGACGGCCTGTAATATCTTTATGAAATAGCCTCCAAAAGATGAGAGTACTCCTTTTATCAGTTTAGAAAACGGCCGCTCCTAAGACCTTGGTGAATTAGTGGGTTTCACGTTCAACTATTTAAAATATTTATACTTTTTCCCGCCACATATTTATCTTCTTTTTGAAAATTTTAAATTGATTCTAGTTCTAAAATAGTTAATGAAAAATAATATTAGCCACTTGAAATATTTAAAGAATATCTAAGTAAGCATCCTGCCTCGTTCCCGAAACTCACAAAAATAATTTCCGATCCTACACATCAATAGTGACAGGGCCGATATAATAGCAGTTACGACCAATAGTCAAAAATAAAATACTATACGAGATATTGACATCTACACAGCCTTCTGAAAGCCACCGCTGTGGTGTGTGGCAGAGAGTAATTCAACACCGGGCATGTGACATCTAAAACTAAGTTCTTCCCTAAATTTTTAGTTACAATAAAATGTAAAATGATTCAAATAATGTAGAACATGATAACAACAGGTACTTGCCCAACGGTATCAATGTGCAAAATACTTCTCTACGCCTGCTGACAAGCTAACAAAAAGGATAACAAAATGAGGTTAGATGAAATAATGACAAGATACTAGGCTTCTTAGTATGAAAAATTAAAAGTACTTTCCCCCTAGCGCGATCGTTCACAGTTAGTGTCTCTTTATCGTTCGTGGGGAAAATAAGTATTTAACCCCTTATCTCTAGAATCTTACTGTCATAATCTTTCCTACCGTTGGAGGACTGAACTAATATTCAATTTTCAGCATCATCGCTTAATAAACCTGCTTCAATGACGTTATTGTCTACCCCGCTGAAATATATAAAGGTAGCAGGCTGAATTTTATCTCTCTTACACATGTAGGGTCTATAGGCACGTTGCTTTCGCCATTCTTTCCAATTTATGCAAGAGATTTCGTCAGTCCAATCTTGTTTGAATTTGTTTGGTAGTTTACCGTTTAAGGTAGGTTTAGGAAAGAGACTGATCACGGCTAAACTTCTTAGCCTTTCCTAACAAGACACGACCTGACACCTCACACTACAATAAACTTCATCAAAGCCACATTCATTCTACCTCCCTTCAATGCATCCAACATGCCTTTCCTTTTTCTCTCCCCACCTGGCTTGCTCAACGTGCATCCCTTGATCACAGGTATCAACATTCCATCGTCAATCAAAATACTCTACATTCATCTTTCCCGTCTCTTTTGGATTTCTCCCACTAAGCCTCCCTTCGCCTCCACAACGCCCTATAATTCTTCGTTTGTTTTCCTTTTCGTTCGTTTTCCTTTTTCCATTCTTTTCCACACCCAGATCTATAATTCCTCCGATCTACGAATGTACTGGCATTATTAACGCAGTAACGATTCCGTTATTCGCTCCCTTCAGAGAATCTACACCAGGATGCCTCCCTTGACTCTCTCTAGCATAGGGCCAAATGATTTCATTTGGGTTGGATTTAGATTCGTAGGTTTCATCGTGTTGGAATATAAGGCTTTGATTAGGAATTCAACTGTTTCGTTCTTCAATATAGAATACCATTAAAATTCCTCTAGTTAGTGCACTTAAAATTTCTCCTTGTCTACTCTCGTGAGTCTCCTGTGCATTTCTCCAATATCACTCCATGAATGTTTATTCCCTCGATTTGGCATTTTCAATAATTTTTGGACTTAACAGGCAGCAAAATTTGGAGAATACTCTTGACGGTAGTCGGTATTTAAAATAGCTATTCTAACGAAAGTTCAGCGTGTATATTAAGAATCGCATAGTTTGACTCTCGGTTCCTATTACTAATGCACAGTAATTTTGCAAACTAATTGACAGTATATTTCAATCCTCTGCGACAATAATTATATAGTACTATTGCCATGTTTCAATCTGAAGGCTGACATTTAGGCATAGAGAATTTAAAGAATGCCAATATTAGAGTAATGCGGTCTAGAGAGCGAACACGCTAGAATGTTTCTTGGGTTCGACCCATTCACTTCGTACCGTACGATCTATATATTATTGTCGACACTGAGAAGAAGGTGGCTACAGAGTTTCTAGCTGATTGCGATTAAAAATCCATCGCTTACTTTAGCACTTACATCTCGTCAGTACTACACAGTCATTCGGAAATACTTCACTGCCTGAAATATCTTCAATAAGTCAACTTTCTGAGCCTATTACTGCGTCCGCAATTGTGATCGGTAAAATACTATATGTTCCATGTCCAAAGTCTTATTTTTCACGCTGCGGTAATTAAGTGTGATAATATTAGGTCGGATAAACGTAAAGAAACCGCGGGAGATGCCGCGACAGTAAATTTTAACGGAACCATCCGCTAATCCGCAATCCGAGACAAAAATTTCGAAGTGTAAAAATGATTTTTACACTTTGACATTGTTACAATGTAATACGCATTGGTGAATAACTCTGTCAAAAGTTACTGTCGCGGTATCTCCCGCAGTTTCTTCGAATTTTGTCAAATTAGGTTAACACCCTAATGTTTAAAAGTTGACTCTATCCCCGTGGACTGAAGCGCAACAGCCATGACTACAAATACCATTGTAATTGTATGTACGGTTTTTTCTCATATAATCTTGTTCATTTAAAGTCTCCAAACCAGTGGTGGATAGCCCAGCAAAACTTTATTTTTTTATTAATGAGCTCGTTAATATCTAATGCTGGACGCTCCTCATTCATGTTTCGTCAAAGATTAACATATTTCTTATGGTCATAATCTAGTGTCTACCATCAGTCAACAGATTTTTAACGCAACTTCAAAAGTCTCATTCCAAAAACAAATCCACAATATCTTTCTGTCATGCTATATTTGATGCCGATTCTCCAACGCCCTGGTATGTCTCTTACTTCATATTTAATGTGGTCGAAATATTGGTCCCTTTATATTCTACGATGTTTCTAGTAATTCTATTTCACTCTAAAATATGTCCAATCAGCCTGTTTCCCCTTTTATTGGAGTACTCCAGTACGCGCACAGCTGAAATCGGTTTCACGTCAATCACCTCGAGGTGAACGTTCATCCACCTCACCTAAAATTTCATCCTTAACGATCTGAGAGACAGTAAGTTTGCAGCCTTCTCTTATGCAAAACAAGATAAATGTCACAGCTTAGTCTTCCTCAAGCCTTAAAGGTACCTAAAGGCTAAGAGGTAATTGCTTCGCAAAGACACACCCACAAAAAGTACAAAGAGAAAATAAGGCAAAGATCGCACTCAAAATATAAGATACAAATGATGGTGAAAAAAAAATGTTTGCAATCTAAATTAAAAAAGTACAGCATAAACGCGGAAGTCAGCAGAGGGAGAATAGGGCGTTGGAAAAGAAAACAAGGGGAAAGAGAGGAAGAAGAGGGAATTCAAAGGAACCTTTCGGGTGAAGCGAAGCCAGACTTCCACTAATGAGGCGTGAGAGACGGTCAGAAAAGATCTGGGGCAAGGATAGAAAACTCAATAAAATATGATTTTGTGGAGCATGGTAAGCTTTAAACAGTCTTCCTGTTTGTGTTCCGGCTTGACGAAGTGAGCGACGAAAATATATGCAAATAAGGCAATCAAAAGATAAAAATCAGATGCCTTGGGCTTTGTAACAGCTTCGTCAATTACAGTGAGCATAGACAGATAATTAAGTCACAAATGAGGGAGGATACACTAAAATTGAAAATTTTTGTTATTTAATTGATCGACATTATAACCTCCAGTTTATTCACTTCGTTCGTGCACTGTAAAATTAGGGAAATGAAAGCATAATTTAATAGCGCAAGACTAAATGGTAAAAGGTATTATTACAGTAACCTAATATTCGAATACTTCTTTCAATAATGCAGTTAATGTTCACGCGTCTCATCATCCCGTCCAACAAGAAAATACTTCTATGTGTTCAGTAGATGGTATTAATACCGGTTCGAGGGATCTCGAGGCGTTACACGTAAGAGTATCAATGAACAAAGGTTTCGATCAGTTGGAATGAAGAGTCAATCTAACAGCCATATAGCGACATCAAGTTTTAAGGGTCACTAATATTGTGTTTTCAAACAAATTTACCATATGAATTGGCGTGTATCGTATTTTTTACAAAGGGCAAAAAACTAATCCGGTAGAAAAAACCAAGCATGCACCAATTTGTGAAAACATAAGCCGTGTAACTATGAATGCCAACACCTAACTTCGAAAAATAGATTACCATTCTATGGAAAATTAAAGAAATTACCTTAACCAAACAACTGCAGTCCAAGCTCTTAACTTCTCCAAGTAAACTCCAATGACCACATTATTTTTCATTGGAAAAACAAAGTGAGAATTCCCATGAAGGGAACTTACTGAAAATGCAACATACATCTGTTTTGAAAATCTCGCACTAAGCTTGAAACAGAAATCAAAGATCCACAGAGGAGGAGGCAAGAAAAAAAATTTTTTTAATCAACACCGAACAGCGGCGAACAGACAGCAGTCGCGGACCACGCGGAATGCCAGAAAGAAAGAAGGAAGTCGGTTAGGGGAGGAAATCTTATAAATGGGAAAATAAAATGGAATACGAAATGAAGATCAGAAAATAAGAATTCACAGGGGAAAAAACACAATACAATGATAACCCAGGAATATAATGAATGGACAATGGCCTGTATAGAGAAGTACAGAACCTGTTCAATAAAGGGCGATTATGAACTTTTTATCCGTATAATATGGAGTGCAAACATTTAATTTAATATTAATTCGTTATGGCAATTTTAAATGCACATTTTATACAAGTTTCTTTGATCCGACTCCAGTACTGCGTCAGCGGAAAACGTTGCAAACTGCTCAGCGTGAACACAACTGGTTCTGTAGCTGAAAAACACATTTTCACGACTGGGTTTACTCATATTGGGAAAGGGAAAGAGTCACATGGGTGCAAGCCTAGATTGTACGGAGAATGAGGAACACGCTTCACATTGATGTTCGCGAGATAATAGCGGAATTCACCATGCAAAAACACGTGTCACGTGCAATTTTTCTGTTTCCAACTTCCAGGTGGCATCTAGTGAATTGGCAGGCAGCGGTGTAAAAGTTTACTTCCGCAAGGGCAGTGATCGGAGCTACAGGTCCACCTTCCTTTTTCATTGGAATCGATTGCCTCCTCTCTTCAAACAGTTTAAACCATCTTCTAGCTGTGCCATAGGAAAAGAAACACTCTCCACGAGCTTCTTGTAGCATTATATAGGCCTAGACTGACGATCTTTTCATGCGTAAGAAAAATTTCCACGTCACGTGATGCATCCATCGTTGCACTAGGCGAAGTGAACGTGTTTCAAATTGCAATCGCTGCCGCTGACGTATTGATGGAGTCAAAACCAATGAAACATGTAGAACGCGGTAGCAACATATACACTATACTAACGATATAACATAATATACAATCTTTACTAAATAAGTCATGGAAGTGAAAAAACTATGATCACCCTTTGTGAACAGCCCTCGTATAATAATGCGCGAAAGAGATGGAAAATGGGAGACTGGAAACGCAAGGAATGAGAAAAAAGCAGACAAAGGGAGTAAAAAGAGGCAATGAAAATGGAGGGCTATAACATGAATGAGTATGCGGCGGTCAGCTGGAGCGTAGTAGGGGTTAATGGACCTGAAAAATAGGAAAAAACTGAATGCGGTGAAGTGAGTCGCGTTTGGATTGCGGGATAGCCAGTATAATATACACCCGCACAGGTGCAGAGAATGAGGAAGCCAGTATGAGAAAGTGGGGGGTTTACGAGAAGTTAGTATGAATTAGGATTTTTCATCTAGCGAGGTCGGATAAAAGACACCGAGGACGCATGCAATGTGACGCACGAATGCTTTTAGATCTAGGAATAACCGAAGTGCACACGGGATGGCTCCGTAGTACGGCATTACTGCCCCAAGGATTGAGAATGTTGCAAAAGCAAAACATCTCCTAGTTAATTCTCAGACTTTCATGCAAGAGAACAGTAGAGAAACAACGAGGATTACTGTGAGCAGAAAAGCACGAGCAAAATTAATAAATGTCCCCATTCAAGCGTGAAAACATGGTAATATCTGTCAAACGCTCAGACGCAGACCATTAAACTACACCAAAAAACGCCACCACTCACGATGCAGTTCTCTTTCATGTGTGACGGGAAGTTATATTTAGAGATTCTATTTTATATCAATAAACAATTAGTATAACTAATTCACTTGGGACCGCGAAACTTGGCAATCGATAATTATATTTTTTTAATTATTCATTATATTAATTATAATTATTCATTATAATGAATAGAATCACACTTTCTTGAAAAATTCGTTAATTCTCATCCTTGCTAGAGGTTAAATAAGCCATAATGTTGAACTTAATAATAGGTCACACTAACCTGCAACGGTTGAAAAAAGACTTTCGGAGATGTCCATAAATAAACCATTTACAGATTTAATAGGTTGGCTGCTAGATATAAATGAAAATGTCGGTAATAACGTACCAAAATTTCAGTCGCTTGAACACGGAGGAACGAAAGCTCCCAGCACTCCAAAACTCCAAGCAAGAAACAAACTCGAGTACAAGAAGCACGATTCAGCCAAAAGGTGCCCGCTTCGCGTAAAGGATTGAAACGAACGCTCGACCCTTCGTCGGACATTGAGTAACAAACGTACAAATAGGCGAGGGAGGGAGGCTCACATGCCTTTCTCTGGACGGCCTCACCTTTGGGAATGTAAGGACACAAGATGCGCGCGGGTAATTGGACAGAGTGAATAAGCGGAGACAATTACTGTGGGGCATTAACGGAGAGGCCGTTAAGTCGCCAGGCTGCCCTTTCCCCCAACTCCCTTTCCCTCGAGTCTCCCTCCACCGCAGGAGAAGGAAGGCGACACGAGAAACACGAGGCGATGGATTACGCCGTCGGTAAAGATGGAGCTGGCGCACGCGAATAACAATTGTGCAGCGGGAATAATGCTGAGAATACTACTCATGGGTGGGGGAAATAACCGGCTCATACGGATTAAGAGATCGAGAGGATCGGACTGATTAAAAGATGGAGATTGTGATGAACCGACTAGGCATAAACATGAGATTAAAACTGGTAGAGAGTGAAGGTAAAATAAAACATAAGATTGGCTCTTTATCAAAGAAAAGATTGACTGCGGGCGAGCGACTGAGGTAGATTGGGAGGAGAATAGAATGCTTACACTATTATCACGAAAATAAATCGGTAAAATACGAGTGAACGTCACATAACTCACGCCCAGGATGATGCAAACAGAGAGATTCTATGAAAGGAATTGGTTGATTCGGTGGCTAGTGTACTGGCCTCCCATAGTGAAAGTCCGGGTTCGAATTCCGACGGTGGCAGGAATTTCCAGCGGTATCCCGAGCCCTACTTGGCTACCACTTCAAGTGCAGTATGCCGCCCATCAGATGGGACGTTAAGCCGCCGACCCGTTGGCGCCTATCGACAACAGTAGGATGATGCCCATACCTTGAAACTACCACTGAGGACCAAATTATATCCGCCTAACCCTAATGGTTCAAATGCACCCGTTTTTCGGTGGCCTCCTTTAATTAATACTACCACCACCCTAGCATCCTGGCAGAGATGCTTGTATGCCTCCATCCCCGGGACTTTTCACTGAAAGAAATGTTTATGTGAGTTGAGAGTGCGCTGAAGAGTACGAGAGGCGACGAGAAGCGGGCGAGGCATGCAATACATGCTGACGGCGAGTAGAAAAAACACTTCCCAGGCTCATTTCTGAGAGTGAGACGAAAAAATAAATAACAACTCACGAGCATTACACGCAAGAGACTGCCACAGTAATGAACCAGAGCGGAAGGAAAACTAAAAATTGACTCCCTCAATAAAGAGCGAGAGAGAGAGAGACAGGCGATAAATCCGTCTGGAGTGGTTTCACGATCCTGGCTGTGGATTGCTTTTCCTATGAAGCCCTTTCAGTCGGTTGTTCAGCCACTTCACCCGACGGCAGTAAAATGGGAGAGGGGCCTGCATTCACATCTAACTTCAGTCTGCGTGAGCATCACGTATTAGGGTGAGAACCAGCGCCCGGTGAATTCTTTTGGTGGTGCCACAAGATACCGTTCCATTCTGATGAGCTATGTTTGCTACTAAGCCCCAATGTAGGAGAATACCCAGTATTATCTTTTACCCTGTTTGGCACATAATTAACCGTGGTAGAGCAACCCAAAGTATTGGATCGCAGACACCTTCCCTGGGAGGGAAAAATTTTTTTCAGTGGAACATCTTACGGAAAGTTTTCATAACACGAGCCAACACCACTTTTGAATGTCTGCGTTATATGACGGAAATGTTCTCCACAGGTATCAAACCACCATGTACTCCCATATTTATAAATGTCAAAGTTATGATTTACAAACGCAATGCTCTCATTCTTGCGTCCAAAATTAAGGAAAAGGGAAATTAATGCAATGGGATAAGACAAATGACGAAATTTATGCGAAGCTAAAGATAACTTTAGAAAGCCTTTCCATGAACACGAAATTCTCTTCAAATAATCATCGTTGTCTATCACAACTCTCAAATCTGAAAATTGTCAAAAAATCTCAATTAAATTGAAAGAAATGAACACAGTGACGATGTCAATCAACTCTCATCTTAAACAACCCACGCAACACAAGTCGTACATTTTCATCAGATTCCCTCAATGCAGTCCTACATTCATTTCCTTATCGAGCTTCACTAGGATTTTCGTGCCTTAATGGCATAATAAAATTTTTCATTACCAAAATAATGATTGTAGTGACAAAAAACAGCCAAGCTTTAACATTTAACTAGATATGCAGGATATTCACCACATTGAAATATAAATTAACATAAATCGACGTCAAGCATCTAGTTTTCTGTGATTTTGTCAACAGATGTCGACTGATAAAACTAAAATGTGGAAAGAAACATCGATTTTATTGTAACGACAATTAAACAAAAACAGAAGCGCCCTTCGAAGTTGGAAAGCGATTTAATTAGAGTAGTAACTCATGCGGCCCGACTTGCGGTTTGATGGAACGAGAGAGAGAAGGCGAGAAATAGGAGGCACGGTGCTGAGTATGAGAACGAGATACAAACAAGGCTTTCGGAGAAGCATTCGTCCGTCGGAAAGGGTAGGCGAGGACGTGGGGGGCATGAGGTGGGAAGGAGGAGATAACAGCGGGTGGGAGAATGTCAAGCCGCAAACAGACCGTGCACCAGGGCGAGCTGAGTGGTAATGAGATGACGTCAGGGTGCAAGACTAACTCCCTCCTCCACACTCCGCGTACCCCATATTCCCCAGACGACTATTCCCGACGGAAAAAATTTCTTTAATTATCGAACTCCAGGCGTACCTTAAAGCAGATCTCTGAAGACCCAAATGAATGGATAAGCATTACAGACTTATATTTCAGTGTCTTTATAGGAAAGTTCAAGAGGAGGGAGTTGATGACGGGGACGTTGAGTAGGGATGTTAAGACAAGACTCGTAAAAACTCTGATATGGAGCGCAGCTATGTACGGCGCGGAAACGTGGTCACTGAAGCAGGAGGATAGACGTAGATTGGAGGCTTTTGAAATGTGGGTGTGGAAAAGAATGGAGAAGGTGAAATGGACCGAAAGGAAAACAAATGAGGAAGTACTGGAGATGGTGGGTGAGGAGAGGGGTTTGTTGAGAGAAATCCTATGGAGGCAGGAAAAATGGATGAAAGGCGTATTGAGCGGTAGTGGAATGTTGAAGAGGGTAATAGAGGGGAGAATGTTGGGCAAGCGAGGTAATGGCAGGAACAGGATAGGGATGTTGGACGGGATGAAGGGAGGAAAGAAGTACACCGAGATGAAGAGGGACCTGATATAGATTAGTTTGCTAGGTGGGGAGCCACAAAATGTTTATTTGATAGTTGTGTCCATCCAAAAACCTACCTTAACCGGTAGATTACCTAATAATAATATAGGAAAGTTTGATGTGTTCTCTATGTTGGAGCCGGCGCTAGTCTTAACAAGGCATTACTGTATCCACGCGAATCACTGAAAACACAAAATAATAGGCTATAGACTCCCGACTATTAAATCCCCCCGTACAAAGAAACCCTCGTAGAAGGTTATTGACTATATGCTCTTCCACCATTTGTAACCGTCTTCTTCTTCTCCTCCATGTTTCACCCTTCGATGTGCAATCTAGGAGAGCCAAAATGATCTGTACCCGTTTTTCAGAAAATATAGGCAAAGGAAAACATGTAGCAATTCGCTGAAGCGACACGGCCCATAATTAAGGACACTACCATGCGGTGTTACATCTCGACATCTCACCGCCGCGTGCCCGCATTCTACGTATTAGGGTTCCGGGGAACACAATTCGTAGCCGATTAGCATGACTTTCAGACACCGAGGGCTGAAAAGCGTCAGAACACGCCACACTGAACAAGCGTGGGCCATCGTTTCACTACTGTTGGCCCTAAGGGGAAAGAAGGGTCGAACGAACAAATTGGAAATTTGCGAGAAGGGCCTCTGGATGGGAGGTAGCAGGCGGTAGGTTCAACAGCCAGCCACCCAATCCCTGTTCGGAACTAGCGGGATCCGAGAGGGGCGTCGGGGAAGGTGGGAAGAGGCGATGGGGATTACAGTGCAATATCCCAGCCCTAGCCTGCGGGGCAGTGTTGTGGCTGGAGGGTGACTTGCACGTATTTCTGAGCAGGAGGGTAAATCGTGGCTGTTAAGGCTGTCCCGTGGGGGTCGAACGATGGACAGGGGTTCGAGGGGATGAGGATTACATCCCTGGCCCTAGAAGGGTGGAGAAACAAAATCCATTGCACGGAAGAACCGGAGACGAGGGGAAAGGCAGAATTATGATTTACTCTCTAATGTGTGCCATGTTTTTTTTGTTTCTCTTCCTAACCCTTCGTAATAACTTTATTGTTTCCTTGGTAATTTCAGTAACTATATTTTGAAAGGGACGATGAAAATGTCTTCTCTTCGTAACGCACGGGCAACCATTAAATATCAGTCATAAATTGGTATGTCGAATGTGAAATGTTTGATAGATGGTCAATAAATGGATTTGCGCCAATTGAGAATTTCTGCGGAGAGAAAATTTCATGGCGTCACCACACTTTCCAAACTACTGTTACGCGAAAATGCCTGGTAATTTGAATTGACTGCGAAACATTTACGTACATCACCATCACCAAACACCATCGTTATTATTCAGAATTCACATCGTAGATCATGCCGCCATTATCTTACCTTACTCTAGTATCATGTTACAACAATATCCATGCTCTCTCCGAGTCTCCATTTCGCTTACTTTTACACTTCCGTTATTAGAATAATATGCAATAAAATAATACCACTTCACTACTACGTAACAATATATTTATGAGTTGAATATATTTTTTAATGAAAAACTGAATGCAAAAATTTTTTCTTGAACCTTAAAATTATAATTTCACGCATTTTTAGTGTTTTTGAACAATTTTCCGGAGCAAAACTCCTTCAATTTATGGATTAATTGTTGTGGAATCAAGTGCATACTTCGGGCAGTAAATACAATGGTACAGGAAATACACGTCCCATGTTCAAGATTTCTCTTTACCTGATCTTTTGATCTATGGCTTCGAAACTATCATAGGCTAGAAGTATTAAGTTAAAACTGAGAAATCCCAGGGGATGAAAAATTGGCAGGCAAAAATTAAAATCAGTAACATATATATCCTACTATAATGCAACCATTTCAGAGAGTAAAAATCATTCGCCTTGACCGGGATTCGAACCCGGATCCCTCGATATCCGGCCGAGTGCTTTAACCAATTAAGCTACCGAGACGTCCTATTACACTCTGAAATTATGGGGGCTTTAAAGGAACAAGATATTATGACGAAATACCGTACATACAATGTCACAGGCATTCGTAGTCGTGCGCGACGCGCCACAGTCCACGATGTTAATAAAGCCAATTTCGAACACTTAGGCTTAGGGTTCGAATCCCGGTCAAGGCGAATGATTTTTACTCTCTGAAATGGTTGCATTATAATGCACACATAGCGGGTGACTCCGTTAAAGTTACTGTTACAGTTTCTCTAAAATTTATATCCTACTAAATATTTTGGTCGTTTGATGGAGCCCTTTTGGAACACACCTTAATTTTGACATGTCTCGAGACCGGAAACCATTACAGAATGACCGAAAAAATTATTAAGAAATTCTCTTATCTTATCACGAAAAGGCGGAAGATCTACGAGTCTAGGGCGTATGATATGTGTTTGGCGACTAAGAAAGTCAAATAGACCTGAAAATGATCAAATTAACTGAGTGGAAAGATGGAAAATTTTGGTAACTTACAATGTTTAACGGTTATCTATAGACTTTATTTAAGAAAATAATATTTAAACGGCAACTTAAGATGAAAGAACGCTAAACATCTAAAGAGAGACATTAAGTGATATTATTATTTATTAATTCATCTTAGCATACGAGGAAATCGAAAATAGGATCCCAGATGTAAAATGGCTACCGATTGTTAAGGTGGTCACGTAAAGAACAGTTTAGGCAAGACTTTTTTAAGACCATTATTTTCAATTTCTCCTTCTAAACATTGTCTTATACTAAGTTACAAAGCACATCATTAAAGAAACATGTCAACAGATATTTTCATTTAGCAAACCTAATTAAAACAGCTGTCACAACCACTAAAGATTTATCCTGCAGTAACCAAACAAATTATTGGCCCAGATTTGTCAGGTTATGGTCTTTGCTTCATTTTTGGTTTACCAATGTCATGTAGCTTTTAAGGACTCTACTACTTATGTTGCTAGGAAATATGTTGGAACAAGGGTTTACATCTAGTAATTATGTTGTCGAGCAACTGCTATGCTCGAAGGAGACACCACAAGGCCTGAGAACATGAAAACATTCACTAATTCCGCTACTACATGGTGTAGATAGGTGGTCCAATAGGGAAGAAAACGATAGGAACCTTACGGGGATTTGAACCACCCTGGAAACATGGTGCTGAAGAAGGGTGCTTAAGATAAAACGGGCAGATAAAGTATTAAATGAGGACTTGTAGAGAATAATAAAAAAGAGCAGTCTGGAGCAATTTTGGGGAGAGAACATGATTCGGAGAGGGAAATCACTCTCTGAGGTGCAAGAGATTAATAGCTTACATAATATGACGTAAACCTAAAGGGAAACTCCAAGGAGGATGGAAGGAACGAAATCTTAAAGACCATACAGACCTGCATTTCCAGAAAGGAAAGTGAGATGTGTGAGACGGCTGAGCTATTAGGCCATAAATAAGAATCGTATCTAGAAGAATGAAGAGTCTTCAGACAATCAATCTTAGGATTCAAATATTAATGAAGGAACTTCGGGGAAAACTTGGTGAGAGTAAAAATTTTAGCCACCACGTTAAGAATTATAATAACAGACCGTTTGGTGCTTTGACCATTATATTCAACTCGCAAATTAATAACTACTCTTTGTTGCAATATATTTGTGGAAATGAAGGGTTATTTCCCCGCTGAATTCGAACTTTGCCAATCCTGGTCAGTATTCTTGATACAACCCGTGATTTCCAAAATTTGCACCCCTCCAGCTACGGCACTTGGAGATGTGCATACAATCCAAAGAAAGAAAGAAGCGCATCCCATGAACATCCTACATCCTCTATTTTTTTTAAGCATTGCACCGCAACACAAATATCGTGGTTACTATTTCTCTTTTTACCGTTTCCATCCGCCTCCATATCCACCCACATTCCCATATCTTCTAATGCCTTTTATCTCTCTTTCTGATTGTCCAAGTCACCGCTCCATTCATCGCCATAATCCGAACAAAGCACTTCGCAAACCTTATCATCGAATGTTTACTCAACAATCCACATAATAGCTTCCCTTTCCATGAAAATTCTAAAATATGTTGTGCAAAGCATTTCGTCAGTTTTCATACTCCCCAAATACTTGAAACCATTTCTACTCTATCTTCACCAACCATTTCGACGTTGGCTCTGTCTCTTTTTTCCCTCATCTTTTTTAGTACTAGTGTTTTTTACTATATTGTACTACAGTGGCCTAATAATACTGACCGGAGGGTATGGGTTCGGTTCCCGTGCAAGTCTCACTACGCGCCCTCAGCTCCACCCAAGCTTTGTGATTTTTCAGGCACCAGAACTTCCCGGGAAACCATAACCGGCACAGGGAAAGGAACTACCCCCCCCCTTCCCTGATGTGTGAATTTCACACGCCATCCGGCTTAGTACTGGGTGAACTCCATCATTACCTATCAAACCGACCTTCGGTTTGATTTCTGTTAATGATTTATAATATACTATATACTAATTATTCTTGTTTATACTCATCCCATATTCCTCACTTTTTGGTTAAGTTCTACGTTTGATTCAAGCTATCTTCTTCTTTCGTAAGCCTGAGGAAAAGAGAAATTTGAACATTCAGGTTAAAGAGGGCAGCTCCTTTACGTGTTCTACCATTCGTAGTAACTGTACTTGTTTGCAGAGGAAGCAACCGACATCTGAGGTCATTAGCGCCATTAGGGATGGATGAGTAAGGAAGAAGGGTGGAGAGAAACCCGGTGTCGGCATTAGCCTATTCTTAACGAGATGCGCCAAGAGGTCCACGAGGCACCACGGCGTACTCACTTAAAGTACCCTCCACAAAGCACCTACAGTAATGATCAGGAAACCACTGACGAATATCTGCCTCCTACGGGATTCGAACCCCCGTTCTCTGGGTGGGAAATCAGTACATTAGCCACCGCACCATCCCGATTCCCCCACTACTCGTTTTCCAACGTGGTTCTAATCAGTAAACACATTTACTCTTTGGATGTAAACTGAGAAGGTCTGGCCCCATTCGGGATTTGAGCCTTCGATCAGTAGCTGAACGCTATAACAAATTAGCAATAACGTCACCCTACATGTTACCGTTGGAGAACAAAGTGAAATCACCAAATTTGGTATTACTCTAATCCCGCGCAGAAGGCAAACAATATTGGCTAAATTTCAACTACCAGAGTTGTTATCAGTGACGTGATACCATTTTACCGGTGGTTGATATAATGTAATGCGACGATAAAAACATTTCCGAACATCGATTGGCTTTATATCGGGTGTGATTTTTTTCTGCTGGCTCTACATCTCATGAAGTACATACGATAAAAACGCAATAGATCGGGTTAAAAAAAATTATGGATATTTACACCAAGGTGATGAAAAAACACCACGCTCAATTTTCAATCGTGTGACCCGTAAAAAGCATTCAAAAAATGTTTTAATTATCGTAGAGAAAAATTATTCCAAATTTAAAAAAATTTTTTTGAGAGCCCTTAAAATATTCGCATAGTTAATACAGATTTTTCTTATTCACGGCGATTTTCCTTCAATCGCCTTTTTTTTCCGTTTTCTTATGGCTATACAAGTGTACACATGAGAAAAGGATGGATTTGGACGAATTACTAATAAATACAGGAAATATGGAAATGACTTGATAACCTAAGAATGGTATGATATTATTCGTTGAGCATGAATCTTATTCGAGCAGTTTTGAAGCACAGGGAAAACTAAGCAACATTAAAGCGGCATCTCCCTCTACACTGCGCCTTGTGAGCGAGAGACGGCTTAAAGTAGAACGAACGGAGCCTCCTGCCAGTCAACTTCGATCCTTTCGTCATTAGAGAAGCTGAAGGTTGTTGCGGTGGAATCTTAATTACTGTCTGCCGCCGGAGACAAGTTGAAGGCTCCTCAGTCGAATGTAGATTCATACGCAATGAACTAGAGACGAAAGGGAACGGGAAGTGTTCAAAATAAATGAATAAAACAAAACAGATCAAATAATATCAAACAGAGAATGGTGCATGTTCCACTTCAAAAAAATATGATCGTCAACTCTGAGTAGTCTTTTTCCGAACGAGGCCAGCAATTCAAAATTACACAGACGTTTTGCAATAAATAGTTTTGAGGCATACCGTAGTAACTACATCAAAACAAAATGATCATATATAAACTAACTAAGACCACTGGTTACAAAAACTGGTGATACGTACCTTTAATTGGAATTTTTCTTTAGATTTTCCATTCTAATTATTTCTAATCTTAGTTGACCACAGTAGTCAAATTCAAAATAAACCAAATACGTTTGTAAATAAATCATTTAATTTCCATACCAAATCAATTAAGTTATTTGTTAAATTCTCTGTTACTGAAATCTGCCGAAAATAGAGAAATCGCGTCTACTGCCATACATCATTACTAAAGTGAGCTCTGTCACTGCATTAATCCCTAATGACTCACTCATCTTACGAGGGAGTACATAAATGACTACTAGAAAGACAACTGCGCTATGAAATACATGGCTACATTCTGAAAAGGATATATAACTTATTTCGTTTTCTTTCGAAAACTTGCCGCCGCTTATGCTTAAGGACTATATATTATTCAAGAAACATACAGGTTGTATACATACTGTATCAAATAGAATTAGTCGAGATCATCGCTTGGAAATTTGCATGCTCGGCTTTAATACCTATAGAAAATTTCTTCCCCCAATTAGACATATCTCTAACATAAAACATTTTAATCCATCACTGGTAAAGGATTGGCAGTCTATTGCACACACCAATTTCTAACTCCATCCCGTAACTTTAAAAAACTAATCTGAGCATTAGTTTTTTAGTATTTGCTCATATACACGACGCCCTAAAATTGCGGTCATCCGAAGCTCTGGAAGCGAAGCAGGAGACAATGATTTCAACACGCAACACCTCAAAAAACGCACACGAATTCCGAATTTATTCAAAATGCGCAATTCATATAATTTTACCACTTCGCCATTTGCTTTGTTTCATGAAAATAGAAAAAATATAACGCTAGATTTTTCATTCGCTCGCTCAGGTTTCTCAGATCATATTCATCTTTTTTTTACAATTCATGCATTGGGTTCGGCATTGTAGAATTGATATTAGATTCATTGATTCAACATAAAACTTACGACTGGTTATCATTTAAGACGTTACACGGATGAGACATTTCTCAATAGAGGCAGAATATCTTGGCCATCAATTCGTGAATTGTGCATCGCAAAATAATCTAAAAACGTTGAATGCATATTGAAAATGATAATAAAACTCATAAAAAAACATGACGAGGGAGGGGATGTCCTTTTAGGTTCAATGAAAAGAGTGAATGTACAAAATTTTTGCAGGAATAGTAGTTTGGTCGGTGTTAAGGAAATCCGAAAGTGGCAAGCCAGCTGGAAGTGAAGCAAAACCACCTGGACGGGAAGCGGGGGTAGATGAGGGGCGTGAAATGTACGCGTGGGGTAGTTGTAAATAGGGACTAAATGAGAGGGAGTGAAAAATGGGCGACTGAGATCGGTTGGGCTGGGTAGAGAGAGAGAGAGGGAAGTGAAAAGATAACGAAATTGAACGAATCTTATTTTTGGAGAGTGGAAGAAGGCACGAGAGAGCAAAAGGCGAAGATTTAGTTGACGCACCAAAGAACACGTGAGGTTGAATAAACAGAAGAGGAAGGAGGGAAATTAAGTGGAGGGTTAAACGAACATCTAAATTGAAGCCATTAAGCCAGTTCCAAGAATCAAAGGAGATCAAAGGCGGAACCCTTTATTTCCATTGTTCCCCACGTACAATCCTGCACTTGGAGACCAATGAAACCATTCACCAATGGACAATATTCCACAGAGAATAATGAAAAAATTTTCCTGTTGTCATTTGGAGATAAATTGTAAAATACATCCGTGTGATATTGGTTTCAAGCGTATTTTTAGAAATTCGTAGACAAAAGGCAGCGATAGTTCCAACTGGGGAACTTCCTACGCTAGGTTAAGGACGTACATTGAGCAGTATCTTTTTTATACCTTAAAATACGTTTTTTAAAAACCAAAAACGTCTAAATCCGTTCGTAGAAGCTGCAGATAAAAAAGTAAATAGGGCGGGAAGGAGAGCTATAGTGAGAGAAGGGTATAATGAGTGAGGGGGCAAAACGAGATATAGGGGTGGAGAAATCATATGAAAAGGGGGAAATAGGGAGAAGAAGCGGGAAACAAGACGGGAAGAAATAAGGGACGAGTAGGAGAGGGAGGGTGAAAGAGAGAGGGAGGGTGAAAGAGAGAGGGAGTGAGAGTTGGAGGGAGAGACAGAGAAAGGGCGTGGGGGAGAAGGGAGGAACATGAGACGTTTCCATGTAGGCAGTGATCCATTAACTAAACCCTCTACACACCGACCACCTACGCGACCCTCACAACCCCTAACCTCCCACTCCACAATCCCCATATCATTCTATCTCGACCGTCCAGCCCTCTCTTCCACACCACCTGAGAAAAATTGGAACGTTTTTTGAATCGTTCTTTTTGGACTCGCGCCAAGTTTCACTCGGGGCAATGCATTTGATGTGAGGCCATAATAGTTACTTGATATCATAATTGGAAAGTCGTGCAGTCGAGCATGAAAAGGACAAAATTTAAAAGGAATGAAAGGAAAAAATAATACTGTGGCGTCCATTGAGATGCATATGCTCCAATGTCTTTAACTATTATAGTGCTCATTCAACACATGACGTTTTTCGCGAAGAATGAAGGGACGGTAACAAAAATGATTAAGTGACGATATATAGACGGACGCGTGCATACATAATGTATCAGAGATTATTTCAAATAAATACTGTAACTTTATCATTTAAATGGTAAAATGGTGGTCATTGAAGCAGGAGGATAGATGTACATTGGAGGCTTTTGAAATGTGGGTGTGGAGAATAACGGAGAAGGTGAAATGGACCGAAAGGAAAGCAAATGAGTAAGTACTAGGGATGATGGGCGAAGAGAGGGGTTTGTTGGGATAAATCCTATGGAGGCAGGAAAAATGGATGAAGGGCATATTGATCGGCAGTGGGATGTTGAAGACTGTAATAGAGGGGAGAATGTTGGGCAAGCGAGGAAAGGGCAGGAAGAGGATAGGGATGTTGGACGGGATGAAGGGTGGAAGAAAGTACACAGATATATACTATATATATATATTTTTTTACTGTACACTTCCAAATACTTATCAGGTAAGAAATAACTCCGGATCCTTTCGTGAGGATGTCGCTTGCCACAAATATACTCAGAATTTAGCAGCGCATTTCTCTTTATTTTATGCGAATAGAAATATCGGTGAAACATGACTAACGCATGCCCAAGGCATGAATGGCCGCGTGATACGGCCACCGTTGAATATCTATCTAAAAATAATGTCTATATCCAGCTACCATCACATGCGCGTTTTATTGCGCCGTAACCTTTAAGGAAACCACGTGCACTCCAATTACCTGGACATCTGTTCGTGAACATGCTCCAGCTTCTTCGCCCCTCTTCGCTTCCTCTTTTGAGGCAAAAGGGAGAACGACAGGAGAGAGGGAGACAGTTAAAGAGGGATAGAGTCCGAACCTAGGTTGCAACATCGGAGACAACATGTGGAAACCCACTAAATAGGAGCGGTAGTCGATCGACAGTAGCTAATAGGACGATCCTCACTAGCGGTAGGCCTTTCTTGAGTCCATTTTATCTTCATAGCACTCTTATAGCAACTTATAAATTAGCAAAAATATTTCACATTAAGGACGAGCGATTTTTACTGATTCAATGATATATTTTCATAAGTGATAAAATAAGCTCGTTTTGTGAGATCATGTTCACATTGTTGTGTTTTATTATATTGATTTTATAACTAATATTACGTGAAGAGAATTTCTGTCCAATTCCTTCAGAAAATACTAAAAGATAAGGCATCCTGCCAATATAATGAAAGTCTTATCGAGAATGTTTCAAATTGTATTATTACTAATAAAAAAAGCTCGAGGCTGTGTTAGACTTCAGATGACCTGATTTTAATACTTCCTGTAATTAACCACCAATAAATGCCCCACAAAAAAATACTACTTCTTGAAATGTAAATCGATTAACAAGTAAACAATTGGATAATTAGACAATTCTGAATAATTATATGAGAGAATAGCTGCTAAAATTATTATAATCAGCCCATCCATTTGTTCCACGAGATAACATAAGATATTTCATTATTATAAGTAATCAGAGATGAAAATATTTTTGCAATATGGGATTTTTTTGCAATAAGGATGCCTAAAGAGACGCAAGTCTAATTTTCTACAACGGGAGGAATGCCTCATTTATGATTCCCTTCCGCGGAGTCAGTCCTTTTACTTCGTACGTAAATCATATCATTCTTGACGGGTCAAGGCTGACGTACTCAGGCTAAACTTATTCAAAACATCATAAATTAACCTTACTTGGCGTTCATAAATTAACGTCCCAATAATAAAACAGCAGATTCCATTCCCTCTGGCGAGGGGGGCATAATTTACCCTTTATAAGCATTTATAGCATGACAACCTGAGCTCTTACAACTAAGTTAAAATCTTTGCATACTAATTTCACTGGGAGAGCTTTTGCCTCGATTGCAAGTCGAGGATCTTCCAAATTCGCAGCCCAGTTTGTCATGAAATCCCATCCGATAATTTAACACGTCGGTCATAATGCAAGCTGAAATTCTCCCACTAAATAATAGTGGCTTATTCATTTGTCCTCCAACTCGGCGGATTCATGGGCATGAAATTGGTAGATTATAATTCAAAGCGAAAGAAATGTTGACAATACCAATCCCAAAACTGTCATGATAAATATATATAAATATATTATACATATATATAAATATATTATACATATAATATAATATATAATACAATATTATAGACACATATATATAGATCTATTATATATACGGATATATATATACATATATATACCATCACAGGCCATCTTTATAATGAGCCTGGATATGTGTATATAATATATTATATAAAACCATTAACACAGTAATCAACCCGAAGGTCGGTTTAGTAGGTGATGGTAGAGCTCACCCTTGTACTAAGCCCGACGGCGTGTGAATTAATATTCACACATCAGGGTAGGGGGGCCAGTTCCTTTCTATTTATTTAGTTATATATATATATATATATATATATAAATAAAACTTTTGGACGGCACAATAGAACACAGAATAAAACAGATAACACGTAAAAGGACACTCACACTGTAGATGATTTAAGCTTTCGGCCTACTCCGAGGCCTTCTTCAGGTCAGACTCCTAGCTTAAATCATCTACAGTGTGAGTGTCCTTTTACGTGTTATCTGTTTTATTCTGTGTTCTATTGTGCCGTCCAAAAGTTATATTGCTCTCGTGAGTACTTCCGCATCATCGATATATATATATATATATATATATATATATATATATATATTTATTTATATTTATTTATTTATATACATACATATATATGTATATAAATAATATTGTTATTAGGTAATCTACCGATTAAGGTAAGTTTTTGGATGGACAAAACTATCAAATAAATATTTTATATATAAGATATATATATATATATATAATATTCTATTATATACATTTATCCAAGCTCTTTATAAAGATGGGAACTACTTTTATTACATTTGGAAACGACGTGTAATCGAGTTTAAATTTATTGAATCTCGACGTTCCATATTATTTTTTGGGCAATCAAACGCTAAATTTCAAATTCTGAGAAACTGCGAGAAATGCCGAACTCTGACTTTAGCGGAGTTATCCGCTAATGCGCATTGCAATACTACCACTTCAAAGTGCACAAATCATTCTTCTTGACTAGGATCCCGAAAAAGGGAAATGATTTTACACTGTGAAATTGTTGCATTGAAACAATAAATGGTATGTGCAAAAAAAACTAAAAACGGAGAAAGCATCTCGATTGGCGTATCTGCTCAATAATATGTCGTAAATACACACTTTTAATCGAATGTAAGGTTGCCTTTCTTGTGTTAATCGCATGATCCAACTACACGTTACTTACAAACGTTTACAAGTATGCACATTTTTAGTCAATAAAATATGACGCAGCTGAAAGTAAGGTTATTTCATCAAGCGATTGCTTTTTTATGTAACATGAAGAATGAGGAAAGCCAGGAACACATGAAAAAGGAATAAATTAGCCAGCGTGAATGTGACACCGACGGCGAGTACAGGCTTCGAACAGTGCTAGATTAAACGTAATTATAGTGTTATAAATTATATATAAGTAAATATATAAGTATATATATATAAGTAAATATAATTATAGTGGAGTATTTTTATGCTACTTAACCACTTGCGTCTAATGCCACCACTTTATCAGATAAAACAACATAGCAATGAAAATAGCCAAATTTCTTTCCGCGAAATCTTAACTGAATATTTAAACGGATGACTTGTCAAAGAAAATAAAATTAATGGCAGAATTCCATTATTTAGGGAAACTACGTACAAACCATGCTCCGATGGATTTGTTGGCACGAAAGCGGATTTTACGTTCATTTGCCAATAAATACGCGGGGAAATTCGTCCACAACCTCCGCTACGACTCAGGGATCGACTTCCTTTTTTCATGCTGAAGGAGTGACATCTCGGGATATCCAAGCAGGAACGACCCAGGGGAGTTTTCTATCTATCTCTCTCTCTCTCTAAAGCACCCGTGAGGCCAGCGTGGAGCAGGGATAATCTTCGGAAGCGACTTGACTGCGAACAAAGTGGAGTACCTTGACGGCGAGACGAGAAAAGGCCAGGGACCTGCGAGAAGGGGGTTGGGAATAGGTAAGCATAGGGGGATGAATGCGGAGATATACGCTTCCCATGGCACACAAAAAACTGCCCATTTCTTATGAAAGAGGCCGTGCGAGGAGTAGGCGAAGGGAGGAAGAGATTGCAAGGCGCATGCGCATATGGTAGCTAGAGATGAATGAGGATCTGAGGGAATGAATAAAAGCTTAAGTGGAAGGTGAGAAGAATAAGTGGTCAGGAAATACGGGGAGGGACAAGAAAGACTCGCCGTCCGTGAAAGAGGAAGACCATTTGTGCTTAGAAACCAACCTGGGAAGGTACGCACCAGTCGTTCAGAATCCGTAATGACTACGAGATGTTTTGAGCCCTGCGATGGCTGTTTGCTACTTACGTAGATATGCAAGCCAGCCACGATCAGAGCACTTTCCTTCCACAGAATGCATTTTCATGTCAGCCGCTGTGATATTCGTATTACGCAGTACTATTACGTTAATTTGTGCAAACGGGTACTGCTAATCTGTACCCAGAAGCTCAAGTCAAGGAAGCCATCTAGAGGATACTTCAAGTTAAATGAAACAAGAAAATCGCATCGAAGCATTTACATGCTACAGCTGACGATACGTTTGGGAGAGCAGAAAGAGGATTCCAGCCTCGTCGTATGTCTTACCAAGATAAGCTGTTGCATTATTTTTCTATAGGATTCGCCATGGTGAAAACTCTGCGGGATTTAAATCTCAGAGTGTGTTACTTTTAAGCGTTAAAATTCTATGATAAAATAAAAACAAAATTCTTTTTAATAAGCAATGGAAAACAGTCATTTTTCGATTCTGATTCCAGTAAAAACACAATTACAACTTCATTTATTATCACTTGAATCAATACTAATCACAATTATTTGGATTGACATCGATTTATGTACACGCTAAAAAATATATTATAAGATATTTTAACCTCATTTTAATTGGATTTCTATTGATATCAAACAAAAATATTTCTTTTTTTTTTTTAATTTAAGTTGATAGCAAGCTACAAGCCATTTAAAATATACGTAATGTAAAATGGATATTACTGGGTTATAACTTACTTGGATAGGGGAGTGTTTTGTGTTGCACGTTCTTGAGGTGGTGGAATTTCCCCTTGCCACATACCAAAATCTAGCTTGCACGTCATTGGATAAATTTCTTACGGCATCCTAAGGTTCCAGTATTTACAAAGCAACAACTTCAGAGAGTAAAAATCATTCGCCTTGACCGGGATTCGAACTCGGATCCCTCGATATCCGGCTTAGTGCTTTAGCCAGTTAAGCTACCCAAATTTTAAATTTTAGCTTGCTAAATTTTGGGGGCTTTAAAGGAACAAGATGTTGTGACGAAATACCGTACATACAATGTCACAGGCATTCATAGCCAGGGTGCCAGTATTTGTCGGATAATAGTAGATGTAATTGCATGCATGTCATGCGTGTATAATAAAAGGAGGTATTTGCATGCATGTACAATGATATGATATTTCTAATAAGCTATGCACCACTGTGGATTTGGGTTTGCATGTATGTGTCGGTTTTGAATGCGGTTTTTCTTTTTTGGGTGGTGGCCTAACACCCCCCGCCACACGCCCTTGCGGGGTATTATGTAGATGTAACTTAATTCCCACTGACGCATTGGCACAAACAACGTGGTGAGCTCTAAATTCAAGTGAAGGTTATAGATTTGTTTAATGAAAATAACGTACGGAGTGCTACTTGGGTAAAGAATCAGCTTACAAGAATACGTGTTATCGTGAACGGCATTAAGAGCGTAAAACATGTTACTAAAATATAAAGTTTAAAATTGAAAGAAAAAGTCGATTCGGTGAAATTAGCTTAAAAGTTAGGTACGTGACGATAACGAAGCAAACAAGGGTGAAAAATCGCGACGCCTAAATTTTGTCTTGCAAGGCAAATTCTTTCGTCCAAGGCGAATTAAACATGCTCAGGTGGCACTGGCCTGAGTTAGCACGCCTTCGAAATTTAAGGACGCTATAAACTGCATGCTTATAGCCTCAGCTTAAAAGTGTGAAATCAGGTACTATTCGCATTAGGAGAGGGGTCAAACCAGCAACCTTTGGGATAGTCGATAAGCGCATCGACCATCAGGATTCCCCACCCGCCATGGTTAAATATTTATCAGGGTAATTACCTCCTTTTCCCTCCTTCAATCCTTATTAACCCTGAACCTCGAAGTTCAAGAGTCCATTCCGGAAGTCAGAGAGGGCAGTACGTAGACATAGATTTATGTCCTAGAGAATTAAGTGCCCTTTCTCAAATTCCACCGTTAAATTGGGATTCCAGTCTTGAACACTGAAAGCTCTAATTCCCACAATGAAAATTCTGACTTTCAAGTGGAGCCCATAGTTAATTTTTCAGAAGATGTATTCAATGCGCAAATAATATTTCGCCACATGGAAGTTGCAAAACTGAATATAATCACTCAAGCACTAAACAGAAATAACGAGATGAATTAATTACACGAGATGAATAACGTTTAAGTATTCTAAATAAGTAAAAAGGCAAAAGCAAACATACGAGAATGATGGACCGGGTGGAACAAGGCGTCTACATATTTCAGCATTTTTTTAACAAAAAAAGGGAAACGAGGATATGAATATTATGAGCCAATGCATTATAATAAAGTGTGGCTCAAAAAAACAGTTTATGAAAGGAGGACGAACGCAAAGAGAAAGCTTCTTGTGTTTGAGTTGGGCGAACAATGTAAAAACGCGAGAAGGACGAAGTGGAAGAAAAATTAAGAAGTGTTAGAGAGAATGGGAGAAGAGAGGAAGTTGGCAGATTGAATTTAAAGAAGTTGATTGAGGATATACACGAGAGGCAGTGGGATAATGAAATTTGTAAGAGGGGGGAAGATATTAGAGAAGGAACCAGAAGAGAAGAAATGTAATGGGCAATTCGGAAGACGTCAAGGGTCAGCGAAATTACCGTGAGCTGCAGGATTCAGTGGAATAAGACAAAAAGTTGGTGTTTTTAGTACAGCTTTGAGCTGTGCCTCCCCAGCCTAACCCTACGCGAAGGATTACAGCATTTAATAATACAGGTCGGTACTGGTAAACCTCGTTAAACAACCCTCGGGGATTTCTGTTTTGCGCAAATGACTACCCGTTGCTAATATTCCGCCGTAAAGGAGATATGGATAAATTCTGAATGGAATGACGAAATATGTACTCATTGTGAAGCATATGGAATCGGAATATACCCATTCACTGTAAACATGGAGGTCATTTTCTTGGGACATATATGTTGGCGGGGATAAGATTAATACGATGGCTATAGCACTGGCTTCGGGTCCTGGTTTGAATACCGGTGGTGGGGGATTTTTTTCAGAGGCATCCTGATCCCTACTTAGGGACCATGTGAAGGGCACTCATGCTGGAGTTACATGGATGGGACGATAAACTGTTGACTCCTTGGCTCATTTATTTAAGAGCAAACTAATGCCGACGCCGGGTTTCTCTCCACCTCTCCTTCATTTCCTAAGAATCCTACCTATACTACATTATACCCACCTATTCCTAATGGCACAAATGACCTTTGCTGTCGGTCGCCTCCTCCTAATAACTGCTACTCAAATATGTAGGCGGTGTGATTCACTTTTCCTCATAAAGACTAAATAAAACATGCGAAAGAGATAAGACTTAAACGAAGCGAAGGTCACTCCCACCAACGATGCCAGTGGAGAGCTTCTCTTAGACTTGAGGGAAAAAAACCTGGCTTCTCAGAACCAAGCGCCACTTCAAACATTCCCTATTAGGCTTTTTAATAAAGCCAGTAACTCCACTGAATCACGACGTAGATAACGTCGCCGGAGGACGTAAGCCGGTCGAGGGATACAAATGAGGAGCAATATTAACGACTAATTGGCGTGGGCACGTAGCAGAGCATCAGTTAAGCCGGTGTAATGCTAACTCGAAAGAGGTTCCACCGCGTGATGAGATGGGAACCGAGAGATGCCGCAAATGGGAAGGGAGCGGAGGGCGGCAGATGGCGCACTCACTGTGACCAATGACGAGGACAGTTGCAAATTGGGTGAGAAAGAGGCAAGGAGAGGATCCGCGAGTGAGGATATGGAGGGACGAGGGACGGGATGACGTGGTCACGGCATCTGTTTTCCCCTTACTCCTCGTCGCAGGTCCAATAATGCAGCCAATGGACGCAATTTTCGAGCGACTCTCGCCTCCGCTGACACCATTTTGAGATTCGAATTGGAAGGATGAAGAGGTTCAGAGGGGACAGTCAAAATCAAGCGAGATCTCCCATTTCCCGGTGCGGCATGTAGTTACGAAATAATAAGCCATATACTTACATTAACGTGTTCTGCAAAAACATTACGAACCCTATGCTGAGGTACGATAATTCCTTAATGTATGCGATGAGGATAATGAAAGATCGAAAGCATTACATCTGATAAATTAATTCACAGAATGAGGCGGAGAGTCATATACATTTTCAAATAAAACTTTTTGGTTTCGATTCAAACACTCTCTCCCGTAATCTTCTCCAAAAAAATTGGAATTAAAGATTAAGTTTTCCTTTTTCAAAGGAACTGCGGAAGATGCCGCGACGGTAACTTTTAACGTTGTCATCCGTTAATTCGCATTGCAATACAACAATTTTGGTGTAAAAATCATTTGCCTTGACTGGGGTTCGAACTCGGATCCTTCGAAATCCCCCGTTACGCCAAAGAGGCATCCTCTAACACTTCAGGACATCGAGGGACTCTGGTTCGAATCCCGGTCAAGGTAGATGATTTTTACTCCTTGAAACTGTTACAATGCAAGTTTTCCACGCCATCCTTTAGTTTAGATCTTCGATTTAGCAGCATTTTGTATTAACTGAAACTTCTCTTTCCACATACCTGTAAACTACGTACATCATCTTCCACTACAATCACTCACTCAATAAAGCGTGTTGAGGGAGAAGTTGGATATTAAAGTTCAAAATTCGTGGTGCTTTAGAAATAGTCTTCCAGATTGGGATGATTCCAGGTTTTTTGATGGACCACGCATTGCCACGCTACTATATTAGTGTCTTAAATAACATGGCACCAAACATCCTTAAGCCCTTAAAATATCCAAACCTTTGCTCTACGTACTTTGCAATATGTCCCTTAATTTCATCCAAAAGACATATTCTTTCCGTCATTCTTTCCGGCTTTACCGGCATTCTCCTTTCTATTAGCATCGTCGAAATCCCATTGCGCCTCAGCATCTCCTGCATCCTTTTGTCCTGCTTTCGAATTTCTCCATTCAACATTCGTATTTATTACCCTACCATCCCTAGAACTTTATTACTTGGTTTTTGTCGCCTACTTTGTTTCTTCCAACTCATCCTTTTGCTCAACAACCTAGTTTCTGATCCATACAAAACAACGCTCCATATCAACATTTTCAATAGTCCTTACATCTTCACGTACTTAAGGTGCCTGTCATCACCTCCCACCTATTTTTAAACGCTTCTTTGCACAATTCTTCTAACATTCGTACTACGTCTACCCTTCCGTATAAAATTCCTTAAATAGGTTAACAGTTCGATTATCCATGTACAGGTGTACCTGTATGTCCCGTAACTTTAACGTTCAAATTAGCCTTTCTATTTCCTCAAATTTTTATTACCTTTGTTTTCTTAGAATGAATTCTCACCATTCAAAATTCACTAGCTAGCCTAAACAAAATAAATTCAGAAATATTGGCAATCTGCAAGAATATTTTTTTCAGGCACTTCCAGTTCTTCGAATGATTATAACTGGTTTATTATTCGTCGCTTATTCCTGACAATTCTATTGAAACCTACCGAAACAAACGAGTTTACCAGTCAGAACGAATATTACGTGGCAGTATTACTTCTGGTAAAAAACCCATCCAATTAAAATTACACAAATGCGAGAAGTAATTGTTGGTGCCCAATGAGTTTGGGTGCAAAAATGGCCAACCAAGCACGATATCCAAAACTCTCCATTTCAACTGACGCAATCGTCCCCGGCAATCCCCTCACGCAGTAATCGGAAACAGACATCTACAAATGCGTCCCCGGAGAGAACAAATGTCGCGACGCAATGCATTACACCTTTGCCCTCTCACCCCTACCACCATTCCCGCCAAACTCCCTACTTCCACCAACCTACTTCCTATTAAACTCATTGCCTGTGCTCTGCTGAAAATAATGAAAAAAATGGGAGGAATAAACGCGTGGGATGGTGAGGGGCACGAGGGAGGGATGGGGAGGCCGTGAATTTGCATTCGGCCGGCGTCCGGTGCTACGGGAGGACATGAAAGTGAGGAGATTGATGTTTTTAAGGGGACACCCGCGGACAGAGACGTCCGAATGGGCGTTGGGAAAAGCAAAAAAGAGTGACAAGGGGGAAGACTCTGCGACGTTTTTGGGTGGCGAGAGTTGGAGACGAAACGTTTTCAGAGACTATCAGCCAGTTTTAGTTTTAAATCCAACTTATTCAACTAATCAAAGTGAGAAAAAAACGAACAAGAGTAGTAGGAGTTTATGTAGGGGAATATTTGGGCAGATGAACGGTGAAAATGGGAAGATAAAAGAGAGCACAAGCTAACTACATCAAAGCGCACCAAGGATAGAAATACATTTACACAATACCCCCAAAGCCGCAAGGGTGTGTTGTGGGGGTTTTAAGCTACACCAGCTACACATTTAGAAATACGTGGGTGGTCTGAAAAGTTTCCGACGTAACAAAGATACAAGACATTTTTTCTGAAATTTTCTGAGAAATTTTCGGAAACTTTTCAGACAACCCTTGTACATATTTCACACATGTTTCAACATTTATTAACAAAGATACAAAAGCCACTTTTAGCTGGTGTTTGGGTTCGATTGTTTTATGATTGTCTATTGCGAAAATAACAAACTACCAAATTAAAATTGTGTAATAGAGGAAACAGAAGCGGTTGGAAAAGTGTTCCTGGAGAAAATACAATGCAGACCGCAAAAAATACGGGCCAGAGGTTATTACAGCATAAAACTTCAACCCGTACGGATCACCAGTTGATTTCCTCGAAAATGAGAATTTTATCTTTCATTCATCTCTTCAATGCCTTCCGACTTTGTGGACATAAAAGCTTCCCGCAGGAGCATTATAGAAATTCCATGAGTTTCCATCGATAAATACTAGGATAACAGTGTTCGACTTCCTACCGCGAGTTTTCTGCCAAGCGAGACGTTTGGTATAAAATTATCGCAGTTATGTATGGAAGGCATTAAATCAATTTCCCGTTTTCGGTGAAAAAGTATGGTCATCTAGAAAAACTCGAGTTTTTCACTGCTTTAGACAAAGAAAAATGATGTAGAACTACCACGTCGCCATGTATCACTAAATCCGGTGTACAGGAACGGTGTCGGAGTTAAAGATTTTCAATGCGCAAATTCCCAGCATCTCCAAATACACCCAAAACTTCCGGCTAGAAATATTTTCGGACTGAGGTTGAAAGATTTATGCACGTGTGATTGATTTTTACGTCCCATATTAACACTTAATTTTCACCCTTGCTCAGCCGCCAGATGTTGCATTGGCTGCAAGCAATAAATCTAACCCTATCTCAAAAACATCTCTGAAAACAAGCACATGCCGATTAGTTTCAGAGCCGTAAAGTGTAGTAACACGAAGCAACGTGCCTTGCTGTATTTATTTTGGGACGAGGCTCATTTGTAAAAAAAAAGAGTACCGTGGTATGATGTATCAAATTTACTCCTAAGCTGTTGGGAAGAAATACTTCAGCTTCGGCAAACGCAAAAGTTGAGTGTTGCGGGTGTTGAATTTTATCAGTGCAAATCTCACTCCAGGGGATATTGTGGAGCTACTGAACTATTTCTGTCATTCGTATTAACAAATGTACGATACCTTTTATTTTTGAAAAAATATATAGCTCAATTTTCTAACAGCATTATAGCAAAAAGAACAATTTTTAAGTACCAATATTTTTGCAAATACATTCAATTCAAATTATGTTTCTCATGGCGACCAAAATGGACAATTCAGGCCCAAGACTACGGTCAAAGGTCTTAGCACGGGAAAATAATTACAGACAGAAATAAGCGATAGGCGAAATTATGTTAAATAGGGACTAGACATCAACTGATTCACAAATGGAAATACACAAAACATACGTAGATGTGAATTTTTACAATTTGTAGTTGAAATCAAAGGTGTTAAAAAAACAGAGAAACAAAGAATCGAGAATCGCATTAGTGTAGACATGACGGTATTTCATGCAATAGCTGTGACATTGACAATACTTGGCACCTTTGTATAACATATACCATCTCACCAAAAGTACCAATTCTTACCATATCAAAGAACAGAGTATCGGATTCAAGGAGGAAGACTATCGCAGTTAAATAATGTTACGCCTGAGGCCCCTCAATTAGAGAAAGGTAGTAGCAATTGGAAAATGAGGAAATATTACGGGGGAAGGCATCCGATAAAGAAAAGCGAAGGGAAAGCTGATGGAGACGGAGGGTAGGCGAGGAGTAGTATAAGGAAGTGAGGTATGTGGGGGAGGGTGACGAGGAGAGACGGAGCTGCTCCGAGAAGGGGTTGCTTAATGCCAAGGCGAGTGAAGAAGGGCACAAGGGTCGAGCGAGAGAGGGCTCACGGAAATGGCTTTGATGAGGACGGCGGGAGGAGGAGATGGGGAAACGGAGAGTAGGGAGCGATTCTCGTCCGAAGGGCGGATGACGGGAAATTGCGAGGAAGGAGAAGAATGAGGGAAGAGGAAGACGAAGTAGGGGTCAAAAGGTGGTTGGAGGAAATTATGATGATGAAAGAAGGACAGCGAGAGAGAAGAGGGGATGAGAAGAGAAGGCGAGAGATGCGAGACGAGCGTCACTTTTGCTTCAACCATGGAAAGACATCGATTTTCAAGCCAGAAAACGCTCCGGATAGAGTGACGTTTTGGATAAGAAGCGAGGAAATGAGGAGGGTGAGGGAAAAGGCTTGGCAGGGCCTGAATGAAAAGATTATTCCACCGGTGAGGCTAACTGAAAAAGAGGAAGGAGGAGGAGGAAGACGGAGCGTGCATAAGGGGCTGCAACGGAGTTGGATGTGACTGCCCCCCCGGGTAAGGGGGGGCAGTCACATCCCCGGGTGAGGATGTGGAGGTCGATGGAATCGGGGAAAATGAAAAATGGGTGGAAATAGCACAGTGTCTACAACGGGAGACAAATCTACGTCCGCTCGCAGCCGTGGGCTTTTCACCTGGTTTCGCGAGACGCAATTACTTGTAGGCAGAGAAAACGGTGCTCCTTTGCTAAACCATTCTATACGACGTGCGACGAATACCGTAAAGGGAGGAATGAAACATACACAGTCCCTACCATATCATGCGAATGAAATAGGCGAAAAATTTCCAAGCATGCACTACGACTCCAACAACTTCCCTAAACATATCGAATCAGGAATGAATAAAAAGCAAAGGAGCATTGTATGAAGGATGGCCATTTTTTTATTCTTCAATTTGTCAGAGTTTTCAGTGAATTCTTGAAAGGGTTTCGAAATCAACAGACTTCTGGGCTGAGAGAAAAAGCGTGGAAGAGACGACTTTTGAAAGGACGCAAAGGACCAAATTGTTTCATTTCATTTTCTGAGTTTCTAAAGCCACATAGCGCCGTATTCACAGGTCAGCGACTGCACACATTGCTCCGAGGCAAAAGATTACTCGAGAAAACTTAAGTTGCAGGAGGGAAAAAGGAAAATAAGCTCGCAATGCAAGTCGACGATCAATACTTTTCCCGGAAGTAGACGGAACGAAAGTGGGAAGACTGAACAAACAAGACTAATTCAAGCACGTAAGCATTATCAAAGAGCGATGTATTATAAAAAGGCCACAGGTTACATTAACAACATCCCAGATAATATTTTACGGTCAAAGCTATTATTTTTTGCATGTTCGGCTTTATTTAAGTTAATGGAATTTACTGAGAACGATTACGACAAGAGTAAAGTGTTATACACGTAAGAGGTAGAGTATTTCTACGCATTACTCTGCATTTACGATTGGATAATTTTACCACTGTGACATGCCAAATATTTCAACAGTGACTTATTGCAATGCTTGAATTAATATGCAAATATTCCAACATTTATGGTTAATTGTTTGATAATTATAATACTTGTAAAGGGAATTAAGAAGGCAAGAGATATGCAGTTGTAAAATGTCTTCTTCGTGGATTTTCAATGCTGCTTACGTCTATATACACATGTAAGGAATGTTCAGTTCAAATTAACAAATTTACATGCAGGTGATATTTTGACATCATTTGTTATAATTGAATTCAATGCAGAGACCCACTGACAAATAATAATTTAAAAAAAAACAAAAAATGATGACAACGCTAGCACTGCTGTATTATTTGTCGAAATTTGTCAACTTATGAATAATGATTTTAGTGAAAGTTTTACAAATTGAAACTTTAGTCGTCCGCTCATCCGTCTTCCACCATCCAATTAACTTGCCCGTCTGATAAGTTCCTTATAAACTAGAATGGGGCCTGTGTACGGTTTTTTTACTTTTCTATTCAATAGTACAACGAAAAAAAGCAAAAAATATAGATATATAATTCGAAAGTCTGATTTTCCACTAGAATAGTTGCTTGAAAAATAATATACGTGTATATTGAATTCAAAGTTCTTGCTGCCATACCTCGATAAAAATAGGTGTGGCGACAGTTATTTTTTGGCTGATACGTACATAGCTTACAAAAAAGAATTTTCTGCTTGTTGATTGAGTGATTTTACTAAAAAGAAAAAGCAAAAATCAATACAAATATAACGAAACAAGAGTCGAAAGAATGTCTGCGGAAAAACACAAACACAGGAATAAACAGAATTAGGAAATTTGTTTTTTTTTCATGTTCCAAAAATTCTCCTATGATGAATAAATAGTGGCCATAAGTTATAGACAGAGGAGTATTTTCGCGAAGTCACCTTTGGTTTGAAAGATCATTTGAAGTTTATCATCTTTTGCTATTAAAATGGTTCTCGGATTCAGAGGGCATTTTATGAAATTACGCAAATCATAACAGTAACGATGGTATAACCACGCCACGCAAACTAAGCCAAGTGCTTATTTTGCATGTCATGGTAAATGCACTCATTTTGCTCGATGTGGGCATGTAATTATAAAGTATTAACATTTAATTTACGTAAGAAATTCAATGAATTGAAAAAGTAAATTTCCTTCACTCTCTCCATTTTTTACGATAACTCTAACCACGATTTCCCATTATTAACTAATTAAACAAAAATGAAATTTGACGGAAGGTTTATTATGTAAATATAAGTTATTTGATCCTTTTCAAGATATATTGTAGTAACAAACACCAGATTTATGGCATCAATAGCCTAATGTACCTATATTTTAAAGCCATACTAAAAATCTTATGTTTATTCAGCGATTCCCTTGCAACAATTTCAGAGTGTAAAAATAATTCGCCTTGACCGAGATGATTTTTAAACTCTAAAACTTGCAATGAAACACATGTTAACGGATGACTCCGTTAAAAGTTACTGTTGCGGCATCTCCATCAGTTTCTTGAAATTTGTATTCAGCGAATCGTTTGCGGGCATTCACTATAATAAAGCTTGACCACATGATATTTTTCACTTTACTTAACTTCGGAAAAGAGAAATTCGATAAATAAGGGATATCTGTTCTCGAGGTTTCCTAGATTAAAAAAAAATGAAGTAACTTGATGTATTCGCACTCTAAGGCCCTCTCTCTGCCTGTGAATACGTATGCAATTTCAAGTTAGAATCAAATTCAATGAATGGACCCTAAGCACAAAACGGAGTAAATAGGTATCTACCTTTATTTGACAATTTTGAATATTATTTGATACAAGTTTGTTCAAATGGAATATAAATGTTCGCAAGTCCTCCTCAACTATAGATGTTCATGATCACTCAAGCAAGCATAATATTATCATAAAATTATTCGTACACTATTCGATAAAATGAACACCTATTTTGAAAACTGCAACGTCAAGCTGCAAGGGAGAAATATTCGGGCATGTATCATTGATAACCCCTCGGAGCTAATCTCGGCGAATGAAATACTATAGTCACACGAGAATCTCTCGCTCACCTCTGGGAATATTGCTCAGCGGATATCTGCCGGAAAATAAATAAAATTCGACACGCACATGGGGAGATGGGGAAAAGGGAAGGGCCTGATGCACATTCGCAGGGAGAGGGGACCATCAGAACATTTTTGGTGGGAAAATGGATTGGAGGGTCAGAGGCACGAAGGGTGAGGGGGAGGGAGAAAGAGAGAGCTCCGTCAGCTGAGGGCTTTGTTGGCAAGGGGGGTGAACCCGGGGAAGTGGGGCCGCGGGGGAAGGAGGGGGAGAAAGATTTGTGGTCTCTGGGGCGGATGGCAAAGGGGTATTGAGGGCGGGGGCAGAGGTGGGATTTAAGTAGACTAACGAAGAGAGGACTCTTTGGAGGGGGGGCGGGAGGAGGCTAGCGGCGGTCGGAGGGAGTCACGGAAAATAGAAGGGATGGATGCCCTTCGTGGCCAATCGAAGATCGAACGCCTCTGCCTGCCTGGCGATAATGGGATGTGGGTGCAGAGGGCGGGAGGGGAAGAAGTCGGGGGAGAGCGGCTTTCGAACCCAAAATGGCAACTGTCATGGGATGGCCCTCACACATCCCCCCATTCCACCCGGTATCACCCCTCCTTTTTCCCTGTCACTGTAGCACTCCAACCCCCAAAGGGACCCGCGCTCCGTCTCTCCCTTTGAATCGCTGACGCTCGCTCGCTCTGACAGAACCCTCCAGCAGCCGTCCACGGGGCAAATGGACACGTGTGCGTTTTCGAGGTGGCGAAGGTCGGCATGAGATCCGAGATGTTGTCAATGAAATACGGTAACACTGGCGAGCAGGTTAATAAATTAGCTGCCGATTGATTTCGCCGCTGAATTCTTGCCACGTTTACCATTCCCCTTGAATAAAAAAATATTGGGGAATCGCACGAGGCGAGGGCAAAGCGCACTCTTCGCTATTTCTCCCACACCAATATATTCGAATTCGTAGTATTACAGAATCCTCAAATTCGAAGTTATATCTGCATTCATTTAAAGCGTGTGGATATTTTAAGTTTTGGAATTACTAGATGTCAATTATTTTTTATTTGTTCGTGAAATTCAATTCAAAATCGCTGAAAGATATAGGTTTTGACTGATTCGGTTTTGCTGAAACTAATTCTTCTGTCCAAAATTTAATATCATGTGATACACATTGTTTATAATGGGTTGGTTGCTGAATGTGTTGAAGATAAAGTTACGTCTTCTTAAGGAACCTCTTAAATAAACATTTAGCAAGTACGCTAACGAGAAAACAGATCAGGAGATATAAATTACAGCTTATTTCAAGAAAAAATGGTTTGTACATAATATCAACGAGTAAACATTAGTTACATCTCATTCAATGGTCGCGCAACAAATTATCAAACTAATGCCTTGCACAACAGATGGAAAAACACTTTGATATGTTTTACGCACCTTACCGCAATGCCAATTATATCAGCGATTACATCAAACCATGCATCCCAGAAGGTATTCCTGCATTGAAAACCCCACGCCCATAACCTCCACAGCAACAGGCAAAGACTCTCTGACGTTTCAACAACGCCGAGAATGTCACGACGTACTGTTCTCTTCCCTCGCGCGAGCCTCCCGACGAGCCATTACGTAGGCACCCATGTTTTCCTCTCCCACAGATCTTCTAAACTCAATTGCGACAGATGCGACGGCCGCCATGCAACACTTCGCCAGCGGGGCAACAATGCGGGAGGCGATGATCTTAAAAGAACATTAAACGCCGGGCATCTCTCTTCCCAATCTCATTTCTATCGGCTCAATCCAATATCCGCGCAACAATGGAACAATTGAACAAGGCCATAGCGAATGGGCGGCGGCGGGTGGAGGGTGGTGTGCAGTAGAGGAGGACGTGGATCACCATTTCGAATGGAGGAAGGCGAACAACGGCACGTAGAGGACAGAAGAAGAGGAGGAAGAAGAGAGTTGTTTGCCAAGGGCACCGACGAAATCATTCCGCGCGGACTCCTCAGCCCGTTTCTACAACAGAATCATATTGATGGCAATCTGACGGCCGAAAACGGAGGGAGGGTGACGTGGTGATTTATCAGCGGGGGGGGTTTGCCGGAGGGGGGTCGGGACCCTCAAAGGAGGGGTGGTGGAGGAGACGAGAGAGGAACAACAACCGCTCCCTTTCGGCGCTGGGACACCGAAACGTGACTCACGGCAGGAATATGGAAAGCAGGGAGGTGAACGATTTAATACATTCGCCTGGAAAAATAATCTCTCGCGGTTATTCCATGGCTGTGTCCTGGCAGAGATATCTCATGTTCCCACAAAGAAAATAACTAAGCTTCATCGCACCGTCCCAGAAAGCTTAGTTCTTCTCCGTCGGATTATATCCCAAGTATGCTACAAATATTAAAGCGAATTGTGAAAAGATTTTCTAGTCCTCATACTGTACCTTTTACTAATCGTTGGGGAGAAACGCTCGCTATAAAAGATAACTCTTTGATGATATTTAACTATACACGTTATCACATGTGATGGCGTCAAAACGAATTTAATTGAAACAAATCATAAACGTGTTGAACGAATGGAACCTAAAAATCACATGAAACATTCATTTTCCCAATCTGTGGAAACGAGATGTCACTTCGTTACGGAACAATGGCTTTCATTTTATCTTAAGTGAATTATAAGTAGCAATGTTTAAATAACAACTGTGGTGAAAGTTATTCACTTAACTTTCGCTGTATTGATTAGGTAAACAAATTGCTGGGAAACATGCTTCGTACCAGCATGCATGATATTTGTTCCCTGCTATATTATCATGTCCATTAATCAAACACATATCTTCCCCTTTAATTGGTTTGAAAACTAATGGGAAGAGAACCTGTGACTTTGTACCCGAATTTAAATGCACTTGAACTTAGTGGTAAATCGAATTTTCCATTCATTAAAAAAATAATATTAACACAGTCACCAAGTCTCCGAGGCATGGCTTCATCAAGTTTTGAAAACAATCGTACAATTTTCGTCACGATTTGTTTATTGACAGGGTATCGTATAATTGGTAAGTTCTCTTAAAAAAGTACTACATTGTCTAATGACCTTGAATTGAATGAAATTGAATTAATTTCGAGTATTATGACTCGGGAATAATTTTTAAAATAAATGATTGCGAAAGAATAAATTCTAATCATAAAAGAACCGTGGTCCGCGAGGAAAACACGGCATCATCAAGAACTAATACGCGTATCTTCTTTAGTTAAAAGATTATTTAATTTCACATCTTCAGATAGAGAAGACTATCTATTTACGTAATACACTATAAGCGCACAATTGGTGAGCTAGTCAAGGTTGGCTGAAATAGCGGAATCCCTTAACATTAAACGCAATTTTATTGTCTGAAATTATCGCTGCAACACAACTGATGCCCAACCATTTTCCATCAGTCATCACAAAGCGAAATATGGCCCTACTTATTAACCCGGTTTCAATTTGATGACTTCAATGTGACGCCATCTATGGGCAGTCAATCATTATTATAGAGAATTGTCGAGCACCAAAACCAATCAAGTCATGAAATCTCGGACTCTTAAACCTTTTCTTCGTTCTTTTATGAATACGTCACGCTCAAGATGAAAATGGTATCATCGTTATTTCAAATGAATTTTCTTCGAGAATCTTAGGTGAATGCGCATAATTTGCTCCGGGTCACCACTGAATTATCATTATTTTTCATTCCCTCCACCTCACAACGGAACTGAAATTTTACCAAACGCACTGAACATCTTTCCTAAAGTATTGGCTCGTCAAAAATTTATTTAGCTCGTACCTCCATTGGGAGAGAATTTTCCCCCGGATTACTCTCCAATCGTCCCACCAGCATTTTAACTTTCCTCTCTCCCTTAGGCACGCACACACACACACACAAACACATGTCAAAAGCCTTCAGCTCGTCGGCTGTTAATCGTGTGCTTACGTAAAAGGATGGCTCTTATGTTGCCACATCCTTTATTGCCCTACCTCCTTTCTTTCTTCATCCATTTCCTCCCCACTTCTGTGTACGCCCCCGCGGACCCCTCAGAGCGTTTGCAGAGGGGGAGAGGAAAACTGGCAGAGCGGTTCCTTTGAAAAATAGTGTCTGCCTCGCCCTTCTGGGTGTTTTATGCCCTCCTTCCCTCGCTTTGCTCGCCCCTCCCATTAGTCCCTCTCCTTACCGAGAGACCCTTCCTTCCTTCTTCCAAATTTCACCTTCTATCTTATCCCTGTTCTCGAGGAAAAGTCTCAGAAACGCAGCGAGCCCAAATGGGCTCGTGCCTCTTCGTGGTGCGTGAGGGCAAAGGATTAAAAAAATGCGAGGGGATGAAGCGTAGTGGGGGGGGATGAAGCGAAAAGAGGGGAGAAGGAAGGGTATTGATATACACACGCCGTGGCAGTCCTTTGAAAAAAACCAACCACGCCCAAAACCCACCCCAGGGTCCAACAGAAAAAAATCCACCCCTTCTTGCTTTCCCTCGTCACAAAGCCAACCCCTCCACCGAGGTCGACCCTATAAAAAACTCTACATCACCCGATTCTTACTAGGGGCAAGCCGATTTGACAACGTACGCTAACTAACATAGAGAACATAGAGGGAATGACGGGCGCTCGAGAATTCAAGTAATTGTCTCGTTGATTGACATCGATGCCGAACTCTCTCGCGGTCTTTGCTGACTCAATGGAAAGGTCAATTCTGAGGGAACACAAATTCCATGAACTTAATAAATAAGAATATTCATTTTTAACATTCAAAGCAGTGTGACAAATAACTTTCAAATAAGTTCTCATTTAATCAAATAAAACACTTCAAAGAGTCAAGATTGATTTGTGAAATAATATAATAATCCTGTAACCATTGCGATTCTGTTTGAGTGACGGTGGAAACAAATCGAAGCTTTTGGTGAAATTTAGTCGTTTTTGTGACGCCTTTTAGTTGCAGTTTTATCGCAAGAATTTTTATTTTTTGCCTCACCGGCACCACCTCCGATCGCGTGCCGCATGTCTGTTAACCCCTGGGCTATGTTACGACCTTCCCCATATTTCCTCCTCGTTCCCAACTTCTTCCCCCATCCCCCTCCCGCTACAGAAAGGACAAAAACGCTGAAGAGAACCACTTCGGGAGACCACCTGGTTATCGGACGGCCGAACGGGAAGGGTTGGGGTGGCTTTTAGGGGACGGGAAGCGCGTAGGGTGGCGCTCGAGTGCGGCATGGCTCGGGGAACATTTTTAGACGCCCTTAAACGCACCAATTGGCCCACTTATTACATCTCTACCCCCACCCAACCCTTTTTCCCTCTCTCCATGCACCCTTCCTTTCTTCTGCCCCTAAATATAGTTACACTCGCACAAATACATCCCTCACCCAAACTTCCTGTGCCTCCTCCCCCCCCCCCGCGACTTCTCTTTCAGTCCTCTTTCACGTGCCGACAGGCCCAATTAGAGAGTTTATGGAAAGTACACATGCAAAGGAGCGACTTGGATGGGTTAATACGGCCCATATGCGACAAGTCACGGGTGACACCTCGAGGAAGAGGAGACGTTTTCTGCTGTCGTGGTACATCAGAATGAACGGGACTGCATTCAAATTACATGTGCCAGTGATGGCGCGAATAATTAGTATTAGTCTCTGTTTCAAGGACACCCAACGAGAAAGGAAGCTTAATGAACGGCAAATTACAAACGGAAAACTAACATTTAAAACAATGAAGTAAAGCACACACACTCACGCGCCCCAACATCATACCATTGTACTCAACCTGAAGGTTGGTTTGATAGGTTAGGATAGAGCTCACCTGTTGCAAAACAGAACCACATGCGAAATTCACACATCAGAGGAGGGGGATCAGATTCTTTTCCTGTGCCGCCTATGGTTTCCCTGGTACCCGCATTTCACACAGCTTGAGCGAAGCTGAGGATTCCCAGAGGCGTCACCGGCTATCGAATTCCAGTCAGTCACCTAGCGTGCCACCGCGAGGACTACCACCCCCCTCGTATATTTACATATATTTTATTTTTAATTAAATATATAATATATATAATATATTTAATTAAAAATGTATATATGTATTACATATGTGTGTCGCGGTAGTCCAGGGGGTAGAGCGTTGGACCACTGACCGGAGGGCCCGGGTTCGATTCTCGGGCAAGTCACTCAGGGCACCTCCACACAAGCTATGAGATTTTTGAGTGCTAGATCATCCTAGGAAACCATAACCGGCACAGTGAAAGGAACTGGCCCCCCTACCCTGATGTGTGAATTTCACACGCCGTCGGGCTTAGCATTGGGTGAACTCTACCATCACCTACCAAACCGACCTTCGGGTTGAATACTGTGTTTATGGTTTTTTATACACAATTTAATTTTTACAATATGAGTATAATAAAAATAAACGACAAAGGGCATGTAATCAAAAAAACATTCACAAGGTTGAACACTGACAGATTATCAAAGCAATTACTCGATTATAATTAGGTAATGGCTTATAAATGCCTACAGGATTAGTTCCAACACTGGTCCGTCTGAATAAAGCGTGTGAGGTGGGGAGAAAGGGGAGCTGAAGTGCAGAAAATTATTGCAGGAAACAGAGTGAAACAGGAAGGGACCGAGTAATCGGGAGGAGGGAACGTTCAAGCAAATAAAAGTGAACAGCACAGTCCGGTTATTTTAACTGACTTCTTTCTCCAAAAACACGTCACCTGTGGATATGGACAATGGGTAGGACAAGGGTGAAGCTAGAACGAATATGAGAGCAAAGAGAGAAACGAAAGAGTGAAGGGAGTATTGCATGTGATGAAAATGAAGGGCGTACAAAAAGGACAAAAGAAAATGGGTGAAAGGAAGAAGGGAAAGAGAATGAAGTAAAGGAAAGGAGAGACTCCGCTGCCTTCTGTAAGCCCGGAGGCCGGGAATAGCTCTCAGTGGTCACGTGTTTTTTCGAACGAGATGGGGGAATTAGTACGGGGAGAGGAGGGGGGAAGTGTCGGGATGTCGACCATGGAATGGAGGGGGGAGGGAAAACGAGGGGCACCATGCATCAGCACGTGCACTCATGTCTCTTCATTGGGGACGTGTGAGGATTTCGTTCCTTAAGGGGACACTAGCGGGCGACAGTGAGACACTCACGCGTACGACAATGATTCACAAAGCGAACTCGTTTCCCTCGACGAAATCAAATTTGGGAATTGCTTCGGATTTCGCAGCGTCAAAATCAACAGCAAAAATCTGATTTGATTAGCACATTACGCATCCCCCACATTTTCAGTATTTCTCATCCTTTTTAAAATATCCCCACATTGTTCCTAACACTAACTGGTAATAATTAACAAATTTTCAACAGTAATTAGTCTAGTATTCCTATCACATTACTGAATAAAAAAAGGAAAGAAAACAAATGGTTGCTCTGTAATTCTTCGTACATAACAATTCCATTGCTTATTATGCGAATAATCGCTAAACAAATATAAACATAATCTTTTACCACCAACTACTAGTGTTACCGATCCCCTCCGCAATGCTTTCTCTTTTCATAATGACCTCAGAGCACCTAAAGGTATCTTCGTCATATTCTACTTATTATGTGAGAACCACTTCCGTTGACTAATGAATTAGTCATGGATGATCTATTCCCACCTATTTAATTCAACGATCATTTTTCCTTATGGTATACAAGTACTAACGGTAGTCACCATTTACTTTGTTAACCTACAGGTAATGAATTAAATGTGCACTAAAGTTAAAGGTCGACAGTAAATTTTAAAAAATGTCATTAGTAAAATCATCACTTTAACTGTCGCATATGGATTAAATTGCCAATGTAATTAACTATCGTTTATTTTCTTTGATAAATCAAGCATAATACACCATTAAAGAGATAGCAAGAACAGCAAAATCTCTCTTTCTGAGACCATATACAATTCATTTCAGTTAATTTAATCAGTTTTGCAGTGGCCTAAGTGTAATCATGTGGTTCACCATTAAATATAAGGCTTAAATAAAATTGAAAAAAATTCTCATTACTGTCATCAACCCGATTGGCTCCCGAACATAAATGTAGAAATTACCACGGAAATTCACACTTTGATGATATAGGAGGACATTTCTCCTCCCTGCATTCCCTATGCCCTCCCACAGGTTCTGAGATACAGATAATCATGTTTGCAGATCACCCGGGAATATGCAGAGCCGTGACCCGGAATGTTGCACCCGGAATCTTCCGGTAAGTAGCCAATTGCTCTGTCAAATAAGCTATAAATAAACTAAAGGCTCGATGAAAGTTTTCGTGGTTATTCTACAGAAGTGCTAAGTATCAATCAGTATTCCTCATCTTGGGGATCAAAGTTTATTGTTATAATTTCATAAAAATCCGACTGGATGAGAACATTTTCTGCGAAAATGTGACGCACAAAATATCTAAATTGTATCATTACGCTCATTTTAATACGTAGGACTGAATGTGGCAATAATTTTATTTCAGCCTCCTTCTTAATAAAAAAAATATTAATTATTAAGTTTTTCCAAGAACATATCAATTTCTATAGACTTACCAACTCACAAAATCCCAATTTTATACACACGTTTACTACAAACAAATTTTTTCAGGAATGCAAGTCCCAAGGGCTACGAAAAGTGGATTTAGTTGAAATTCTGAAAACGATTTTTCGATTATTAAAATGGCTTACGAAACTGAGGAATCAGAAAGTGAAAAAAAAAGAGTACTTGGCCCCACTCAGAGTTCAAACACGTGCAGGTAACACACACGTTTGTTTTATTTCCGCCTCCCTTCACTTTAATTCCCCCAAACCGCCTACGCGCCTCGGCGATACAGCAGGCACAGAATCTTTTAAAAAATAAAATAATGAGAGAGCAAAAAAATGTTCCAGGGTGGGAAGGAAGGTTCCCATGGCGACAGCGAGCTCGAGAGCCTCTCATGTTTTTTTTTTACTATCTCTTCACTCGATCGAGGGGGGGCTGGGAGGCGCGTGGAGAATGGAAGGATGCGCTTCGAGCTCGGAGGATGTTCAGGAAGTCGTGAGAGAGAGGGTAGGAGGGCCTGTTTGAACGCCTTTCACAGAATTTGATGCCCCTCATTTGTGCCCTCCTGCATGACCTTCTTTGAATTTACCAGAAGCTCGATTCAAGTATTCCGTGAGAGCGAATGTACTTGTACGTGGCCCCATAACAGTTCCTGGAGATAAATCATTTTACGGAATTACAATGCTACTGATATGAACGGAAAAGAATTTCAATGTATTTTTACCTAGAAACATATTCACATAGGGAAAATCCATTTCGTAACGTAAAATATTTTGAAAACAAAAATTAAAATTATACATTTTTCACCAATCAGGTATTTACAGCGAAAGGTGATCAAATGTGGAACAAAGCAGACTTTTTCAAAAGAAACTACTTAACCTACTATGAATATTTTATTCAAGAATTTAATTGACACGCGATAAAAACCCAATAAAAACTGGAATACAGCTGCTGCATCTCGAACAGCATTCTCTTTAAAGCATGAGCTTGGTTTTCATTCTGGCATTTCTCCCCACGCGCATTAGAATCTTCAAACTTCAACAGAGATCATTGCACGAGATACTATGCGCAAAATGCAAAATCACTGAATGTTCTAGTGGCTGAATTTAACGTGTTGTTATAGAAATATTCAGATATTCGATGTTTTTTTTTATCACATACGAAAAAGAAGGGGGCCCGTTTTAAATGAGCAGCTCTAGTTTGTCAATTTCTCCCATTAATTTCATCCACGTAATATTCTTATACTGGCGTGATTTTTCTCAGTCTCTAATTAATTTTCGACCCCAAGAAGAGTTATTTATTCACTGTAAGGACAACTTTCGTTTTTGTTTGCTATGAACTCAGGAGGGTAAAATCATTTGACTCAAATAGGTTTTGGGCATTATCCAAAAAAAAGTTCAGTTTCCCGAGAACTTATACAGCGAAGAGAGAGGTCGGTAATCACGTTAAAAGCATAACCATACTTCCAGCAATTGGGAGGTTGGAATAGGTTACATGACCTTGAAAGGGATCTTGCTTCCCCCGGCGTACACGACCATCGCCCCATAACCCTGTTAACTAAACCAGATTACGCCCCACGGTATTTTAAGAGGAAAATCCTTCTTTTACTTCCGAAGGAAAAATATGTACCTTAATAACATAACGGAAGGGAGTTTCAGACTTCTTGGCCTTGTCGCATTCCAGAATTCCGTCTACTTAAAAAGAGTTTAAAAAACACGAAATAATAACCATATGTAGATCCTAAAAGAAACGTGAAAGAAAATTTCGTTAGTGTGGTAACATTAGCCAGCAAAACGATTTCGATAAATTATTATTTCAATTGTTAGTCCCTATTGAGCAGTTTCTGAGGGAGTTTTTAGGGCCAAAAAATTTCAATCACATTCACAC